>JAOWBW010000171.1:340007-918861 GCA_026119855.1 Campanula takesimana
TACTCATCCCTCCTACAATAATACACAGATAAAAAAAGTTCTAAAGTAAAGTAAGTGAAGAAAATTTTAAAATCTTTTAATCTAAAAGTGACAAGTAATTTTTTTTGGAAAGAAACACAAATTCATTACTTGCGATCAAAATAAAGTACGAGAAAACACTTCATAAAGTCGAAGGCTCAACTCATATATGAGGATTATCATAAAAACAAGTTTCAACAATATATAATCAGTCGCTCTATTTGCGAATCAACTTCCGGTGATGCACCTTCAGAAACCCATGGTTGGCCATGATAGACTCCAAATGGAAACCCGGTTTACAATTTAAAATCTTCCATGTAATAACCGGCTTTTTGGCCATTATTATTATTATTATTTCTTTCTTTTCTTTTATATTAAATGCTTTGTGATCGGGCTCATTAAATAATTAATGAATGGGCTAGTAAAGAAGGGTCCAATCTAGTCAAACTTTGGAAAACCTTTTGGAATAGGAAAAGGAGAACCTAAGTATTTAAATCCTCTTAAACCCTCTCCCTACTATTTTGTGTCAACCACAAACCCTAAAGAAAGAGAGAGAGGAGGCGGGGAGAGAGAGAACCGAGAGAGGGAGAAGAAGGAGAAGGAAGGAGAAAGAGAGGAGGAAGAAGAAGAATCAACCCCCCCCCTTCGAATGTAATTCCCTCATCTCTAAATATTAATTCTTGGGTTGGGTATCACTAGGAATTTTGAAACGAAACTTAGAACCCTAACCCTAAAGTGATAAAACTAGGGTTATTATTAATCTTTGAAAACCTCTTTAATGGAGGAAGTTGGAATGGAATAGACATGCATGCATGAACCACCACCACCACCACCACCACGACGGCGGGCGGCAGCAGCGGCGGCGGCGGCTGGCGGCAGTGGAGTGTGTGTGTGTGTCCGTGTGTGTGTGTTTGTGCGTGTGTGTGCAGTGTGTATGTAGTGCGTGTGTGCAGTGTGTGTGTTTGGGCAGTGTGTGTGTTTGTGTGTGTGTGTGCAGTGCGTGTGTGCAGTGCGTGTATGCCAAGAGTGTGTGTGTGTGTGTGTAAAGTGTGTGTCACAAATTAGGGTTTGTAAATTAGGGTTTTGTGTGTGTGTGTTCATGGTGTTCCAAGTGTGTGAAAAGTCAACTGGAATATTGAAAGTCAACTGGGATAGGGAAAGTCAAACTATGAATAGTAAAAGTCAAACTGTGAATAGTGAAAGTCAAACTGTGAATAGTGAAAGTCAAACTGTGAATAGTAAAGTCAATGCTGGAATAGTGAAAGTCAACGCTGTGAATAGTGTTTTCATGAAATTAAGTCAACTTAAGACATTTGGGTTGAAAGTAGTCTTTTACGTAAAACCTAAGGGTATGTTGGGAAAGTTATGAAGGGTAATGTAAACCCTAAACTAAAGAAAGACCTTAAAAAGGGGTTTAGGAAATAAACTCATAAGGTTAAAGATAGAAAATGAAGTTGGGGGACGGGGTTAAATATTGCTCTTGCCCTAAAAGTAGTATCTTTGCGTGATTGTAGATTGTACGCAAGAACCCGCTAGAAGTCAACGCTAGCAAGGTAAGGGATTACGTTCCTAAGTATCTTGAATTCTTTATTCATTGAAACTCTATAATTCTTTCATGAATGCTATATGGTCCATAGCGCTTGAACTCTACGTTGATGAACGTCTTTTGTATATCTTACCTATGACGTGTTTTGGTCGTAGGGAATCTTAGAACATTTGAATTTGCATGTGCTCTCGTTTAGGGAACACTATTTTGGAAAGTATGCTATATCTAATTGCAACAGGTGTAGCTGTATAGTCCCTGAAAAGGACTAACTAGTCCCTGAAAAGGACTAATGTGGAAACGGTCCTAGGAAACGGACTAATGGAAATAAGTCTAGTTAACTACGTGTAACTTAGACTTTGTGGAACTCTAGATTATCATGATAACTCTAATAAGGGAGCACCCTGAAAAGGTGTAAGGTCTCTTATTCACTTAACACCCTGAAAAGGTGTGACACCCTGAAAAGGTGTTTGGAACTTGGAATTGACGGAATGGAATTAGGACCACAAATCTTTGAATAGTTAACTGCATTCGTTACATGCAGTTAGTATTTTAAATAATGTCCGATCTTTGAAATTATCAATTGAGTCCGTTCTTTCGGTCACTTCTCCTTAGCTATCGGAGAAGTCCGTATGAACTTACTGAGCATTGTTCGCTCACCCTTTCTCTAATAATCTTTTTGCAGGTAACGACTTAAAGAGGTAGACGGATCGCTAGATGAAGCTGTCCGTGTCAGTTATATTAAGACTTTATGGTTTATTTTGTTTAGCTAGTGGTTGTACTGGCTTTGAAGACTTAGCATTTAATTCGCTTCCGCATTTATTGTTGAATTGATGGTTTGAGACTAGCCGTTGGGCTGTTTAATTGGGATTTTGTAAGATAACTATTGGTATTTCCATGTTTTTATGCATTTGTCTACTTTATGAAAATCTGGGTCGTTACAGTTGGTATCAGAGCTAAGGTTTTAGAACTTAAGGGATAGGAAACTCTGATATTGAATAGGCTTGATTGAGCATTCTAGGAGTACTAGGATTGCTTAAGGTAGAATTTTCTATTTTAGGAAACTTTCTATTTTGGGAAACTTTCTAAATTGGGAACCTTCTATTTTGAGAAAGAATCTGGAATCAATTTAGGGATCCTAAGAAATACTTATGAATGAACCTTAAGTAATACATTGATGCATTGTGTTGGTGTTTAAAAGATATTTTTGTAATCATTTATATCATTAAGATTATGGTCACTAATTGTGGTAATGTCATGGTTGTAGGTCATGAACGGAGTTGAGAAGAACTTGAAGATGAACTCGTTAGGCAAGAACGTGACCAAAGTGGTTAAGAGGCACTCTCTTCGGATAAGGAAATTGAACAAGACTCTGAAGAAGGAACAAGCTAAGGGAAGGATTACCTTGAATAAGTGGCTGCTTGCAGAAAAAGCACTAAGAGACACTAGCAAGGAATTAAAGAAAAGTAAGAAAGAACTAAATGGATTTAGAGAGTGGACTGAAATATTATGTGATGATGTGCGAAGCTACTACTTTGCATTGAAGGAGATAGACCCGCAGTTGGCAACCACTCTAATGGAAAGGAGTGGAAAGAGGGCAGGAAAGCTAATTGAGGAACACGTGGTAGTCGAGGAAGAAGCCGAGGAAATGGAGGTTAACATGGAGGGCAATGAAGCTGCCCCAATGCTTGTTGAGGATGATGAAGAGATAGTGGATGTACCTGTTCGTAGGCCTAGAGGAAGGCCCAGAGGTTCGAAGAAGGCACCCAAGGTCCCTAGTGGAAGACCTAGGGGAAGACCAAGGAAAAATGCGAACCTTTGAAGAAAAAGTAGAAGTTGGATATTCTTTTATTTCTTTCATAGTATTAGTAAGTAGTTATAGTTAGAAGTTTAGTTGGAATTTTTCTTTCTTAACTATTAGATTTTGGAAGTTTCATTTAATAAAAGTATTGAAGTTATTCATTAGTAATTGACCTTTGTTATCCGTTATGTCTAATTATGGAATGTGATCTAGTAGAACAAGAAGTGTAGGTCGAGAAAAGACCTTAATTAGAAAGTATGGCTCATGAAAACGGCCAAGTGGAAATAGTTTTGGTCTAGTGGAATGACTGAAACAAAACTGTGAATGACTTCATAGTAGTAGTTAACTGTAGAAGTAATTGGCATGATTTGATGGCCAATTGTGTATGGTAATAGGTCTAGTGAATTGACCTCTAATGAATGAATGTAGACTAGTAAATGGCTAGAACCTGGAATTAATGTGGAAACTTTATCTTTTGGGGACGGCCCTATGTATGATAGTATTTAGACATAGTAGCCATGCATGTGTAATGTAAGTAATGCATTCTCCCCTACGATATTAACTTAAGAATAACCTTATTCAGATGGCTGGAAGAGGATCCGAGCGAAACGCTAACGTCGAGGGACGAGTTGACCCTGATATGGCAAATTTGTTTAGAACACTGAATCAAACCGTGGCCGGTATCGGGCAAGTTATGACGGCACTAACTCAACCACAGCAGAACCCACAAGTTCCTATGAGGGATCCGCTAGAACTCTTTCAGAAACGGAATCCGGAGTCATTTTCTGGCTCTAAGAATGAGAAACCAGAAGACTGGGTGAAAGACATGGAGAAAGTTTTCGAAACTCTGGATTGTACTCCAGAAAGGAAGGTGGTGTTCGCCACATTCATGCTTAAGGGACAAGCCCTGAAATGGTGGGAAGGAGAGAAGAGAGCTGCTACGGCTCGTGGTGATGCTGCGCTTACTTGGGATGGATTCAAGCGCATCTTCTATGCAAAGTATTATTCAATGAGCGTTAGAAACGCTAAGGTGGCAGAATTCATGACTCTAACCCAAGGAAGGATGACTGTGGACGAGTATTGCGAGAAGTTCACAGAGTTGCTAGAGTTTGCTCCGGCGTTCTTCGATAATGATGAGCAAAAGGCCCGGAAGTTCGAACTTAGTCTGAGTGACCGAATCCGCTACAGAATTACCCCACTGATGTTGCCAACGTACGATCAAGTGTTGGACCGAGCTAAGATCGTGGAAACTGAAGCGGACAATTATCGGAACAAGAAAGATGAAAGGAAGAAGACGACCGAAAAGGAACCTACCAAAGGGAGCTGGAATAAGAATGAGGATAACAAGCGCAAGACGAGTGATGATCGTGAGAAGGATGGTACGGCTAACAAGTACCCTAATAAAGGTCAAGGAAGCCGTAGAGATGGAAAAAGAGAAGATGCCAAAGGGCAAGGCTCAGATGTGAAATGCCAAGTATGTGACGGGAGGCATAAAACTGAAGGGTGCTGGTACAAGGAGAAGAAATGCTACAATTGTGACAAGACGGGACATCCCCATTGGAAGTGCCCGGAACCAAGGAGGGACAACAAGGCCAAAGGAGTAAAGGACGACAATAAGGGAAAAGGTGGAGGTAATGGACGTGTCTTCACTATGACAGTTAAGTATGCACGTGCCACTAATGATCTCGTGGTAGGTACGGTACAACTTTACTCTCGTAATGTTCGTGCATTGATTGATTCTGGCGCTACTCATTCTGTGATAAGCACTCAACTAGCAAACAAAATGAAATTGGTCCCTGAAGTGCTAGAGCATTCGTTAGTAGTAGATACATTGACTAAAGACTCGATTTCAATTACATCTGTGTTTAAAAGATGCCCCTTAGAATTGAACGGTAGGAAATTCGAAGTCGACCTTATTAGTTTGAAGATGGATGAGTTTGATGTGATCTTAGGGATGGATTGGTTAGCAGCCTATCATGCTCATATAGATTGCTTTAGAAAGGAGGTTAAATTCAAGCTACCATCTGGAGAAGAGTGTTGCTTTAGAGGTACGAGACCTAAGGCTCCATCGAACATCATTTCAGTTATGAAGGCGCGTAGGATGCTAAGAAAGGGATGTGGAGGATTTCTGGCATACGTGAGTACCACTGATGCCAGGGAGGTAACTATAGAATCACTCTCAGTGATCAAAGACTTCAAGGACGTGTTTCCAGAAGATTTACCTGGGGTACCACCTGAAAGAGAAGTTGAGTTTTCCATCGATTTGGTACTAGAAACTACACCAATATCGAGGGCACCGTATAGAATGGCTCCCCTAGAACTAAAGGAATTGAAAGAGCAACTACAAGAATTTCTGGACAAATGATTGATTCGACCAAGTGTTTCGCCATGGGGCGCACCGGTCTTATTCGTAAAGAAGAAGGATGGGATTATGAGGTTGTGCATCGACTATAGGGAATTGAATCGTGTGACGGTAAGGAACCAGTATCCGTTGCCGAGGATTGATGACTTGTTCGATCAGCTTTGTGGAGCATGTTACTTCTCCAAGATAGATTTGAGATCTGGTTATCACCAGCTAAGAGTAAAGAAGGAAGATGTAGCAAAGACGGCTTTTAGAACTAGATATGGTCATTATGAATTTGTGGTGATGCCGTTTGGATTGACTAACGCACCGGCAGCGTTTATGGAACTAATGAATAGGATATTTCAAAAGTTCTTAGATACGTGTGTGATTGTCTTCATCGATGATATTTTGGTGTACTCAAAGACTAAGGAGGAACATGAGGAACACTTGAGGTTAGTATTACAAATCCTACGGGAGCAAAAGTTGTATGCCAAATTTAAGAAGTGTGAATTTTGGTTAGAGGAAGTGGCATTCCTAGGGCATGTAGTGTCGAAAGATGGGATTGCTGTGGATCCAACAAAAATAGAGGCCATTGTAAATTGGGAGAGACCAACGTCAGTAAGTGAGATAAGGAGTTTCTTGGGACTGGCAGGTTATTATAGGAGATTCGTGGAAGGGTTCTCTAAGTTGTCCTTACCACTAACCAAGTTGACGCAGAAAGGAGCCAAGTTCGTTTGGTCTGATGAATGTGAAACAAGTTTCGAGGAATTAAAACGATGTTTGGTATCTGCACCAGTTCTTGCACTACCATCAGGCACCGAAGGATTCGTGGTTTATAGCGATGCTTCACTTAAAGGACTAGGTTGCGTATTGATGCAAAATGATAAGGTGATAGCTTATGCATCCAGGCAGTTGAAAAACCATGAGAAGAATTACCCTACACATGACTTAGAATTAGCAGCTGTGGTATTTGCCCTGAAGATTTGGAGACATTACTTGTATGGGGTTACATGTCAGATTTTCACGGATCATAAGAGCCTTAAGTATATCTTTACGCAGAAAGAGCTCAACATGAGGCAGAGGAGATGGTTAGAACTATTAAAGGACTATGATTGTACGATCTTATACCACCCCGGCAAGGCCAATAAGGTGGCAGACGCGTTGAGTAGGAAGAATCGTGGGACGCTAGCCACATTGATTTCTAAGGAGAAGAATGTTTGGGATCGTTTGGAGATTACTAACCTAGAGGTTGAGGTTAAAGGGTATTTGGCACAAATGAGCGTCCAGCCAACGCTTATGGATAGGATTAAAGAAGCTCAAGGAGGAGACGAAGAATTAAGGAAGGTACTGGAGAGTATAGCTAATGGGAAGGCGAAGGAATTCCGTGTTGGAGAAGATGGAATCCTGAGATATCAGTCTAGAATATGTGTATCTGATGATGAGAATATCAAGAAGGAAATTTTGAAAGAAGCCCATTGTTCAAGATTCTCCGTGCACCCTGGAAGCACGAAGATGTATAGGAATCTAAGGGAATCATTCTGGTGGAGAAATATGAAGGGAGAAGTAGCTGATTTTGTTTCAAGATGTTTAGTATGCCAGCAAGTAAAGAGCGAACACCAGAGACCGGCAGGATTGCCTCAGCCACTGCCTATTCCCGAATGGAAGTGGGAGCATATCGCGATGGATTTAGTAGTGGGTTTGCCAAAGACGCTGAAAGGGTATAACGCAATATGGGTGATAGTTGACCGACTCACCAAATCTGCTCATTTCCTGGCAATTAAGGTAAATGATTCGCTGGAAAAGTTGGCAAATCTCTACATAGATGAGATTGTAAAATTGCATGGGATACCAGTCTCGATTGTGTCCGACAGAGACGCTAGGTTCACATCAAAATTTTGGAAGAGTCTGTAAAGAGCTTTGGGTACCGAGTTGTCAATGAGTACAGCCTTCCACCCGCAGACCGATAGACAATCAGAAAGAACTATTCAAACGCTGGAGGATATGTTGAGAGCGACGTCATTGGATTGGCAAGGGACTTGGGATGAACACTTGCCATTAGTAGAGTTCGCCTATAATAATAGCTTTCATGCTAGCATCGGTATGGCACCGTACGAAGCGCTGTACGGGAGGAGATGTAGATCACCGACGTGTTGGGACGAAGTTGGTGAGAGAAAGATAACTGGACTGGAACTTGTGCAAGTAACTGCCAACAAGGTTCAACAAATTAGAAAATGGTTATTAACCGCGCAAAGCCGACAGAAATCGTATGCTGACCATCGTAGACGTGATTTAGAGTTCCAACTAGGCGACCATGTCTTTTTAAAGATTTCGCCAACCAAGGGAGTGATGAGATTCGGAATCCGTGGGAAGCTGAGTCCAAGATATGTGGGACCATTTGAAATCTTAGAACGAGTTGGGACCGTAGCATACAAGTTAGCTTTACCGCCTGTTTTAGCTGGAGTTCACGACGTGTTTCATGTATCTATGCTAAGGAAGTATATTCCTGACCCAAGTCATGCAATCGAGTACAAGCAACTGAGGATGCGTGCCGACCTGAGCTATGATGAAGCACCGATAAAGATCGTGGATCGCAAGGATCAAACCCTGAGAAGAAGGGTGATTCCTTACGTAAAAGTTCAATGGAGCAATCACTCAGAAAGGGAAGCGACGTGGGAGCTCGAGAGTGAGATGCGAGAAGCATACCCTGAGTTAGTCGCTGCTTAAGGTACGTTTAGTTTGGAGGACCAAACCCTTTTAAGGAGGGAAGAGTGTAATAACCGGCCTTTTTGGCCATTATTATTATTATTATTTCTTTCTTTTCTTTTATATTAAATGCTTTGTGATCGGGATCATTAAATAATTAATGAATTGGGCTAGTAAAGAAGGGCCCAATCTAGTCAAACTTTGGAAAACCTTTTTGGAATAGGAAAAGGAGAACCCTAAGTATTTAAATCCTCTTTAACCCTCTCCCTACTATTTTGTGTCAACCACAAACCCTAAAGAAAGAGAGAGAGGAGGCGGGGAGAGAGAGAACCGAGGGAGGGAGAAGAAGGAGAAGGAAGGAAAAAGAGAGGAGGAAGAAGAAGATTCAACCCCCCCCCCCCTTCGAAGGTAATTCCCTCGTCTCTAAATATTAATTCTTGGGTTGGGTATCACCTAGGAATTTTGAAACGAAACTTAGAACCTAACCCTAAAGTGATAAAACTAGGGTTATTATTAATCTTTGAAAACCTCGTCTCTAAATATTGCTCTTGCCCTAAAAGTAGTATCTTTGCGTGATTGTAGATTGTACGCAAGAACCCGCTAGAAGTCAACGCTAGCAAGGTAAGGGATTACGTTCCTAAGTATCTTGAATTCTTTATTCATTGGAACTCTATAATTCTTTCATGAATGCTATATGGTCCATAGCGCTTGAACTCTACGTTGATGAACGTCTTTTGTATATCTTACCTATGACGTGTTTTGGTCATAGGGAATCTTAGAACATTTGAATTTGCATGTGCTCTCGTTTAGGGAACACTATTTTGGAAAGTATGCTATATCTAATTGCAACAGGTGTAGCTGTATAGTCCCTGAAAAGGACTAACTAGTCCCTGAAAAGGACTAATGTGGAAACGGTCCTAGGAAACGGACTAATGGAAATAAGTCTAGTTAACTACGTGTAACTTAGACTTTGTGGAACTCTAGATTATCATGATAACTCTAAATAAGGGAGCACCCTGAAAAGGTGTAAGGTCTCTTATTCACTTAACACCCTGAAAAGGTGTGACACCCTGAAAGGTGTTTGGAACTTGGAATTGACGGAATGGAATTAGGACCACAAATCTTTGAATAGTTAACTGCATTCGTTACATGCAGTTAGTATTTTAAATAATGTCCGATCTTTGAAATTATCAATTGAGTCCGTTCTTTCGGTCACTTCTCCTTAGCTATCGGAGAAGTCCGTATGAACTTACAGAGCATTGTTCGCTCACCCTTTCTCTAATAATCTTTTTGCAGGTAACGACTTAAAGAGGTAGACGGATCGCTAGATGAAGCTGTCCGTGTCAGTTATATTAAGACTTTATGGTTTATTTTGTTTAGCTAGTGGTTGTACTGGCTTTGAAGACTTAGCATTTAATTCGCTTCCGCATTTATTGTTGAATTGATGGTTTGAGACTAGCCGTTAGGCTGTTTAAGTGGGATTTTGTAAGATAACTATTGGTATTTCCATGTTTTTATGGATTTGTCTACTTTATGAAAATCTGGGTCGTACATTCCAACATATGCCCAACCGAACGATATCTTGCGATGAACGAATCCCTATCCAAATATAATTTGGACACTGCCTCAACTCGGCATTTAAAAAGTCATTTCTCAAACAAGATTTTGCGCTAAGAACATGAAAAATTGAGGAATTCGGGTCAACGATAAATCGCCAACCAAATATCCCAAGTATCAAAAGATTAAAAAGTTGGAGATCTAAGTGATCGCAGCAAAACCAATTAACATTTATAATCCTCTCCAAACATAAATCTGACATATTGTTATTTGGAGAAGAAGAAACAAAATCGGCAATTAATTTTTCATCCTCACTCGGTAGTATATTGAGATTAGCAAGCAAAAATGTCATAGGAACAACAAAAGATACACAAAGCCCTCAACAAAGGAGAGAAATCAAAGGCCCTCAACGATGGAGGGGAAACCAATGCTCTCACATATGGAGAGAAAACCAAACTCCACACTAAGAAAAAAAACATCTTTATTATTGAAAAAGTAAGAACTCCTAAATTAAAAATTAATCATTGATGATGATCAATGGTTAAAGTTTAATTTAGGAGATTGAAACAAAAATGCTTGGATGTGACAGGAGAAGTTGGAGATGGAAAAGAGAGAAGTTCTTTTTTTAAAAAAAAAAAAAACCAGAAGAGAGAAGTTAAAAGTGACAAGTAATTTGGACTAAGAATTTTGTAAAAAATGACAGTTATTTTGATTTTAATTTCATACTTTTTTTTCGTTTTTACACATTGTAAAATACACCATCCGTTCCTGGTAAGTTGCAACATAAGGGGAAGCACAAAAATTATGAAAGGATAATAATGAGTGGTTGGGAGGAAGAGAGAGAATGAGTGGAGAATAATGAGTGGTTGGGAGGAAGAGAGAGAATGAGTAGAGAATAATGAGTTGTTGGGAGGAAGAGAGAGAATGAGTGGATGATTATAAAAGTAATAAAGAGTTTCCTTATTTGGCATTGTTGCAAATTAAGTGGAATGCCCAAAATGGCAAATTGTTGCAACTTACCCGGAACGGAGTGAGTAAATGTCAAACTTATAAGAAAACATTTAGTACAATTTTTATCATTATATAACATAGTATGTACAAATAAGTAGAGTATATTTCTCGAAACTATTGTCGACACATCAAATGTAAGTAACATTTATTATGGGAAAAAAAAAAAAGAAGAGTTTTTTTAAACAATATCATATTTTAGTATATGTGTTCTTGTATTTTTTATTTATTTTTTTATATAAGTGGTAAAGGTATACATGTATCATTATTTTTTTCTTAAATGCAAACCTTTTCAGAAATCATGTATTATCATCTTGACAAAAACTTGTGTGAGACGGTCTCACACGTGAGACGGATCTTGATGAGAGAGTAAATGGTTTGCCCCCTTATGGGCGGGGATGGGTAAACCCATTTCCTCTCTCAACAAGATCCGTCTCACCGTGTGAGACCGTCTCACACAAGTCTTCCTCATCTTGGGAGGGGTTATTGTCACTACATATTTTACTTATCCACTACAATATTTTTGAATCGACATAATTATCCTTCGATATTTACAGAATTGATGAATTATCTTGGGGATATAATATACCACACTAAAGAGAAAATTTTGGGGGAAACTAGTTTCTCCCTAAGTTATAAAAAGTCCTGTTTTTATAGGGTTAAAGGTTTAGGATTTAGGGTTTTAGGTTTAGTGCTTAAGGGTTAAAAACAAACTTTTTATAACTTATGGAGGAACTAGTTTCCTCCAAAACACACTCCACACTAAATTATCCATTACATTCCTAAATAAAATTTTGATTAATTATGATCATGAAATTATTTGTCTTCAAGATATTTTCCAACAATGAATTGTTTTTAAAATTAAATAAACCTTTTGATTTTCCATTAAAACTAAAAAAAAAAAATTATCTGTATTTTTGACTTTTTATTGGTCATATTAAAATAATTAACTTATTTGTGAACTTACCTTTCATCATTATTTTCTTATAGAATAGAGAAACTTGTAAATATTCAACTTAATACTGAAAATATTTAAATTGATGTTATGAACTTACCAACATACTACTATTCAATATTATAATTTACTATAAAAGAAAAAATTTGTTAGTAAATTCACCACTTGCATATATATATAAATAATGGCTGAAGTCATTGGAGCCCCTTTCTAAATAAGTTTCCCGCTCAAACTCACCCCTCTATATTTAGAAACCTTGATTAGGTTGTTTCTTGGTCATTGTAGAATTATACGCGTAATTTACATGTAATTACCATACAGCGACAGTATTGATGTCTCATGATAAGGAGTGAGGATTGGTTTATTCAAATATACAAGGTGTTATGCAAAGAGATAAATTGTGGTATTTGAATTCAAATTTGTTTTTCATTTACCTACTGTGCTCTCTTATTAAAACTAAAAGTAAGTCATTACTAAAATTAAATAAATGTTTTCCAAATTTCAACACAAATGAAAATTTTAATTTTTTAAGTGATGAAAGTCCCATCTGATTAATCAATATAATTAACTAGAATTTTGGAGATAATTTATCAAAAAATATATTTCAAAATTAGAGCTATCTCAAAATTTACCAATATCATTGTACACAGAATGTAGAGTCAGTTTATGATAATCTATCCTCACTTTTTCTTTATTTTTTTTCAAAAAGTAACTTTAACTATTTGGAAATTTAAAATTGGGAGACAATATCTAATTAATGAATCCAATGAATCCAATATTGCCTCTTCTCATTCCTCCAACCCCAAATTTTTTTATCGATCTCATCTCACCCACCCTTCTCTCCTTTAACATAATTATAGTTTTGTTCATTGAAATAACATAATTATAATTAATACTACACTATTTTGAAATAATAATTAGATGAAATCTGAATACTACAAAAAAAAAAAATTGTCAAATAACAATAAGTCGGAGAAAAGAGTAAATGATATATTTTGAGAAAGTTTGGTTGATTTTCTGTATATATATAAAACCTGAAATTTTAGTGACCATCTTTTTAAGAGTAATACTATAAGTTTAAGTTTCAACGAGTGCTATTTAGGTGAATTTTCACAAAAAAATAAAAAAAAAATAGGAAGTCTTGCGTGAGATAGTCTCACACATGTGACGGGTCTTGATGAGAGAAGAAGCGGGCTTGCACCGCCCCGCTCATAGGGGAACAAACCATTTATCATTAAAAAAAAATGGTAAATAAAAATCATGGGAATGTAGTTTCAAAATCTAAGATAATTAATTTATATAAAAATTTGGTTGAAATTTATTTTGGTGATAAATTATTTATTTGTAGCTAAAACAATAAACAAATGGTTTCTTTATTATTTTAATTTTTTAAAATGCTATAAGATAATTTTTTTCAAGAAGAAACATTTTTAGTAGTTATGCAAACAAAATGAGACAGTTATAGTGACTATATAAATTTGCTTTCTCTTATGTATATAAAAAAAATGTCAGTGCGTTTAACGCACGGGTGTTAGACTAGTTATCTTTTATAATAGGGGAAGAAAAAGAAATTATCGGAATGGATGGAAGGAGTGTTAGTCAATATAGGACTGAGAAAAACGAAGCCACTCCCTTAAGGCGTATAAGTCGACTGAAGCCCATTGTAACTCCCACAAATTAATTGCTAGGCCCAATAAAAGTGTTTGCAGTGTAGCTGTGGGCTTGTGCTTGTCCAAATAAAAACGCTCAAGGGCGTGAGGCCAAGTGTTAAGGCCCGTTTGTTTCGCCTAAAATAAATTCCAAAAAATGTTTTCCCCATTTTTCGGTGTTTGTTACGCACTGGAAAATGAGGAAAATATTTTCTGGAAAATGGTTTTCTCTCATTTCTAAGGCTCTGTTTGTTTGGAGGAAAACATTTTTTGAAAACATTTTCCCCATTTTCCGGTGTTTGTTAAACACCGGAAAATGGGAAAAATGTTTTCCAGGAAATGGTTTTCCTCCATTCCTAAGGAAAACGTTTTCCGGAAAATGCTAACACTTCAATTGTTGTTTTAACTTCAATTTTTATTTTACGAAAAATTATTTTTTAAATATACTCAGTTAATTAAAAAATGTCTAAAAATATTTTATTTTTATGAATATTTTGCAATATGTTAAATTATTAACTTTAGTCCATTATAATTATAAAACTACATTTCCATTACTTTATAATTGAAATTGGAGATAATGACTAATTTATTGATTATTTATTTTTAATATATACTCTAGGTGATCAAAATTAATGTATCTAAAAAAGTTTTCCAGAAAGCATTTTCTTAAAATTCACCAAACAGTGGAAATTACATTTTCCGGAAACCATTTTCCAAGAAATCGTTTTCCATAAAACATTTTCCAATAAATCGTTTTCCGAAAGTTATTTTCCGCGAAACAAACGGAGGCTAAGTAAAATGACTTACTGATTTTTACTAAGTAAGCTATTTTCCGGAAAATGTTACCTCTCTCACTCACACCCAACTCTCCATAAAAAAAAAAAAAAAAACCCCACCCTACACACTACACCTCCAACACCACTCTCTCCATCCATCCCCACCCACCCTCCAACCATACCTTCCCTCCCCCATCCCCCACCCGCTCCACCAACCCTCCAACCTTACCTTCCCTCCCCCATCCCCCACCATCTCCACCAACCCCAACCCCATTTTTTTTTTACTCTTATTAAAATTATTTTCTAACAACTCCCACACTCCCGCTCCTTACCCCCACCACCCACCCAAACCCCCCACCCCCAAAAAAATATTTTTACTCTTATTAAGGCTCCGTTTGTTTCGCGTAAAACAATTTACGAAAAATATTTTCCGGAAAATGACATAAATGTGTTTTTGGTTGTTTCGTAAATCTAAAGAAAATGTTTTTCGGAAAATATTTTCATATGAGAAAAAAAAAATTGAGAAAAAAAAAAAGTGATATGAGAAAAACATGAATGGGGGTTGGAGCGGGATGGGTGATGTTGGGTAGGGGAGGTGGGGGGATAGGGGCGAGGCGGGGGTAGGGGAGGCGGGGGTGGGGGAGGTGTTCAATAATAATTTTAATAAGAGTGAAAATAAGTTTTTTTTTTTTTTTTTTTAGGGGGGTAGGGTAGGTGTGGGGTGGAATTGGGTGGTTGGTGGGGGTGGGGGGTGGAAGTGGGGTGTGTGAGTTGTTAGAAAATAATTTTAATAAGATTAAAAAAAAAAATTGGGTGGGGATGGGTGGGTGGGGTGAGGTGGGGCGGTAGGGTGGGGGTGGGGTAGTTGAGGGTGGTGGAGGTGTTCAATTTTTATTTTTTTAATATGAGTGAAAAAAAAAGTTTTTTTTTTCTTGAGGGTGGGGGTGGGGGTGGGTGGTGGGGTGTAGTGGGAGTGGGAGTGTAAGAGTTAATTGTTAGAAAATAATTAGTCAAAAAGTATTTCAGGCCCATCTGAACGTGCAAAATCCAAAAATCACTTTTGTCAATCCAAATGATTTAATGATGATTTAGACCCTAAAGTGATATACCACCCTTTCAAACGTACTCTGATATTTTTATTTCTCCAGATCAAACCTTTATGTGAAAAATACTCGTCAGTTAAGGCTTTTTTTACGTAATTCATTAAAAACTCAGTTAAAAAGCATGTGCCATACACGTAACTAACAGAATTGGGTAGCTTGAAATTGATATTTCTTTTAAGGGGCTAACTGAAAGTATTTTAGAATTAATTGGTTAAAAACTATAAATTAAAGGGTTAAAATGTAAATATCTTTCATCTTTAATAATGAAAATAAATACAAATAAATACAAATATTTTATTTACAAACATAATAAATCATTTTTTACATTTACCATAAAAAAATCAAAGAATTTAAGCTTTTGATTCAAAAAGTGAAATACTGTGAAAAAACGTGTTTTACGCTAAGTTAGCGTAAATCATTTTTCTAAAAATGGCGCGGTGGCATTTTTGAAATAAACAGAAAGTTGTTCGTAAGTGCAAGTGTTAGTGTTAGAAATTGCCAGCTATTGTTCACTGACACTTATTAACATAACCACTGGCACTTTTGATAAGTGTCAGTGTAATGACCGGCAATTTTTAAAGAGACTTTGACCAATAAGTCCTTCTGCTAAATATAAACGACCATTAAGGACAGACATTTTTGAAACTCACCGATAATCCCTTAGAATTTTCGCTGGACCACAATGCCCATGATCCTCTCTGGTACGCACCATCCAGCCAACGCTAAGCGCATGTAGAACATGCGTTTTTCTCTATCTCTTCCTCTCTCCTTCCTCTTTCTTTCTCTCTCTTTCTTTTTGTTTTCCACCCAAAAATTTAAAATAAAATATCTCAAAATCTCGGAATCGAAAAAATAATCTGAAACTATTGTTTTAATCGTGTCGTCAACACGAATCAAACAAGTATGCTTGACACATAATTCAAATTTTGGAAATAAAATTTCATTTTTCACTAGTAAAAATTTGAGAAAATCATTTTTAATTTATCAAATTTTTAAAATGCAATATCTCAAATCGTAAAAATACACTGAAATCACCGTTTTAATCGTATTGCCAAGATGATTCAAACAAGTACACTCAACTGATTACACAGTTGTGTTTTCACAGTTGTGTGATTTTCCAATTGTGTTTTTTTCATTTTTCACTTGTAAAATCATTTCTCAACTGATTTCACAGTTGTGTGATATTTTTTTAATTTTTGACTTGTAAAATTATTTCTCAACTGATTTCACAGTTGTATGATTTCACAGTTATGTGATTTCACAATTGTATCATATTTTTTTTTATTTTCCCTTGTAAAATCATTTCTCAACTGATTTCACAGTTGTATGATTTCATAATTGTGTGATTTTCACAGTTGTGTGATGCTATATGTCCTTTAAACAATTGAGAAATCAATTTATTCTAATTGATAGTCAATTTCATACATGTTTAAATTTTTAAAAAAAACTAAGATATTTATTTTTCATTTGTTCATAACTAAATCTAAAAACTGATAAATTCATCTCTCAATTTTTCACAATTAATACTCAATTTCTCTATTATTTAAAGATAAATTGATTTTACGGTTATGTGATTTCACAGTAGTGTAATTTCCACATTGTGAACAACTGATAACTCATTTTCTCAATTAATTTATCTCTAAGTAAAGTCTCATTTTACGCTTATAAAGAATAGAAATTCGATTTTATATCATTTTCGAACAACTGATAACTCAGTTTCACAGATATTTACTCATATAACTCTAAATAACTGATAAATCGAGAAAACAACTAAGCAAACTGATAAATCCAAATAATATCTTGTGTGTTTGATTTAACTTTTCCAATTATCAAACTAACCATCTCCAGCCTCCCTCTTCCTAAAATGACCCATTCCCCCCCCCCTCCCCCTCTCTCTCTCTCTCTCTCTCTCTCTCTCTCTCTTTCATTCTTAATTCCCTTTTTCTTTTTCACTTCTTTCTTTATTTCTTCACACAAATTCTGAACTTCTTCTTTCTCCTAAATTCCCAATTTCCTTATTTTTCTCTTTTAAGTTCATACCCACACACACACACACACACACGAATTCCCTTACACATATCTTTTCAATTTCCCACAATCCCAGTCCCCCCCCCCCCCGAATTCCATTTCAATCTCCTCTCAATAGTCAAAATCAATTAAAACCTTTTTCTATGAATTTATTCATCAAGTTTAAAATGGAGATCCATTTTCAAAGAACAATAAATGAACCCAAACACTTTTTGAATTTACAGAACAAGGGAGGTGCATCAGGCACGTGACTTTATGGATTTTCGCTTACAAAGATCTCCGTCCACTGTCACCGACTCACTAGAATAACTCTCCATTATTTCTGATTTTTTTGGCATTTTAAAGATTTGAAAGGTTTAATAAATTTGGAGCTGAAACTGGGTGGTGGGTAAGTGTTATTTCGAATTGACTGGTGTGGTTGTGATTACTGCCGGAATTAACGCGACGACGGTTAGCCGGATTAGAGGGCAGAGAGAGAGAGAGAGAAAGAGAGAGGGGGGCGGGCTAGGGTTTGAACCGATTTGGGGAAGGACGGGAATAAACACGGTATATGTGTGGGAAGGTAAGGGTAGTTTTGTCATTTAAATTATAATAAGGATTCTATGGGAGTTTTGATTTCAACTCAAAGACCCTATGGTAAAAAGGGAAAAGTGATGTTTTTATTGGCAAATTCCACACTATCTCAGGGATTTATTGGTAAAAATCTCATTTTTAACACTACTATTGGCACTTAAAAATATTGTCAGTTTCATGTTTATAAACGCCAGTTTGAATTACTAGCTTTTTGTAATATTAACACTTGTCATTTACGATGCTTGCCAGTATTTACGAAAATGCCACCGCTTGTTTTTAAGAATAAGCGTCAACGTCTTTGAAAAACACGTTTTTCCTATCCTTAAGTTAAAACACATTTTTCACGAGACCTACTCTTCAAAAAAGTCTAACAAAATTAATTTTTATATTAAAAAAAAATTGTAAACATTTTTCCTTCTCTTCATAAGCAGCTTTTCATCCTCCACCACACTAAAGCACCATAACCACTACCGTGCGCCACCATCCACCTATCCACCTACTGTAATCACCGCAACCACCACTGAAAATCAAAATAATTATTAAAATTAAATATTAAATAAAAGAGTTTTTTTTTAATTATTTTCAAAATATTAAACATAAAAAAAATTAACTCAACAATACAAAAACAAAAAATTATTATCTACCCCAAATTCCTCTCCCACCCAATGTTCATCACAGTTATGAGTTAGGACCATCTTCCAACAGCGGCAGTGCACCAATCAAGATCCTCCATGGTTTTCCCCCAATTCCTTAGAGATATCATGGCACAGGTTTGGAGGTGATAAATCTTGGAGTCAGAGAGTGAGTTGTAGAGGGAGAGAATCTGGGTCATGGTTTTCCCCCAATTCTTTGTTCGGTTTGCTGAATTGATTTAGAGTTAGGGGAGGGTTTATAAGAGGGATGGTTTTTTAGTGTGTGTGTACGGAGGAAGAAGAAGGTGGAAATAGATTTTTTTTTTCCCATCCCCTTATTTTAAGAATATGTCATTTAAAACCCCTTTAAACTTAATTGCAATTCAAATTAGTCAATTTGTTAATCACATGCTTGGCACATGTCGTTTTAACGAATTCCATCAAAAAAGCCTTAACTGGCGAGTATTTTTCACATGGCCAAAATATGTTTAGCTCCCCAAAGTATCCACCCATTCCCACTTTGCCACCCAAACCCAATTTTATCCCAAAGTGACCCTCTAATTTGCCATTTGTCCCAGTTTGATGTATGACCCCCTATGACCCCTAACGACATTAGAAAATTAAAGAGAAATGGTCATGTGCATGCCATGTGCAGGGTATTTTGGTCATTTTCTTTGAAAAAGGAAGGACAAAAATGTCAATTTGTATAATGGTGGTAATTGTCTTCTCCACCCAACCCCCACTAGTTAATAACCACCACCACCACCATTTCTCCAAAAATCCGGCAACCACCACTACCCATTTCTGACAGTCTCCACCACCCAATTCCGGCCGCAACTACCCAACTACAGCCCCTTTCAGGATTACACCCATACACTCTCTCTAGGCTAGAGGCAACCTTGTCGGATCTAGGCTAGAGGTTTGGGGAGAGAGGAGGACGTCAGAATGATGAGGCCGACTGTTCAGAGCGGAAGACAGAAGTCGCCGGCGCCGGAAAATAAAGGCCGGAGTAGTAGAGGGAAGAGTTAGATTATAAAAAAGGCCAAATCTGGCCGGAATACAAGCGGATATTAATCTAGAAAATACGACAGGGCGACTGGAGGAGGAAGAAGAAAGAAAGGCTACCGGAGATGGAGGAGAAGGTTTACTGGAGATGGGGGACAGATCTGTTGGAAATATTGGTCTAAGGTAATCTTTGAGTGAGTCCATTTATTGGTTCTCGAAGAGATTGACCGAAGTCAATATTTGATGTGGGTTTTAAAGTTATAATTGTAAATTGGGATATTTCCATTTATGGTAAATCCATAGTTCAAATACTTACATTTAAACCATTCCTGTTTAAAGATATCAAAAGTACTTTTAACTTGGTTTTATTATTTTGGATTTGTTGTAGTCCAGTATAATTAAAGTATAGTATTTTTGTGGCATCTTTATTGTGGAATAATTTATATGTTTGTATTAGAATTTGAAGTAATTTATAATTATACTTAATTTAACTTTAGTAATTAATCCTAAATCTAATGGATTAATTTAAGTAGTTAAATTGGACTCGTATGTTAATCAACTAGAAGAAGTCAAACCCAAAAACGTCACTTTAGTTGATAAGTTAATTAGGATGAGAGTCCTAATTAGTTTTCTCCAGAGAGTGGCATTAACGAGGATATAAGGTCTTCTTGGCAACTAAGAAAGGGTGAGAAACTGGGAGCAAACTTTGTGCGGAGATCGCATGATTAAATCATGCGTTCGCTGCCTTGGGCCATTCCGATTTTGTCCATCAGTTTTGCTTGTTTCTCGGTAATCTTTATTAGTTGGTTGAAATCCCTTTGTTAATTGATGTTATTCGAATCTTTAATCCATGGTGCAATCGCCAGAGACTCAGGTGAATGAGATAGAGCCGCAATTGAATTTGTGTCTGTGTGCATCGTTCTTGACACATATTCTAAGATCGTTTTATCCTCGGAGGAGTTTGCCAGTATCCGAAATCGCACGAGTAGGAGGCAATAATTTCTCTTAGGGAAGTCTTCCTAAGGCGACTCGATCTACCCCGATAAGTTTCTAACTTGCTCTTTAATTTTCTTATTGTTATAAGTATGCTTTATTTGCATGTTACTTTAATTGTTGGTTGTGTTGCGATTACACTGTTGATGTTGGGTATGCCCACATATATCTCAGTTTCAATGTAATAGGATTGATTAGATTTGATTGATCCATCACCTAAGTTTTATTTCATGGACTTTAGACCCACATATAAGAAGTATTTATACTTCATTTTTTAGGTTGTCCATTGTAATAGAATAGGCTTAAGAATAGGGCAAGAAGATCAAGATTCAAGAAAAATCACATGTTCACTTTGAGCCGCGCGCCATGCGCCTCTCTCTTGCGCCATGCGCTTCCTTAGGCGCGCGCATGAGTATGCGCCTAGCATTAGCTCATGCGCCCCAGATGGCTCAGCGCGCGCATGTGTTACGCGCCCCAATGGCTCAACGCGCTTCAAAGTATTAATTCAACACTCAGTGATTTATTGAAGACATGAAGACTTGAAGAGATTCAAACCTCGCCAATGATCCAACGGTGGTTAAAAGATACATATGCGTCTTCATCTGATGACACGTGCCCAAAACGGTCACATTTATGTTATGTGTCTAAACGGCTATAAAGGACGCATGATCCACTCAATGAGCGACAGAACATCTATCCTTTTATCTTATCCACAAGGATTTCCAACGGCTAGTTTTTGAGAGTTTACTATAAATACCCCATAACTTCAGACATTTGAAGTTGCTAAGCATTTCAAGAATTTCTCTCTTAAGCATTTGTTGAAGATTTGAAGATTGCCTTTGTTATTTCCAGAATTCTCAAGAACATCTTTATAACTTCATCCTTAGCCCAGATCCTCAAGCAAAAACACTTTAGTTTTCTTGTGCTCTCAATCTCAAAGATCTAAAGAGCCTTGAATCTAAAATCACACACGCACCTCTTTAATTTTGATCACTTAGATCTTTCTTTAAGAGATACACCGGTTATTGTTTTGGATTTGTTCTTTCATAAAAATAGATCTTGAGTTAGTGTATAAGCTCAAACGATTGTAATTTGTAACACTGTTAGTACCCGACCTGAAAATGAGTTTATTAGGGCTTTCCCAAATATACAAGGACTTTATAGGAATTAGAAACCTTGCAAAGACTTGTCCCGGATTCCCAAAAATAGCTCAATGTTCTAGAAAACATTAAATATGGACATTTAGGGTTGCCTTGTATGAACAGTAAACCCTAGCCTGAATTTCAAGTCAGCGCGCAACGATGGCCACGCGGCCACTTTCGCCGCCGCCCTCAATATTGGCCACGCGGCCACATCCGCCCCGGATGATCTGGACCGTCAGATCTCTCCATCAGTTTCTTATTTAAAGACCTCCCTTGCCTCATAATAAGGGGGATCCGAATTTGAGAGTTCTTAAACACAATTTTGCTCTCTAATTAGCATTCAAACCTCCAAGAAGATCAAGGTTTATTTCTTTCCAACATAGGTAAGTTTTCTAACTTATTTCTTCACGTTCTTGCATTATTTCTAATGTAGATCTTTAATATTCATGTTCTTGCATGTTTATTCATAGTTTCTTCATATGCTTCGCATGTTCATTCATATGTTCATATATGTTCTTCATATGTTCATCGTGTTCATAGATTAAAACCTTATTTATGCTATATTTAGGGTTGCGATCTTCATGTTTGCATGTTATTTCATAGCCGATGATGATCTAGGGTTCATCGACCCAAGGATGATCTAGGAACTACTTCTAAACCCTAAACTTTAGGTAATTCCCCCTCATCATGCATGATCCCGATTCTTCTGCCTATTCTAAATTCTTCTCGAACTACGCTGACCTGAGCTTCTCACATTGAGAGGAACGTAGGCAATCTTCGGATCCGGTCTAAATCACTAACACACTACTAACACCGCATCATGATAGAAAGACCGATCATTCGGGCAATAGGATTGATAACGTTCAATATTCTTCTCTTGTTGTAATTTGACTCCCGAACCCACTAAAAATGTTTTTTTCAATGTTTTGGCTTTAATTAAAACGGCGTGGCGACTCTCATATTTTAATGTTGCTATGAATATTCTCAAATTCAAACACACGTATTCACAGTGGCGACTCTGCTGGGGACTGCTTTGAAACTTTTTCAAACTTAGTGGGTCTAACTTTCGTTTACATCATGATGCTTGCCATGTTTACACATGCACACACCTGCCATGTTTACACATGCACACACTTGCCATGTTTACACACGCACCTCACACACTTTCCATGTTTACACATGCACCCTACACACACCTGCCATGTATACACATGCACCCTACACACACCTGCCATGTTTACACATGCACCCTACGCACACTTGCCATGTTTACACATGCACACACTTGCCATGTTTATACATGCACCTCACATACTTGCCATGTTTACACATGCACCCGTGCACCCCGCAATGTTAATACTTGTACTTTGTTGATACTTGTACTTTGTATATACCTTGTATCCTTGTACCTTTGTTATTTTCCCCTTAGTATTAGGGTCAAACAAAACTCTGCTATGCTCCCTTGTACATTATTTTCCTTCTCCTGCATTGCATTGCATAGCATCATTCAAACATTCAAAACTTCTCTCTTTTCTCCTTAAAAAGAATTAGTTTCTTGCCACACACTACCACTAGTCCGTGTCAGCACTGCACAGGTCCCTTCTACCCGGAGTATTCGATGTGCAGGAATTTGTGCGCTACTGCCTCACATTTTTCGAGTCACTCGTGTACTCCACTCACCGTGTACGTTCCGCGAGCGGTGGGAACCTTTAACCTAACCCGTGTCAACCCACACATAGAGATTAGGACACTCCTTGGACCACCCATTTAGGATGTAAATAAATGCAAAACTTTTCGCAAAATAAAATGTGCATTATCGCTCATCCGTTGGGCCATCATTGCAATCTATTTGGGTCTACCCTTCACCTTCGACCGCCTAGGTCAACCTTCTCAACCTTTGACCGCCTAGGTCAACCTTCTCAACCTTGGACCCCCTAGGTCAACCCTTACCAACTTTTGACCTCCTAGGTCAACCTTATCCGCCTTTGACCCTTAGGTCAACCTTTGACCTCCTAGGTCAACCTTTGACCGCCTAAGTCAACCTTCTCAACCTTTGACCCCCTAGGTCAACCTTGACCGCCTAGGTCAACCCTCTGAACCTTTGACCTCCTAGGTCAACCTTTGACCCCCTAGGTCAACCTTATCAACCTTTGACCGCCTAGGTCAACTTTATCTACCTTTGACCCCCTAGGTCAACCTTTGACCCTCTAGGTCAACCCTTACCAACTTTTGACCTCCTAGGTCAACTTATCCGCCTTTGACCCCTTAGGTCAACCTTTGACCTCCTAGGTCAACCTTGACCGCCTAGGTCAACCTTCTCAACCTTTGGCTCCCTAGGTCAACCTTTGACCCCCTAAGTCAATCTTATCCGTTTAAGTCAACCTTTGACCCCTAGGTCAACCTCATTTGTCTTTTAACCTCTTAGGTCAACCTTTGACCCCCTAGGTCAACTTTCTCCGCTCTTGACCCCCTTAGGTCAACCTTCGACCTCTTAGGTCAACCTTTGACCCCATAGGTCAACCTTATCCGCCTTTGACCTCTTAGATCTACCCTTGACCTCCTAGGTCAACCTTATCACCCTCGACCTCTTAGGTTCACCCCTCGACCTCTTAGGTCAACCCTTGACCGCCTAGGTCAACTTTATCCGCCTCCGACCTCTTAGGTCAACTCTTGACCTCCTAGGTCAACCTTATCTACCTTTGACCTCCTAGGTCAACCTTTAACCGCCTAGGTCAACCTTACCACCCTTTGACCTCTTAGGCCAACCTTTGACCCCCTAGGTCAATCTTATCCGTTTAAGTCAACCTCTGACCCCCTAGGTCAACCTTACCAACCTTTGACCTCTTAGGTCTACCCTTGACCCCCTAGGTCAACTTTATCAACCTCCGACCTCTTAGGTCAACCCTTGACCTCCTAGGTCAACCTTATCACCTTCGACCTCTTAGGTCAACCTTTGACCCCTTAGGTCAACCTCATCCGCCTTTGACCTCTTAGGTCAACCTTTGAACCCATAGGTCATTCTCATCTGCCTTTGACCCCATAGGCCAAACCTTGGACCCCTTAGGTCAACTTTATCACCCCTCGATCTCTTAGGTCAACCTTTGACCACTTAGGTCAACCTTATCCGTTTCGACCTCTTAGGTCAATCTTTGATTCCATAGGAGAACCCAATTACTTTTGGTCCTAACCCCCTTAGGTCGAGCCGTCATCTTGACCCACCTAGGTCATTATTTGACCCACCGTCGTCCAGACCAACCTAGGTCAACCCGTTTAGGTCCAACTTGTCCGTCTTAGGTTAAAGCTACCCCTTCACCTTCGACCCGTCAAGGTCAACCCGTGACCCGCTTAGGTCGACTTACCTATCTTGGATCCATCTAGGTCAATCTCCAACCTTCCTTAGTCCACCAACCCGAATAGGTCAACCTTTGACCCGCTTAGGTCAAACCATGCCTATCCCGTTTAGATCATCCCATAGGCAACCCGTTACAACCCGCTATCTTGATCCATTCACCATATAGGTCAATCCAACTTTTCTCAATTAGGTCGACCTATCCTACACCCATCTAGGTCAAACCACCATTATTGTCGCATTCTAGTCTCAAACCTTAGGTCAAACCTTAGGTCAAATTAGGTCAAACCTTAGGTCAAACCATACCCGACTCAATCAAAACCAACTCCTATAGGTCTTCCTCACCCATGCTTGACCAAGGACCGAGTCATCTCCCTCTTTTTGACCCCTATGGTCATCTCTCACCTCTTTTTAAAAGTCTAATTGATTCGAACTACGGCGACCTGAGCCTCTTATTGTGTGGGACCTCTCCCCCATGATAAGGGGAATGTAGGCAACTTCGGCCCGGTCAAACTTTCAATTTTTTACCAAAATGCATTTCAAAAATGTGGAGACCGACTCTTTTCCAAAAAATGATTTTATAACGATGCCTTATCATTAAATACGAATCTAATTTAATTCAACTAAGAGGCTTAATTCTTTCATGCATAGAGTTCTGCATCATGTCGGCTGCAAAGAACATCGAAGTTGCAACTGAAGCTGCTACCCAAGATCCCGAGACAATCCTCTACACCGGTACTGCTCTCAGTAAACAAGCATCCCACTTCGAAGCCATCCTCGATGAACAAGCAATCCACTTTAATGCCATTCTCAACGAGCAAGCAACATACTTTCAGAAGGAGATGCATAAGACCCTAAGAGATATCGAGAGGCGCCATTTGTCTGACATTCGTGGCGTTTATGATTACCTCAGTCGAGTTCCCCCTCTTGCTCAATGTCAACACCCGTACGCTCCTCAAATGTACGGGCCGCCACAGACTGTCCCCGTCGGGATGCCTCCTATGACTACTCATTAACAAGGGGTGCCGGTACCTAAATCACCCTCAAAGACAGTTCGTGAAAGGAAGGACGAGCGCGAATTCGACGACTTAGGTATGCCGTTAGCCAAACTCTTCAAAAGTCTAGTTCAAGCCGGCAAGTTGTCTCCTTTGTTCAACTATGAACCAAGTAGGGTGAAGCAATGCTTGGATCCCTCCAAACACTGCCAATACCACCAGTACGTTGGGCATGACACCGGAGATTGCCTCCAATTGAGGAGGAAGATTCAAAGCCTCATTGACAGCGGAGCCATCACCCGTGATAGGAATGCATGGGCGTGAGAAAAGTCCAAACAAGAAAGAGCAAACTGGGGCTACTTCTTTTAAATAATAAATAAAAAGGGTCATTCAGTCTTCGTAGGTTCTAGAGTGTCCTTAGTCAAAAGTCCACCTTGGACGATTTTTGTTTCTTTAAGTAAAAGTCCACCCCGGACTAGTCAGTTTAAATCTTTTAGTTCCAATAAAAAGGTCTTTATTTCTTTTCTCTCTAGACTTGAGACATAAGCTTGCATATATCAATTTCATGAAAATTGTCTTATTCACCATTTTCGCTTGATTGCTATATCTTTATATGATGAATTAATCTTAATCTTACTCATTAATGACGACTCATTAAAAGGTAAATGGACCCACAAACCATTCATATAACTAAGTAAACGATTAATCTCAAAATAACAAATGCTTCGATCAATTGGGATGAACGAATCACTTTCCCTTCTCTATACATTCTACCCCCATACACTCTCTCTATACACTCACCCCTTGTACACACTTCATGTACACTCTCTATATACACCTTCTCCCATACACTATCCTCATACGCCTCTCATCCCACCATTAGACCCCTTTTTATAAGGCCGTGACAAAAAAATGGACTGCGGTTGCTCATCATCAAATAGACACCCATGCTGCCACAATTTAAAGGGTTGGTTTGTTCCCATCATGAGTACTACATGCCGTCACACTGGGGCTGTCCGTATTCCATCGCAAATATAAGACAAGTGCACGAAGTCATTCATTGGTGCACGTGATAATCCAATGGAGCTCTACCGGTGAAAATCAAGGGGCTAGGATGCCCGCCGCCAGCAATGAACTATAAGGAAGCTACCTCGCAATCGAGAGAGGCGAAAGCAAACTAGGGGCTTGTCTCGCCCAATGTTTCATGTACAAATATAAAAAAAAAATATGGCTCGCTAGGTTGAAACCCAAAAGGGCGACCTAGGCAAAAGTTAGAGCATTGCACAAAAAGAAGCCCGCTAGGTTGAAAAACTGAAAGGGCGGCCTAGGCAAAAAAGGGTGTGCACAAAGAGATAAAATAAAAAAATAAAGAAAAATAGAAGGGGCTATCACCATAGAAAAGTAAAAGTCTCATTTTATTTTCACTTCAAATGTTCTATTTTTCTTTCTTTCCCTACAAAGAAGATTAACGCGGTAGAAGCAGCCATGACAACTACAATGGAGCAATCCACCGCAATGAGCTGCAATGAAGCAATCCAAAGCAACAAGCTACAACGGAGTAACCTATCGCGACAAATTAACCTCATACTCAAACCCCAACTTCATCATCATCCGGGCCTCCCCCGAACTACGTGGACCTGAGCTCCTCACCTTGAGGAGAACGTAGGCAACCTTAGGGTCCGGTCCAAAATATACACAACCCACCTCGTAGCCAATTTTCCTTCTCTTCTCTCTTCCCCCATATTTCTACTCCTGACTTCTTCACTCACAATTGATCAAAACATTTATTAATTTGAGGCTACTTGTTTACCAATTAACCATAACTCATTAACTAATCAACGAGGTCCATTCTCGAGCAATCAAATGAGAATCTTGAATAAAACAATTTTCAAATGTCTCGACAAGTCTTCCGTTCTACAATCTAGGAAAGAGCTAAACACTTACTTTCTGTCAAAGCAGGGGCTTCCTCCCTTTTGTACATATATACCCTCAGTTCCTCAAAGAGTCAAAATGTGAGTACTATCTCTCTCTCTCTCTCTTACTCTCCCCAAAATGCCCCCGCATGTTTTCAAACAATTCCTTTTCCTTTTTTGAGTCGACTGAATGATTTCAAAAAAAAAAAAAAAAAATTGACGCAAAAGAGATGCCCGCTAGATTGAAAACCCGCAAGGGCGGTCTAGGCAGAAAAAAGGGTGCGTCTTAAAAGAGGTAGGATACCCCGTTCTATGCAACTGGGGCTTCCCTAACAATAAAGGACCGACCATAAGGTTTCTCAAAGAATGCCGGGGCTTCATCAAGCACATACTTAGAAGAAGAGGACTCCTCATCATCAAGCTCGACGTAGGATTTCTCAAAGGAGGGAGGATACCCCGCTCTACGCAACTGGGGCTTCCCTAACAATAAAGGACCGACCATAAGGTTTCTCAAAGAATGTCGGGGCTTCATCAAGCACATACTTAGAAGAAGGGCATCCCTCATCATCAAGCTTGACGTAGAGTTTCTCAAAGGAGGGAGGGTACCCACTCACCAAATTAGATAATCCCCAACGGAATGGGTCGACTATGTGGTTTCCTAGAGAATACCGAGGCGTCAACAAGGATACACTTAGAAGAAGGGCACCCCTCATCGTCAAACTCGTCACGCGACGACCTATTTGGATTGATTAGAATCATAATTAATTATAAGGCATCTGTATAAGATCATAACACTTTCATAAAGTTTTCTCCTCCCCGACACTTTGTTTATAAACCCGCACGCTCGGTCTCCACAAAATTGTAAAAACATCCTCGATCCATCTGAGACCCATCTTCGTGATTCTTGAGTTGACTCGGTCCTTCACCCTATTTCCTACACAATAGGATACCCTTAGGTCCCAACCTACCTGGTTCAAAACCTTAGGTCCCAAGCCTACCCGGTCAGTCTTGCCTAAATTACACCATAATTCTCTAGGTCCCGAGCCTACCCGATCAGTCTTACCTAGGTCCCAAACCTACCCGGTGAATCTTACCTACGTTACATCATAACCTCTTAGCTCGACCTTCCGCAAGTTCGTAGCATGACCCCTCCGGCCTCAAACCGGTTCTACCCAAAACTTCAGACCTTAAACCAGTTAACCAAAGCCAAATCCTTAGGGTGACCCATAGGTCCCGAACCTACCGGTCCCTAGCCTACCCGATCTCCTAGATCTCAAACCTACCAACACATACTCATCCTTACCTTGTCTAAGCAATAGCTCTCTTATCCTCCTCGTTACAACCTTTTAGGTCTACTCAGTCTAACCTGTTGAGCGATCCCTTAGATCCCAAGACCATTCGAGTCTACCAAACTTATCCTTGAAGTCCATGATATGTCTGGTCCATACCTTAGGCCTCAACCCCTAAACCTTTAGGTCACAAGACTTTCTACCCTCTAGGTCTCTCACCTTACATCTCCACCCTTGGAACTCTTTAATTCCCAAGCCTACTTGGTCCAATTAAAAGCGACGCATCTACGTCTCCCGACTCCCGTCATATCCAAGCCATGGCCCCACTCTTAAACCTACCAAGTACCAACCTAGTGTCATTCCTTAGCTTCAAAAGACTTCCTAGTCTGACCTTCAACCCCTTAGGTCTCTAACCTACTTAATCCGAGCCGATCCCAAACCTCGCCACCTACGAGGTCCACCCTTGAACTCCATGGATCTCAAACCTTTCTTCCCCACGAGTCCAAACCTCAAACATGCTCGAACTCATAGGATCTTCCACATACCGTGACATGCCATAAAGATATCAAAACCCGTCCGGTCAAAACTCGTGCGCTTAACACCTTTGGGTCCCATCCCTAGCCTACCTTCACAATCGCCGAACGAGTTTGGTCACGCGCAATGACCTCTAAGACAAACTTCGGTCCTAAGCATACCCAATCCAACTTAGGCACCTATTGTACTCGAGCAAAGTCTTGGACACTCAATCCCTTTACCTAAAGCGCCAACGTGGTCACATATCCAGACCATCTCCCGCACATGGTTCGCACCTAGCACACCTTTGGACCCAAACCCACCATGTCCGCCTTACACCCTTAACTGGTCCCAATCCGTTGCTCCTTGGCCGACTTCAAGCCTGCTTGATCCTAACCCATAACGCGGTTTCTCTAGGACAAAGGACTTACCCGCTTGAAAGCCTTATGTCCCAACGCTACCCTACCTAGCCTTCGATCTCCTAGATCTCACGCCTACCATTCCATTAGGCCCCGGTCTCCTAAACACATGTCTGAGTCTTACCCTAGCTAAACCCTAGCACTCTAGCCTAGGTCTAATCTATCGAGCCTATCCAGCCACGAGGTATCAAGCTCATTTGCCCCAAACCGCAACACTCTTAGACCTCAAACTTGCTCGGTCTAAACCAAGACAAACCTTCAAATGCTTTCGATCTCCAAACCCTAGCCTTAAACCTAGGTAAACACATTCTCTAAACCCTAACCTCGAGCCTAGGTAGTCATATCATTATCTCTGAACCCTAGCCTCAAGCCTAGGTAATTACATCCTTTCAAACCCTAGCCTAAAGCCTAGGAAGTTACATCCTTCTTAAACCCTAGCCTTGATCCTAGGTAGCTACACCCTTCCTAAACCCTAGCCTTGATCCTAGGTAGTCATATATCCTCTCTAAACCCTAGCCTTAAGCCTAGGAAACCACAACATTCCCTTTAACCCTAGCCTAAATTCTAGGAAATTTCCAAAGCCCCGTATGCAACATCATTTCCAAATTCCCAAAACCCTAGTCTCGAAACCTAGGAAATTTACAATCTTAATCCCCCGTTTTATTGAACCCTAGTCCAAAACCTAGGATATAATGCCCTGTCCAAAACTCAATCAACCCTAGCCTCAAGCCTAGGAAGCCGCATTCGCTCTAAACCCTAGCCTCGAGCCTAGGTAGTCGCATTCGCTCTAAACCCTCTAAACCCTAGCCTCGAGCCTAGGTAGTCGCATTCGCTCTAAACCCTAGCCTCAAGCTTAGGTAGTCGCACTCTTTCTAAACCCTAGCCTCGAGCCTAGGTAGTCGCATTCGCTCTAAACCCTAGCCTCAAGCCTAGGTAGTCGCACTCTTTCTAAACCCTAGCCGAAGGGCCTAGGAGACTATATCCTCACTAAACTCTATCATCGAGCCTAGGATTCAACATTCCCTTCAAACCCTAGTCCTAGACCTAGGAAATTCCTTCACCTTAGTCTCGAGCCTAGGAAGTCACAACCTTTCCAACTCCCAGCCTTATGTCTAAAAAGCCAATGTATTTGCAACCTCTGAGCCTACCACAACTCCAAGCCCTAGCCTCCTAGACCTAGGAAATTCCTAAACCCTAGTCCTAAACCTAGGAGAGTCATGGTCCTTAAAAACCAGTTTCCAAACCTTTGTTCGAAACCCTAACATCTAGGAAGTTCCCAAACCTCAACCTTTCCAAGCCCTAGCACTAAGCCTAGGATAGAATACTCTCCTCATGCTTAAATGAACTCCAATCCCTAGCCCGTAAGCCTAGGAAACCCACATTATCTCCAAGACATAATCTAAAGCCCAAGAAGCCGTGACATCTTTGGCATCCCTATCTCAAGATTAGGAGATCACCATCTTCCTTATTCCCTTTCCTTAAAAAGCCTTAGGTCCTACCTCTAGGCAACCAAGAAAAATGTCCCTTACCTAACACCTTGGTCTCAATGGCTCGTAGCCTCATTCCCTCCTAAATTAGGATAAGCGGAACCCAGATCATGTTTCCCATATTAGCAACTCCCCGAGAGTCCATCTCCTTCGCGTCTCCCTAAAGGTCCTTTGCCCTTGTGACTCACCAAAGAGTCCCTTGTGACTCCCCGAGAGTCTATCACCTTTGTGACTCCCCGAGAGTCCGTCACCCTTGTGACTCCCCGAGAGTCCGTCACCTTTGGGACTCCCCGAGAGTCTATCTCCTTTGTGACTCCCTGAGAGTTCATCCCGTTTGCGACTTCATAACAATCCATCATCTTTCCTCCACATGCAAAATTTCAGTTTTACCCCTAGTACATTCCCCTTTGATTCATTTTAGGTGCCCTTAGCGCTGTTTTGACTGATATTCGATACCTTTGGGAACGGAAAGCCCCTTAAAATTTCCATTCTTCACCAAATATTTGCTTAGGATTCGTATGGTTGTAGAGACTTTGGCGCCTCTATGACATACGCATCCTAGATCGATCGTGATTGGCAGAAGCCTCGGCGTTTCTGTTTGCGAGAGATCCAGCATCTATTATTTTAGCATTTCCTAATATTTGCTTAGGATTCGTATAGTTGTAGAGACTTTGGCGCCTCTATGACATACGCATCCTAGATCGATCGTGATTGGCAGAAGCCTCGGCATTTTTGTTTGCGAGAGATCCAGTATCTATTATTTTAGCATTTCCTAATATTTGCTTAGGATTCGTATAGTTGTAGAGACTTTGGCGCCTCTATGAAATACGCATCCTAGATCGATCGTGATTGGCAGAAGCCTCGGCGTTTATGTTTGCGAGAGATCCAGCATCTATTATTTTAGCATTTCCTAATATTTGCTTAGGATTCGTATGGTTGTAGAGACTTTGGCGCCTCTATGACATACGCATCCTAGATCGATCGTGATTGGCAGAAGCCTCGGCGTTTCTGTTTGCGAGAGATCCAGCATCTATTATTTTAGCATTTCCTAATATTTGCTTAGGATTTGTATAGTTGTAGAGACTTTGGCGCCTCTATGACATACGCATCCTAGATCGATCGTGATTTGCAGAAGCCTCGGCGTTTCTATTTGCGAGAGATCCAACATCTATTATTTTAGCATTTCCTAATATTTGCTTAGGATTCGTATAGTTGTAGAGACTTTGGCGCCTCCATGACATACGCATCCTAGATCGATCGTGATTGGCAGAAGCCTCGGCGTTTCTGTTTGCGAGAGATCCAGTATCTATTATTTTAGTATTTCCTAATATTTGCTTAGGATTCGTATAGTTGTAGAGACTTTGGTGCCTCTATGACATACGCATCCTAGATTGATCGGGATTGGCAGAAGCCTCGGCGTTTCTGTTTGCAAGAGATCCAGCATCTATTATTTTAGCATTTCCTAATATTTGCTTAAGATTCGTATGGTTGTAGAGACTTTGGCGCCTTTATGACATACGCATCCTAGATCGATCGTGATTGGCAGAAGCCTCAGCGTTTCTGTTTGCGAGAGATCCAGCATCTATTATTTTAGCATTTCCTAATATTTGCTTAGGATTCGTATAGTTGTAGAGACTTTGGCGCCTTATGACATACGCATCCTAGATCGATCGTGATTGGCAGAAGCCTCGGCGTTTCTGTTTGCGAGAGATCCAGCATCTATTATTTTAGCATTTCCTAATATTTGCTTAGGATTCGTATAGTTGTAGAGACTTTGGCGCCTCTATGACATACGCATCCTAGATCGATCGCGATTGGCAGAAGCCTCGGCGTTTCTGTTTGCGAGAGGTCCAGCATCTATTATTAGGGTTCGTATGATTGTAGAGACTTCGGCGCCTCTATGACATACGTATCCTTGATCAATCGTGATTGGCAGAAGCCTCGGCGTTTTTGTTTGCGAGAGATCCAGTACCATCTATTAGGGTTCGTATGATTGTAGAGACTTCAGCGCCTCTATGACATACGTATCCTTGATCAATCGTGATTGGCAGAAGCCTCGGCGTTTCTGTTTGCGAGAGATCCAGTACCATCTATTAGGGTTCGTATGATTGTAGAGACTTCAGCGCCTCTATGACATACGTATCCTTGATCAATCGTGATTGACAGAAGCCTCGGCGTTTCTGTTTGCGAGAGATCCAGTACCTATTATTAGGATTCGTATGATTGTAGAGACTTCGGCGCCTCTATGACATACGTATCATTGATCGCTCGTGGTTGGCAGAAGCCTCGGCGTTTCGTTAGCATAATCGGCAGGAGCCCTGGCGATCCTGATTGCGTTTACCATTCCATCTTGGGATTATTTAGACAACGTAGTCTTTATTTTTCCCAAATGACTTCATTTCCTAACGAATGTTCGTTCTTCATACAGGATAGTGCCCGTAGGTTTATTATCCATAGCAGAAGTCCGATGGCTCGCTTTTCCCTAATCTCTCTGAACTACGACCGGCTTGATTCCTCGGAGGATACGTAGGAAACCTATAAGGTCCAGCCACCTGACCAACATGGTCATCTCTCATCCCCAGCAAGTGCATTTTCCCCAGCAGAAAACGTTGTTCCCCATCAGAGGACAGTCCTTCCCAATTTCCCCATCAGATTTGAACTACGTTTAGCTTGATTCCCCCGCGGATACGTAGGTCGCCTGCCAAGGTTCAGCCGTTCCCTTACCTTTCATCTGTTTTGAAACTCATGTTTCAGACGGATCCTTCTCTTATCGTCGACCCTACATTGCCTTGCAAGAAGCGTCGCCGAGGGGCTACTGTTAGTACCCGACCTGAAAATGAGTTTATTAGGGCTTTCCCAAATATACAAGGACTTTATAGGAATTAGAAACCTTGCAAAGACTTGTCCCGGATTCCCAAAAATAGCTCAATGTTCTAGAAAACATTAAATATGGACATTTAGGGTTGCCTTGTATGAACAGTAAAACCCTAGCCTGAATTTCAAGTCAGCGCGCAACGATGGCCACGCGGCCACTTTCGCCGCCGCCCTCAATATTGGCCACGCGGCCACATCCGCCCCGGATGATCTGGACTGTCAGATCTCTCCATCAGTTTCCTATTTAAAGACCTCCCTTGCCTCATAATAAGGGGGATCCGAATTTGAGAGTTTTAAACACAATTTTGCTCTCTAATTAGCATTCAAACCTCCAAGAAGATCAAGGTTTATTTCTTGCCAACATAGGTAAGTTTTCTAACTTATTTCTTCACGTTCTTGCATTATTTCTAATGTAGATCTTTAATATTCATGTTCTTGCATGTTTATTCATAGTTTCTTCATATGCTTTGCATGTTCATTCATATGTTCATATATGTTCTTCATATGTTCATCGTGTTCATAGATTAAAACCTTATTTATGTTATATTTAGGGTTGCGATCTTTATGTTTGCATGTTATTTCATAGCCGATGATAATCTAGGGTTCATCGACCCAAGGATGATCTAGGAACTACTTCTAAACCCTAAACTTTAGGTAATTCCCCCTCATCATGCATGATCCCGATTCTTCTGCCTATTCTAAATTCTTCTCGAACTACGCTGACCTGAGCTTCTCACATTGAGAGGAACGTAGGCAATCTTCGGATCCGGTCTAAATCACTAACACACTACTAACACCGCATCATGATAGAAAGACCGATCATTCGGGCAATAGGAGTGATAACGTTCAATATTCTTCTCTTGTTGTAATTTGACCCCCGAACCCACTAAAAATGCTTTTTTCAATGTTTTGGCTTTAATTAAAACGGCGTGGCGACTCTCATATTTTAATGTTGCTATGAATATTCTCAAATTCAAACACACGTATTCACAAACACTCTCTTATAATAAGATCTCCTTTAGAAAATCCAAGACTAACCATCTTGGTAGAGGACGTAGATCATTTAACCGATCGAACCTCTCCAAATAGCGGGTATTTACTTATTGCTATTTCCTTTCAAGTTCATATCATATCTAACTATTTGCTTGTTTAATTCATTGTAGATTGATTGATTGAACTATGTTGTGTTTGTTATATCATTTGCCTTAGTTCCTTATTTCACTCACTTTGAGCCAAATACTTAGAGTGTGTGTGCGCCCCCTTTATCATACTTTGCGCCTATTTACTTACTAAATTCCGCTGTGCATTTCACTCACTCATTTAGGCGCATATCATAACGCTTACTTGATAAAGTACGCATTTGCAATTGAGTTTTTCAAGGGTACGAAAAGAATTTTAAAACAGCTATTCACCCCCCCCTCTAGCTATTTTTCATACCCTTGTTGCCCTTTGGGACCAACAAGTGGTATCAGAGCAAACACCTTTATAAAACACTTTTGTTTTTCAAGCTTAACAGCTTGGATGCCGATTCTAAATGGCAAACTCAAAACCTATGGCAACTGCAAACTACACTCACGTTCCGGTCTTTGATGAAGATCATTTTGATGTGTGGAAATTCAGCATATTGACCCATCTCAACTCAATCGACGAAAGGCTCCATGACACCGTAGTTTATGGACCTTACATTCTGGTTAAAGTGAATCCAAATCCACGCACCAACGCTGCTCAACCTACAGTTCTGAAACCGAAAGAAGAATGGACTGAGGAAGAAACAAGAAGAGTTGCAAATGATGGGAAAGCTAGAAACATTCTCCTAAGCACCCTAAGCACGGCTATGAAACAACAAGTCATGCATTGTGCTACTGCTAATGAGTTATGGGATGCCATTGAAGAGCATATAGAAGGAGATACCGTTTGCAAGGAGAACAAGAGATACGAAGTACAAAAGAGATTCAACAATTTCTCTCAACTCCCCGGAGAAACCTTAAGACAAACTTATGAACGCTTTTGTGAAATTATCAATCTATGTATTTCACTTGGCATGAAGTTTTCGAACAAAGATTTGAATGTCGATTTTCTCCAAGCTTTTGGATCAAGATACCTACATAAATCTAGCGCTCTTGAAAACGCTGGAACTTTGGATGATTGGAATTTAAGGAACATTTATGCTAATCTCAAAGTTTATGAGCTCAAACTTCAGCGAATTAGTGAAACTGAAGGAAAATCAAAATCTGTTGCAATGGTGGCGCATAGAGAGGAAGCCCAACCTCCTGCGCCTGCGCCTATTCAGAAAGAGAAAAGTTCCGATCCCAAAATTTCTACTTCTGAGGTATTGAACATGGACGATGAAGACTTCGCTTTATTTGTGAAGAGATTCCAGAAGTTCAAAAAATTCACCAAGCCCGGCTCAACCAGCAAATATCAAGGATTTACCAGCAAAGCTCATTTAAAGTTCATAAGGAGCAATGATTCTAAAAGAAAAGAAGACCTTGTTTGTTTTAATTGCAGGAAACCCGGACACTTTGCATCGAGCTGCCCAATTCCCAAGTTCGAGTATATGCAAAAGAAGAGCAGCCATACTCCTAAATTCACTCCCAAGTTCACTCGTCATAAGGGAATGGTTGCTGAAGAAGAAGCACCAGCAAATGAGCACAACACGTGGATTGAAACAGACTCCGATGAGAGCGATGAAGACTCCGATGATGGACTCGCTTGTTTTGTTTCAAAAGATGAAAATGATGTTGAAATTAATGACTATGACTCCGATGAATTTTCAAAGGATGTTCCCGATATGAAAAACTTGAACAAACCAATCAAGAAGTCTGCTAGTCACTATGAGGCAAAAAATAAGAAAGGACCAACCATTAGTGAGCTAATTGAACAAGGATGTCTTACTCCGGCTCAAAGCGATGGTGGATTATTTTTTGCCCGATGTGATCTAAGTGCAAGGAACAAGCTAAGAAAGGGAACTTACATCAGACCACAAGTTGAACCAGCTGCATCAATTCCTAAAATTAACGATGATGAAATTGTTGCTAAACAAGAAAAGTTATTCAAAAAGGCTGAAAAGGTAATCAGTAGATTTGATAATATGAAGGAAGCTTTAGCACTATCATGTGATGAAATTTCCCAGCTTAAGACCGAGAAAATTGTTCTAAAATCTGAACTCACCCTCCTTAAGGAGCAGATAAAGAGCATGACTCCTCTTACTGTTAAAAACACTTTTCTAACAGAACAGAACTCACTTCTTAAAGTTAAAAACGATGAATTGGTCGCTCAAATTACTAATCTCAAAAAAATTACAAATGAGTGGTCCAATTCTCGTGTCACTATGGACAATATTTTTGAGTCCTAAAAAGCCAGTGGTGATAAAAGTGGCTTGGGATTCTCATCAACTAGTGACAACTTTAAGTGTGATGTCTGTGCTGAAAGAGATAGTGAATTTACAAAACAGCAAACTTTTGAAATTCTCAAGGAAAAACATTCTAATTCAATGGGAAAAGGACAGGATAAAGTCAAGAGACAAACATTCCATTATGTCTACCCAACGAAGCAATTTGGGAAAGCTAATGGGAAAGCTATAGCTACAGATGAATCATCCTCTAGCAAAATCCTTCTTGAAACAAAGCGCGCTCCTTCTCCGAGTGCTCATTATGCGCCTAGGAGCCACGCGCCTCATCGCCGTGCGCCTCCTAGCCCTATGCGCCCTCCTAGATCAAGCGCTCCAAAATTTCAAAAGAAGGATTTTGTTAAGGCTAGTCCATCTGACCCAAAGAAGAATGCTATCCCAAAGAAAAGTAAAGAGTTTGTGAAAATTCATGTGATTGGTGGCTTTCAATATTGTTCCATTTGTGATTGTTTTAGACACAAGGCCGTGGAATGCCTTTTGCGATTCACTCCCAATGCCAAAGGACTTAAAAATCCCAAGGTCAAGAAAGAGTGGGTCGTCAAAAGTTGCTAACTCTATGACCCAAAAGGAATAAAGGGGACCTGCTTAAATGTCTATATTTCAGGTTCTTTATTTCATGGCTGGATCTTCAAAAGCTAGAAATTATGAATGGATTCTCGATAGTGGGTGTTCAAGGCACATGACTGGAGATGAATCCTTATTAGAAGATATCCATGAAGAAAGAGGTCCCTCAGTAACATTTGGTGATAATAACAAAGGTCAAGTTGTTGCATATGGAAAGCTCAAGAAAGACAAAGTGTGCATTGAAAGAGTCTCTCTCGTCGAAGGGCTCAAGCACAATCTATTATCCATATCTCAATTCTGCGACAAAGGATTAGAATGCCATTTCACCTCAACTCAATGTCTTATCAAGAATGGCAAAACTGGAGCTACATTACTTACAGGATATCGTAAGACAAATATTTATATTATTGATTTCCATAGTATGAACTCTAGTACTAATCTTTGTTTTGTAGCTAAAAGTGTGAGCGAAAATAGTTGGCTGTGGCACAAGCGCTTAAGTCACTTGAACTTCAAGTATCTATCTAAACTCAGCAGGAATAATATTGTTAAAGGACTTCCCAAGGTTGTTGATCATCATGACAAAAAGTGCGCCACATGTCAACTTGGCAAACAACCAAAGAAATATTTCTCCAGCAATACAAATCCTTCAACTACTAGATGTTTGCAATTGCTCCACATTGATCTATTTGGACCAGTCACCCCCGCAAGTATTGGAAGAAACAAGTATACTTTAGTTGTGGTGGATGATTATTCAAGATATACATGGGTGGAAATGATGATCTCAAAAGATGATTGTTACGACATTTTGACCACCTTATTTCGACTGCTCCAAACCCAAAAAGAAGATGACATCGTTAGTGTTCGATCCGATAATGGAACATAATTAAAAAACAACGGTGTTGCTCGATATTGCAACGATCATGGGATAGATCACAACTTCTCAACCGCTGGTGTTCCTCAATAAAATGGTGTTGTGGAAAGAAAGAATAGGACGTTGATTGAAGCGGGAAAGACGATGATAGCTGAAGCTAAATTGCCCAAGTACTTTTAGGAAGAAGCTATCAACACAGTATGTTTTACTCAAAATCGTTTCCTCATCAGCAAACTTCACAACAAGACTCCGTATGAGCTATGGCGTGGTAGAACTCCCAACATTGCATTCTTCAAGATCTTTGGTTACAAATGTTATATCCTATACAACAGAAACGAACATAGAGGTAAATTCGATGCCAAAGCCGACGAAGGTATTTTTGTTGGGTATGCCAAACATTCTAAAGCTTTTCGAGTTTTTAATAGATCTACATTAGTGATAGTTGAATCTGTACATGTTACATTTGATGAACATTCTCTCCTTGAGCCATATTTGGCTCCAAATGTTGCTGATGATTCTGTTGAGCTTAATGATACAGGTGCTCCTATTTATGTTGTGCCTACTCAAATTCAGAATCTATCAACTCAAGGAAATCCATCCACATCAGTTGCGCCTAACTCCTCATATGACGCACCAAATGGATCATCAGCTGCGCCTCACTCACATGTTGCGCCTCTTGATTCCTCTCATGCGCCTATATCTACTGTTGCATCTGGTGTAAACCTAAGTTTCAACTCTACACCAATTCAACCCACAAATTTTGATGATTTAGAATCTGGTGAAGATGTACCAATTGAAGACCTTCAAGTTACTACGACTCAACCTAACTTACCTCCTGAAATTCGTGAAGTTAGAGGTCACCCAATTAATAATATCATTGGTGATCTAAATGTTGGTGTTCGTACAAGGAGAGATACAAACTTTGATGCTTACACTGCATTTATCTCTCAAATTGAACCGAAGAAGGCTGATGAAGTGCTCCAAGATCCTAATTGGGTTGTTGCTATACAAGAAGAACTCAATCAATTTGAACGATGCAAGGTTTGGACTCTTGTTCCAAGACCAAATGATCAAGGAGTGATTGGTACGAAATGGGTGTTCAGAAACAAGATGGATGAGACTGGAACCATCACAAGAAACAAAGCAAGATTGGTTGCACAAGGCTATAGGCAAGAAGAAGGAATTTATGATGATGAAACTTTCACGCCTGTAGCAAGACTTGAAGCTATTAGACTCTTTCTAGCTTACGCCACTCACAAGAACTTCAAGCTATATCAAATGGATGTGAAGAGCGCGTTTCTAAATGGTGAACTCCAAGAACAAGTCTACGTTGCTCAACCGCCTGGGTTTGAATATTCATAATTTGCAAATCATGTGTACAAACTCCAGAATGCTTTGTATGGGCTCAAGCAAGCACCAAGAGCATGGTACGATACACTATCCAAGTTTCTCATTGAAAAAGGCTTCACTCGCGGTAAAATTGATACAACTCTTTTCATTGCCAAACATAATGGTCACAAATTACTTGTTCAAATTTATGTTGATGATATTATATTTGGTTCTACTAATGAATTATTGTGCAAGCACTTTGAGAAACTAATGAAGAGCAAGTTTGAAATGAGCATGATGGGATAACTCACATTCTTCCTTGGGCTTCAAATCAAGCAAATGAGTGAAGGCATATTTATCAATCAAGCCAAATATACAAAGGATTTAATCAAGAAGTTTGGACTTAAAAATGCTAAACCATACAATACTCCAATGGCTACCGGCAACAAACTCGACAAAGATTTAAAAGGTAAACGTGTTGATCAAACGCTCTATCGAGGTATGATTGGCTCACTCATTTATCTTACTGCTAGTAGGCCCGATATTATGTTTAGTGTTTGTGTGTGTGCTCGTTATCAATCCAACCCTAGAGAAGCACACTTAATTGCTGTGAAACGTATTATAAGATATCTCTCCGGTAGTGTTAACCTTAGACTTTGGTACACCAAAGATTTGAATTTTAAACTTGCAGGTTATTCAGATGCGGATTATGCAGCGTGCACAATTGATAGGAAAAACACAAGTGGCACTTGTCATTTCCTCGGATATCGACTTGTGTCATGGGAAAGTAAGAAACAAGTTTCAGTATCTGTCTCAACAACCGAAGCTGAATATATCGCTGCGGGAAGTTGTTGTTGACAAATACTATGGATGAAGCAACAATTGGTGGACTATGATATTATTGAAGAAAATTGTCCAATCTACTGCGACAATACATCAACAATTGTTGTTTCTGAAAATCCTGTCATGCACTCCAAAACCAAGCACATCGATATCAAATATCACTTCCTCAAAGACCACGTGGAGAAAGACAATATTCATTTAGAACACGTGGGAACCGACTTTCAAATCGCCGACATCTTAACGAAAGCACTTGACGCAAAACGGTTCATTTTTTTGAGAGGTGAAATGGGTATGCTTGAACTCAACTAAATTCCTTATAGTTTTGTTATTACTAATGATTTTATGTTTTGTTGAGTTCTGAATATCCTAGGTATAAAAGTTATATATTTTTCAAAGTTTCAATGCGCGCTCAAAGCCTTTGCACGCCCCACTCTCTCTTGCGCGCCCAATGAACCATTGCGCCTGATCTATGTTATGCGCACCTTGATGAGCCATTGCGCCCTTTATGTGCGCATTGAATTTTGCGGCTCAATCAATGCTCAAAATTTATTATTTCAATGATTGAACGTATTCAATTTTCACAAGCACCAGATAAGTTATTCTGATCATTTATTATGAAGAATTTTCGTCTTTTGACATTCCATAATTGTTCAAGGGTACTTGTGCAATTAAATTTTTCCCTCGCTTTACGTTTTTCAAAATTTTATTTTCTGGGGATATATTTCTTGCACCCCATACATACTCCAAAACAAATGTTTTTTTGGTGTTTGTGCAAAATATTTGATCATAATTATTCATACACTTATAAAGGAAGTGGGACAATTTCTCTTTACCCAACATGTCACATCAAGTGTACTTTGGGTCATTCAGCATTTATGAGGCGTCATTCTTAAAATCCCTTCACCATAAATGTGTCTCACATCCTTCAATTAATGCGCTGCCTCCTTTTTCTCCTCATCATTACACATCTTTTCATATTCCCATCTTTTTAAATTTTAAACCCTTTATTTCCTTATTTGTGCATTTTTTTTACCTATATATATACTCCTTCTCTCCCTTCTCAGTCTCTCTCTCTTCTCTCTCTCTCCCCGCTCCATCACTCTTCTCAGTCTCTCTATCTCTCGTTTTTTTCTCTTTCTCTCTCTCTCTCTATTGTTCATTTATTCTCCATTTCTTCTCCTTTTTCTCTTCTCTCTCTATATATGGGTCCTAAGAGAACTACAAAATCAAATCAAGACTAGATGGTATGATTTCTTGAACCTTAAACTCTTTTTTTTCAATTTTTTTTCTTGTTTTTTCGAAAACCCGAAACTTGTCATTTTCTTTGTTTGACCTTGTTTCGATGATCCGTTTTCAAAATCGTTTGTTGGGTTGTGTTCATTTAGTGATTTCGAGTCTTTTGAATCCAACATTGTAACGGTCAATGCTATATATGTTGCAAATCTGAAAATCATAAATTTTTTATCTTTTCAAATTTTCGAATCTTTGAATCCATTTTCTGGATTCGTTGTTGTTTTCTACTTGTTTTGATTTACATATTTGTTATCCTCGTCTTCGTGTGGTCGTTTTGATATATTGTTTGCTTGATTTGGTGAAGTTTCACGTGTTATGTGTTCTTGGTGCTCTTCGAGCACTCAAGACATGTTCTTCGTGTTCTTCGTTATTTTTGCATGACTTGGGTTTCAAAACTTTCAAAACTTGTTTTTCAAAATTTTTCATGTTTGATCTTGTTTGCTTGCATGTTTATGTCTTTTACTTGTTTGTGTGTTTTTGTGTGTTTTTTTTTTCTAAGTAAAATTTTACTCATGTTATGCGCCTAAATACACCCTTATGCGCCTAATTCCTTTTATGCGCCTGAATGCCTTATGCGCCTCAACATTTGTTATGCGCCTAAGTTATTCTGCGCCTAAAACTTGTATGCGCCTAACTTTGTACTTAGTCAAATTTCTTTGTTTAAATTTTTTCCTTAGTTTCTACATAGAACCATTCTTAATGCGCCTTGTTATCTTATGCGCTCATTTGATTATGCGCCTCTTATTTATTTATGCGCCTCTAGTTTTTATTAATGATATGCGCCTAATCAACCCATGCGCCTAATATTTCCTTGCTCATTAGTATGTTTCTATGCGCCCCTTTTCACTCCTAATTCAATTTATGTTTAATTTTTCAGGACCTAGCAAATTTCAAACCAGGTGTACTTTAGATCTCATTGAGCTATCCTCAGTTCCGATGGGATTGGACATTATCGAGTACATACGCGCCTCTGGTGTCACTCCGTTATTTACAATGGATCAGCCATTCTACTCTCCTCTTCTTGTGGATGAATTCTTCTCAAGCGCTCAAATTATTGAGACTGAATCTGCTGGGTGCACGAGATACAAAGTTTCTGCTACTGTACATGATGTGGATATTATCATTACTTCTGCTACTATAAGAAACATACTTGGTTTCTTCTCTATTGGGCCTGACAATGTTATAGGACGTGCAAATACTTACTCTGTTGAATCACAGAATATCATTGCGCGCACTCTCTTGGATATTCCCACTCTTCAAAACAACATTAAGTCTGTTGAGATTCGGGATGGTGGAGAGTTGTTGGATCATCTTGCTCATTTGGTTGGTACTTCAATTGTTTTCAAAACTGGAAATGTGAACCGGTTTACCATTGAGCAATGGGAATTAACTGCAGCACTTATGGCCAAAGAAATCTTGAACTGGCCTCAAATTATGTTGAGAACTCTGATGGAGCAGATAGACAAATATACAAATATACAAAGAACAAGAATGTATGCAAAACGAAGTTTAAAACTCACTATCGCATTCTGATTGAGAGTTTCCTCAACGAGAATGAGGATCACAAGTTGAATGATGTTCCAGTTTTTGGACTAGACAGTTTGGTGGTGAAAAAGCGCAGAAAGCGCATTTCTAAGCGCGCACCAAGGATTAAAGGAGATATGTTAATTGATGAAGCCACAGATTCTGAAGGTTAAGGCGCAGAAGCTACTTAAGGATCTGAAGTGGATATTGATGAAGGAACTAGCGCACAACCAGGCGCAGGGGATTCTGACAAAGGCAAAGGGATTGCAGAAACTGTTCAAGCGCCAAGGCCATCTAAGCGCTCCAGAAGGGACTCTAATGAAGATAGTGATTTGAAGAAGGCGCAGGAAGCTAGCAGGCTTGAAGCTCAAAGGAAACGAGATAAAGACTTTCAGATCAAGCAAGCTACTGCCTTAGCAAATTTGGAGAGGCTCAAAGGCGCAGGCTCAAGCGCTGATGTAAGCGCACCTGCACCTTCTGCGCCCCTCGTTCCGCAGGCGCCTCCTCATTATACTGCGCCTCCTCCAAAGCCTCCAACAATTGCTCCTAGCAAGAAAAATAAAGTTACTATTGCACCATCTTCTACTCCTACTCTTGAACAACAACTTTTCAGAGCCAAACTTTCTGCTCAATTATTTGGTGATCTAGGTGATGGTCTAGTTGAGGGGGAACAAGAATCATTGAAGAAGCGCAAATCTTTTTCTGCGCCTCAACATTCCATTCCTTCTCCGATTGCGCCTCATCCCTCTATTGCGCCTCAACAGTCTGATGCGCCTCTACATTCTGATGCGCCTCCACCAGACTCTGCGCCTCTTCCCACTCCTTCCAGTTCTGACATGTCAATGGTAATCTCTCTTCTCCAAAACTTATAGCATGGATAGACACGCATTGAGTCTGTACTTTCTGATCAGTCCAAAGAGATTGCTACCATTAAGGGGGAGATGGTACGCATAGACGCTGTTATCAAGGACAGAATTTTCTTAACTCCTCAAGAATGGAAAGGAGCGATAGAATCAATGAATGGTGTATTCAAAGATGCAATCACTTCTATTTATGATCTCATCCATGGAGGAATCAAACTCTCAAATATTCAAGATTTTGCTGATGCTATAAAAGAAATGGAGACGAGCATTTCATCAGACATGAAGAAATTTTTTGAGCTAACAGAAGGTGATAGCCAGAGATTGCAAAGTGTAGTGAACAAAATGGACCAAGTAAAAAATGAGTTGGAATCTTTGAGGTTAACTCATGGCAGTTCTACTTCAGCGCCTATTATCACTCCAGCGCCTACTTTGAGCGCCCCTAGCGCACCAGTGGACTTTAATTCCTTACTCTTAAAACTTGATGTTTTGAAGGAATTGATTGTCACTCATTTCAGTGCAGCTCATTCTAGCGCAGATAGGCGCGCAGAAAAGACTTCCTCTAATATTGTCTCCGCGCAAGCTGCTGTTGAATCAAACTTTCAATTTATTGCAGAAAACCTCACTCAACAGCAAGCCATTACTCAACGCACCTTGATGAGTATCAAAACATCAATGATGATCATCTGCGCTACATCAGAGATGGTCTCACAGAAACTCATACTCTTATCAACCGTTGTAATTAACTGTCTAAACAAATTCAGCGGTCTGTGAGCGAGATCGAAGAAGGATTGAGAGATGATGACGCGCCGCCTCCTCCTCCTCCCAACCCTTAGTTAGTTCTTTCTGATTGTAAGTTACTAGAATCTTTTTTATGTTAGAAATTTTTGTTAGTAATTTAGTGCTTACATGTTTTAGCACATCCTTTGTTCTTGTTCTGTTAAAAACTTGTAATCTCAACTCTAATATTTTGAGTTTTAATGAGAACAAAGCATCACTTTTATTAAACCTTGTTCACTCAAACTTTTTGTTTGTAGAACATTGAATATTGTTTAAAACGATATGCATTATATTTGAATTGTTTCATACTTTCATGCATTGAGTTTAAACTTTGTTTAAACACATTTCAAAACTAAAACTCATATATCATTTTGAATGTGTTTAACTGTTGTTTCTATCTTTCCACTTGTAATGTTTTATCTTTATTGGAATAGATTAGAAATCTATATCTTAGACTAGTGTGTGCATTAACTTGAGACATGATTTATCAAAGTCATTTATTTGAACATGTTATTATCAAGTATAATGTCTATCCTTGATATAGTAGGTAATGGTATCAATCAAATAGAGGGAGATTGTTGGGTATGCCCACATATATCTCAGTTTCAATGTAATAGGATTGATTAGATTTGATTGATCCATCACCTAAGTTTTATTTCATGGACTTTAGACCCACATATAAGAAGTATTTATACTTCATTTTTTACGTTGTCCATTGTAATAGAATAGGCTTAGGAATAGGGCAAGAAGATCAAGATTCAAGAAAAATCACATGTTCACTTTGAGCCGCACGCCATGCGCCTCTCTCTTGCGCCATGCGCCTCTTTAGGTGCGCGCATGAGTATGCGCCTAGCATTATCTCATGCGCCCCAGATGGCTCAACGCGCGCATGTGTTACGCGCCCCAATGGCTCAACGCGCCTCAAAGTATTAATTCAACACTCAGTGATTTATTGAAGACATAAAGACTTGAAGAGATTCAAACCTCGCCAATGATCCAACGGTGGTTAAAAGATACGTATGCGCCTTCATCTGATGACACGTGCCCAAAACAGTCACATTTATGTTATGTGTCTAAACGGCTATAAAGGACGCATGCTCCACTCAATGAGCGACAGCACATCTGTCCTTTTATCTTATCCACAAGGATTTCCAACAGCTAGTTTTTGGGAGTTTACTATAAATACCCCATAACTTCAGACATTTGAAGTTGCTAAGCATTTCAAGAATTTCTCTCTCAAGCATTTGTTGAAGATTTGAAGATTGCCTTTGTTATTTCCAAAATTCTCAAGAACATCTTCATTACTTCATCCTTAGCCCAGATCCTCAAGCAAAAACACTTTAGTTTTCTTGTGCTCTCAATCTCAAAGATCTAAAGAGCCTTGAATCTTAAAATCACACACGCTCCTCTTTAAGTTTGATCACTTAGATCTTTCTTTAAGAGATACACCGGTTATTGTTTTGGATTTGTTCTTTCATAGAAATAGATCTTGAGTTAGTGTATAAGCTCAAACGATTGTAATTTGTAACACTCTCTTATAATAAGATCTCCTTTAGAAAATCCAAGACTAACCATCTTGGTAGAGGACGTAGATCATTTTACCGATCGAACCTATCCAAATAGCGCGTACTTACTTATTGCTATTTCCTTTCAAGTTCATATCATATCTAACTATCTGCTTGTTTAATTCATTGTAGATTGATTGATTGAACTGCGTTGTGTTTGTTATATCATTTGCCTTAGTTCCTTATTTCACTCACTTTGAGCCAAATACTTAGAGTGTGTGTGCGCCCCCTTTATCATACTTTACGCCTATTTACTTACTAAATTCCGCTGTGCATTTTACTCACTCATTTAGGCGCATATCATAACGCTTACTTGATAAAGTGCGCATTTGCAATTGAGTTTTTCAAGGGTACGAAAAGAATTTTAAAACAGCTATTCACCCCCCCCTCTAGCTATTTTTCATACCCTTGTTGCCCTTTGGGACCAACAGTTGAATACATGATTGCCCCGTGGATTATTTGTTTAATCTACTCGTTGCGTAATTAATATTACAACAGTCTAAGAGAAATTATTATCATGTATTCTTGTTAATTGTGGTAGATTTGGTACGTTCTTTATTTGTCCATATAATCATTGTTTACTTGAAAGATGAGATCTTTGAACAAGTAATTTAAATGTTTGTGTAAACATATTAAATTTGAATGATTATGATAGTCTGATAATTTTCATGTGCTTGTTATTGATGGTTCTATGTATCATGAAACGGTGAAAAATAGTGCAAGCAAATAATTGGATTAATCGAAGGAAATATGAAAATAGTTCTATATGATTTAATTTTGCGTTGTTATGTTAAATTAGTAGTAAAGGTCGTAGAGACCTTGAATCTTACTAATTTTGGATATGATCTATAGATCTCATGGATTTTCATGTGAAGTGAAAATCAAAATTTTGAGTTATTTAGATCATGAGCGTAAAATTGAATTAGACTTTTTTCTCATATTTGTTGATTAGTGGTAAAGGTATTTGATGTATTGAAAAATCATAAGTTTCAACTTTGAATGTTGAATGAGCTTTTTAGGTACTCTCTTACCTTTTGGGTATTATTGCTTAAGTCACTATTTGAAGATTGAAAAATAATACTTTATTGAGTGTGTCGATATGAAAAGTATGATTTATCAAATCTTGTTTGTTTCATTTTATGTGATAAAATCAATAAGTAAATAAGTACATAAAGTCATGATTATTAGTTGTACTCTAATAAATACTAAAAGAGAATTTTTGAGAAAATTCGGTAAAGTCATATTTTAAGATTATTTCATTCAGTTGGAATATTAATTATATGACATAATTTTAGTATGGAAAATTAGAGTTGTACTATGTGATTCATGTACCCTTTTCTAATGTACCAATGTATGACCAACGTGACAACAATTGAGAAAATTGTTTGAGAAGAAATTGTTCAATCACTGTTAATCATATTAATAAGTAAAGTAGTAAATTAAAATACTTGGGGACAGAGAAAGCGGAATACTTTATTTTACTCTTTATGTCTCAAAATTTATAATTAGTAATGAGTTTTAATAGTGGTTAGTTAATATGCAAGTAAGAGTGAAATTCGTTTCTGACTAACTCTTTTGTATATTAGTAACTTGATATGAAAGATTGATAACAATGAAAAATATAAAGTGTTGCGTTAGGGTTCGTATAAGAATGTGTGGATCTAAAGTTCACTTTAGTATATATTCTTATCATGTACTAAATGCATAACAATATTTCTACGTGTTATAATATCTTTACAATGACTCATATTTAATTAAGAAGTATTTTGAGTAGATGTGTAAAATAAAATGTTGCTTTCTAGTTGTGTAGTATTTTTCTTATTGACTCGTAATACTTGTCTGAAAATTATGATTAATGTGATAGTTGAACATGGTAGTTTATCTGAGAATAATAAAGTTTAATTATCTTGATTTGATAACTGAATTGTATGTGATTGGCATGGTTATCAAGATTATTTAAATTATGTTCCCTTTAAAGATTGCTAATTTAAAATAGATTCTTGATTTTTTCTATTAATTGAAAGTCTCAAATTTCTTTAGCATTTGGTGAATTGTAACTTGGTTAAAAGAAACTTTCATGTTAGAAAATATATTAACCTTGTTTATTCTGCTATGCTGAATTTTGTGATTATTAATAGTGTGATGACCAAAGACATGTTAAAATAAATTATTAATTTTATTGATTAAAGCGTAGACCATTTATCTTTGCTTAATTATAAAGATAAAGAAGTTGATTAAATTCTGATATTAAGTTAAAATTGGAACTGGTAAGGAACTACTTTGGTTATGATCTTATGAAGCGAAATAAGTCTAATTCGTATATGCTCTATTTACAGTCCATAGAAAGACTTTACTAAATATTCTAAGTTATTATGGGATAATGCATGAGATAAATTAACGTCCTAAAAGATAGAATAGGTGTTTTCCCTTTAAGCTTGAAATTATCAAAGTAATACTTAGAGATAAACTTTGAATTAGTTTACCTAATCCTGAAAAAAGTAACTCTTAAGTATTTAAGTGATAGTCAATCAAAACATTGATAAGGTGTTATTTTAGCTTGAGTATGTTTTAGAATGTGGGGGTATCTTTCAAAAATACGTACTTCACATTAAAAGACTAAAAGCTAAAATTGTAAGAAATACTACTATTCATGTAATCTTTTAGGATATGTGACGCCAACGTGTTTAAGATCTTCTGTTGTGAAATCTTTGGCACATAAGCTAACATGTGAATTTTTCTCAACACTATTTTCTATAAAGATGTCTATCCCATATAATTAGAAGTGATTTAGACTCCATTCCTACATTTATTCCTTATACTAATCGTATGAAAAAGGATAACAAACGTGGGGGTAAATTCATGTAATTCTAACTTTGAAAGTTAGATGAATTTAGGAGAAACATGAAACTTAAGATTGCTAAGGATAGTGCAAAGTAACTTAATTACTTTATAGTTACTATCAAGTGTGATCTTTAATGTTTAATGATGTTTTAAGAGCTAAATAATTTACATTGTCTCTATATGAGTAATGAAACTAGTTTAGCTCACTCCTAATTGCCTATGAATGAATTAATGTGAGTCTTCATGATTAATTAAGATTTTAAAGTAACCATGAAAAAGTTTAAAACTAGTTTGGTTGTGAATGGGTTTTTAGCAAAAGCAAGAAATAGATTATATCTATTTTCTTAAGTCACTATTTTCTACAATTTAATATTTGACTGAGTGTATGATTTGAAAATCCATTACATGGATGCTATCTTATTTCATTGTATATAGAAAAAGTAAATATATACGGATCAGTCATGTGATTTTGTAATCCATAGTGAAATGTTTTGATTTGCTAATTTGTTTAAGTCGTCTAATACACTTTGACAAACCCTTATACATGGGATGAAATAATTTATTATTTCATTGTATGCTTGTATGTATGAATTTTGAAAAATTGTCTACTGCAAAATAATCATTGATAAACGTATTTGTCTGAGCCATAAATTTAGTTTGTATTAATTTATCGAGATAAATCAATAGGTGCATGCCATTCTTGAATAGTAAGTTTGAAATATAAGGATGAAATTTTTAACGAGATTCTCGGCTTCAAACTGATCATTTGAGGTGATATTTCTCAAATTAATTATACTAAAAGTATTATTGAGAAAATTAGAATCGTTAAAAAGATAATTTGTTCCTTTTATTAACTTTCTATAAGGATGTGAAGTTGCTAATCTATAATATTCTCAGATATTGGTTATTTGATGTGTCTTAGAGATTTAGTTGTTTAGAGAGACGTCTCTGTTTGTACTAAATTCTGTAGACACTAGTTGACCAACTAGAGTTCTTGGTGGAGCTCTTGATTAAGTATTCAAAATACTTGAAGAGAATTGTTTCTCTTGTGCTACATATTGAGTTAATCTCAATATAAAGCAGGTATGATTAATGGTTATCGCAATCATTAATGAATATATTTGTTTATAGTTACCTTAGTCGATGGGCCCGACGTTTGGAGCTATGTTAAACAATATATTGTACTAAGGCTCATTGTGTTGAGCGACTTATTATAAGTACGTGTGAGTATGATAAAGTTGAATGGACTAATTGGCAAAAATGTCTGTATTTAGCCATGATCAACTGTATCTACTGTTAGTAACTTTTGACAGTATGTCTAAAGATTATAAGTACTTAAATAATAAGACGATATTTGTGACACATCCAAGTTAGATTAAAATCTATGAAGGGTCTTGTGTCTATATAAAGGTAATAGTTGTTGATTATGATGGTACCAATGATAACACAACTAACCTTTAAACCAAAAGAACTTGAATTAGTTCTTGTTCATAAATCCAGGTTGGGGAAGAGACTGAACCCCAACTGATTCAAACGCAGTAGCAACCCAACCGATCTGAGTGGAGATCCCACAAAGAAGGTTCAATGTGGTAATAACAAGCTGTGGGGTGGATCGGAGCACCAAAACAGATTGACATATTTTATGTCTGAGTCTGTCCCCTGAATAACCTGGAAGGTGCTCATTATTGCATGTTTAGTAAAGGTTTTTAGAACTTTGAATGGGATCAAGTCTTTTAGACAAGATGCTAGTAGTACATCTTTGGAGAGGCCCAGCTAAGTGAGTGTTGTTGTTGGCCGCAACTAGAGGAAATGGGTTATTCCTTAAAAGCACTCATGATTGAGGATCGGGACGTATGGCCTATATGCGTCAAATTTACGATGGAGGACCTATCAGAACCTTTGTCGTGTTGTTACCAACAAAGGCCTCTACATCCAAAGGCATCAGATTCAAGACACCCGTTCATCTGATCCTGTGGGGGTTTGCGTTGACTAACTTAGGTAGCGGTTCAAGCCGGAAGGTACCGTTCTACTGAAAGCATGACATGGACAGTCTCAACTCGTATTTTCACTATGGATTTGTGGGGGATTGTTGGAAATATTGGTCTAAGGTAATCTTTGAGTGAGTCCATTTATTGGTTCTCGAAGAGATTGACCGAAGTCAATATTTGATGTGGGTTTTAAAGTTATAATTGTAAATTGGGATATTTCCATTTATGGTAAATCCATAGTTCAAATACTTACATTTAAACCATTCCTGTTTAAAGATATCGAAAGTACTTTTTACTTGGTTTTATTATTTTGGATTTGTTGTAGTCCAGTATAATTAAAGTAGAGTATTTTCTTGGCATCTTTATTGTGGAATAATTTATATGTTTGTATTAGAATTTGAAGTAATTTATAATTATACTTAATTTAACTTTAGTAATTAATCCTAAATCTAAATTGATTAATTTAAGTAGTTAAATTGGACTCGTATGTTAATCAACTAGAAGAAGTCAAACCCAAAAACGTCACTTTAGTTGATAAGTTAATTAGGATGAGAGTCCTAATTAGTTTTCTCCAGAGAGTGGCATTAACGAGGGATATAAGGTCTTCTTGGCAACTAAGAAAGGGTGAGAAACTGGGAGCAAACTTTGTGCGGAGATCGCATGATTAAATCATGCGTTCGCTGCCTTGGGCCATTCCGATTTTGTCCATCAGTTTTGCTTGTTTCTCTGTAATCTTTATTAGTTGGTTGAAATCCCTTTGTTAATTGATGTTATTCGAATCTTTAATCCATGGTGCAATCGCGAGAGACTCAGGTGAATGAGATAGAGCCGCAGTTGAATTTATGTCTGTGTGCATCGTTCTTGACACATATTCTGAGATCGTTATATCCTTTGAGGAGTTTGCCAGTATCCGAAATCGCACGAGTATTCGAAATCGCACGAGTAGGAGGCAATAATTTCTCTTAGGGAAGTCTTCCTAAGGTGACTCGATCTACCCCGATAAGTTTCTAACTTGCTCTTTAATTTTCTTATTGTTATAAGTATGCTTTATTTGCATGTTACTTTAATTGTTGGTTGTGCTGCGATTAAACTGTTGAATACATGATTGCCCCATTGATTATTTGTTTAATCTACTCGTTGCGTAATTTATATTCCATCAAGATCTGGATAGTAGGAAGTGGCAAGCGGTGTCCAGGCCGATGAAGAAAGGAAGCCTAACAGAGTGGCCGGAGTTAGGAGGGAGACGGTCGCCGGAGTTGGGGAGGGAGACGGTCGCCGGAGCTGGGGAAGGAGACGGTCGCCGGAGTAATAGATGATTGGAGGGAGTTAAGAGAGAGAAAGTAGAGAGATATTAGAGAGTGTGTGTGGGTGTAATCCTGAAAGGGGCTGTAGTTAGGGAAGTGGCGGCCGGAATTGGGTGGTGGAGACTATCAAAAATGGGTAGTGGTGGTTGCCGGATTTTTGGAGAAATGGTGGTGGTGGTGGTTATTAACTGGTGGGGGTTGGTGGAGAAGACAATTACCACCATTATACAAATTGACATTTTTGTCCTTCCCTTTTCAAAGAAAATGACCAAAATACCCTGCACATGGCATGCACATGACCATTTCTCATTAATTTTCTAACACCGTTAGGGGTCATAGGGGGTCATAGGTAAAACTGGGACAAATGGTAAATTAGAGGGTCACTTTAGGACAAAATTGGGTTTGGGTGGCAAAGTGGGAATGGGTGGATACTTTGGGGGGCTAAACATATTTTGGCCTTTTTACATCAAGGTCTGATCTGGCGAAAAAAACATCATGGTTCGTTTGGGAGGGTGGTATATCACTTTAGTGTCTAAATTGTAATTAACCCATGATTTATTTACCAATTGTATTTTTTAAGCATGGTTTTGTAATGATTATCTGGAGAAATAAGTTATACACTTATACAGATACTCCTATACTGTTATAGATACAGAAAATGTGTTCTCATAAGAGAAATAAAAATAAAAATAAAAATAAAAAATGATAATCACAAGGAACGAAAATAAAATGCACATCCAAACAAAGGCATATTTTCTAAATAAGTAAAGAGGTGGTCTCATGAGAGAACACCTTGATCCGTCTCATATTAGAGACGGGTCGATCCATGACCCGTGTATATATATACTCCCTCTGTCCCAACTCATTTGACACATTTTGACCAAAACTGGTCAACTTAAGGTCGTTTTGACCAACACTTTATAGAAATATTTATGATCCGAATAAAAATTAAAAAAAATATAAAATGATCACCATTCAAAATCCTCTCAATAACAATTTTTTTTTTAACATAAATATTTCTATACAGTGTTGGTCAAACTGACCTTAAGTAGACCAGTTTTGGTCAAAGGGTGTCATGTGAGCTGGGACGGAGGTAGTATAATTTTTTTGTTTTTATATATTTTTTTGTGTTTATTTCGTTTGGCAAAAGTAATAGTTACTATAACTAAATGTAACAACTGTGTTACTTATAAATAACATTGTTTATAAGTAAATGTAACACCTGTTTTACCAAAAAAATCGCTCATTTTACTCATTTTTCAACAGTAATATTAACTATAATTACGTGCAACACTAACTATAACTTAATGTAATAGTGTTTTTGCAGAATAAAAAAATTAGAGTATTTAGATTGTATTTTTTGAAAGAAAGTAATATTTGAAAAAAACAACTTATATACATGAATGTAATTGTTTGTACAAGTAAATGTAACACTTTAATAGACAAAATTGTAACACATTTCTATAGATAATGTAACACTTTTACATGTATCATAAAAACATTGAACCCATCATAACTTATTATTTGAAAACTAGTCTAACACCCGTGCGTTAAACGCACGGCCAATTTTTTTTTTTTTTGATATATAACAGTAAATTAATATAATCACTAAAATTTCTTTTTTATGCATAACTATTAAAAAATTGTTTTTTATTGAAAAAATTTATCTTATAACCTTTTTAAAAAATTATTTTAAAATAATAAAAGAAACCATTTGTTTATTGTTTTAGCTATAAATTAATAATTTATTACCCAAAAAAAATTCAACTTAAATTTCAATATAAATTAATTATCTTAGTTTATGAAACTACTTTCCCATGATTTTTATTTACCAATTTTTTATGATAAAAACTTGTATGAGACGGGTCTCGTTAAGAGGGTAAATAGTTTGCCCCCTAAGAGCGGGGCGGTGCAAGCCCGTTTCTTTTTTTATTTGTGAAAGTTCACCTAAATAACACTCACTGAAACTTAAACTTATAGTATTACTCTTTAAAAAGATGGTCACTAAAAGGCAGAGGATTTATAATATTTATACTTTTGACAATTCGTTTGTTTACTAAAGAATTAGTTGATCCAGTAATATTTGAAAATTAAAAGGCAAAGGAAAATAAATAAAAAAATGATGTGTATGTAGCTACCTTTTTATAATTAATTTGTTATTTATTTTTTTTGGGGTTTTTACACAATTTTTTAATAAAAAATATGTGTAAATAGTAGAACTCAATGTAAATGTATCAATTAATTTTTCTATTAAACTATTAATGCTGGTATTCATTATGCTTTGACTTCTTAATGATAGAAAGAGAAATCAAGAAAGGGGCATTTTGAGGATTTATAATATTTATATTTTTGACAATTAAAAATTGAAGCTAATGTATCTGGCCAAAATATAGTCCAGGTTAGAGTTTTGGAGGGAAACTGAAATAGAAAGGGGCTCTAATGACTTGAGGCTTTATATATATATATATATATATATATATATATATATATATATATAGTTATTATACAAGTAAACGTAACTGTTTTTACACAAAATGTAAATTTTTGATTAAAAATGTAACATATTATTTGAAAAATGTAACACTTTACACTTTGGTAGAAAATATAGTATAATTTTCTATACAATAGTGTTATATTCATTTATAGAAAGTGTTACTTTGTTATTTTTTACAATGTTACTAAAACAAGTGTTTTTAGTTCTAAAATTTAAAGGGTTGAAATATTACTTTTCTATACATATGTATTATAATTATGTATAAACACTATAACACGTTTGTTACATTTAGTTATAAAAAGTTTACTTTTAGCAAATGAAGAAAAACACACACAAAAAAAACACTGTTACTTTCTTATACATATGTATTACATTTATGTATACAAACGGTACATATAAGTAACATGTTTGTTAATTTTAGTTATAGTAAATATTAATATTGGCAAATGAAAAAAGCATCAAAAGAACAAAAATTAAAGAAAAAATAAATTGCCGCGGGTCCGGGTCATGCACCAATACCAATGACCCGGATCCATGAACTGTCTCTAGTCTACTATGAGACGGGTTAGTGTTCTCATTCAAATTTTTATCATAAATAAAACAAGTCAATAACGCTAGAGAGCTGAGTTTTTTCTTCATAGAAAAATAAATAAAGAAAATAAAAGTAGTGAACGGAACTTATACTCCCTCCGTCACGTTTTAAGGTTCTTAATTTGTCTATGCACGCTTATTAAAAAACTAAGGCAAAAACAATGGAAATGAGTCAACCATAAGTACAGATTGAAGGCTATAAATGTCCAAAATACTATTTATAAAACAAGTGGGTGAAAGTTAGGTAAGTAATTAAATGAACTTTTTGAGGGCAAGATTTTTCAAAAAGCAGTATTCATTCTTTTCCATTTATGGAATAAAGCAACTAAGAACCTTAAACTGGGACAGACCGAAAAGGAAAGTAAGAATTTTAAACGGGGACGGAGGGAGTATATATTCCCGGCCACAAACTTCAAATCAATTCATAATAAGAGACTTAAGTCATTTTATTTCAATATAAATTGAAAAATATATATCCATAGTCATTTATAAATGACCAACCGATTTTTTTTTTTTAGCAAAGGAATGATGAACGGGGGTTCGGGAGCAGCGCCCCCGATTTATTTTTTTGAGTGTTCTTTTGTATTAGTGCTTCCCAAAGATGAAAGTTACCCTTCAAGTGCGACAATTCAATAACGAATATCAACCTCTTTAAGTGGGACGAAGGTAGTAAAGTACTTAGACAATTTACTCCAAGTAAAATTTGGGGATTATTGGACAAGGTTGATGTTGTTGGTCCCAAAGGGCAACAAGGGTATGAAAAATAGCTAGAGGGGGGATGAATAGCTGTTTTGAAATTCTTTTCGAACCCTTGATAAACTCAATTGCAAATGCGTACTTTATCAAATAAGCGTTATGAAATGTGCCTAAGTGAGTGAGTGAAATGCACATCGAAATTTAGTTAAGTAAATAGGCGCAAGGAGTGATAAATTTGGGGGAGCACACACACTCTAAGTATTTTGGCTCAAAGTGAGTGAAAGATAGAACTAAGGCAAATGATATAACAAACACAACACAATTCAATCCAATCAATCTACAATGAATACACAAGCAAATAGTGAGATAAGATAATAACTTGAAAGTAAATGATAAGAAATTAATACACGCTATTTGGAGAGGTTCGATCGGGAAATGATCTATGTCCTCTACCAAGATGGTTAGTCTTGGATTTCTAATGGAGATCTTATAATATGAGTGAGTATTACAAATTATAACTTTTGAGCTCAATACTAACTCAAGATCTAATATTCTATGAAAGAACAAATCTTAGACAAAACCGGTGTATCTCTTAAAGAAAGATCTAAGTGATCAAACTTAAAGAGGTGCGTGTGTGTTCTTAGTTTTAAGGCTCTTTAGATCTATGAGATTTAGAGCACAATAAAACTAAAGTGTTTTTGTTTGAGGATCTGGGCTAAGTATGAAGGTATGAAGATGTTCTTGAGGAATCTGGGAATTCAAAGGGCAATCTTCAAATCTTCAACAAATGCTTGAGAGAGAAATTCTGAAATGCTTAGCAACTTCAAATGGTTGAAGTTATGGGGTATTTATAGTAGAGCCTCAAAAAGTAGCCATTGGAAATCCCTTGTGGATAAGATCAAAGGACAAATGTGCTGGAGCTCATTGAGTAGAGCACGTGTCCTTTTATAGCTGTTAGACACATAACACAAATATGACCGTTGTGGACAGGTGTCCTCAAATCTAGGTGCACACGTGTTATTTATCCACCGTTAGATCTTTGACATAGTTTGAATCTCTTCAAGTCTTCATGTCTTCAATAAATCACCAAGTGTTGAATTAACATCATTGAGGCGCATTGAGCCAAAGGGGCGCATAAGCCATTGAGGCGCGTAACACGGCGTGTCACGACCCCTACCCCGCGGGCCCGGAGTACGCGAGCTGGACGTCGACTTAGACAAAAAAAAAAAAACTCTAAAATATTGAAGATAAAATTTTCCTTTTATACCAAAAGACGATAACACAAAGTTTTGAAATCCAACTTGAACAACAAAATATAAACTAGTGTAAGCTCCATAAGCTTACACCCAAAATGATAAAATATACAAATTCTAATGACGTCAAGTTTGGTACAACTATTCCCAAAAAAGGTTACACATTTATGTAATGTAAACCCACCAATAACAACTTGCCCAAAAAGCTCAACCCTCGCGACGTCCTCCTCGTGATCAGCGAGTCTAATCCTTTCCTCCTGGGGGGGGGTTAAGGAAAAACAAAGATAAAAGAAAGGGGGTGAGATAAATCTCAATAAGTTACTAATGCAACTACATGACATGCTATGATGCAATAAGCAATAAACAATAATAAATATCACTTAGCACATAGCATTTATCATTTAACAGATAGCAGCGGAAATAAACAAGTAACAAAGGATATTAGCCAAGGTTTCCCAACTGATAGAACCAAATAAAGGTCGCTGCGCAGCTTCAACAATCAACATCTTCATAGTAGCATGAAAGCTTGAAGAGAAAACCCCCGGTACCGGAACCAATAACCAATAATAGCAAGGAAATATGACACGAAGTCATAACCCAGACCAAACAGCTAGAATGCTCACAAAGGAGCTAGCTCATCTCACATCCAAGGCCAATCTGGAGGAGGGTAATAATGGGGCAAAACAATGGTCAACATCATAATGGACTTGGCTTGTGCCATCATAATGTTTCGCATCGCCCGAAACACACACAAATACCAGCTGGACTTTCAAGTAAAGGCTAAGTAATAAAATACTAGCACGATAAACAACTAGTGATTCCAAAGTAGGGAACCATTCCAAATAAATCACCACAAAGGTAAACCAATCCAAACAACACATCAAAGATGTCTACATTCCAAAAACGGTACTTAATCAAATTTCATAACATATTATTCACAAAAAAACCAATTCCAATTAATAAAGTGTTCCACGATGTTAACTTAGGTTAATTAGAAGAATAAAACCTAAACTAGGTAAGCCATTTAGTCTTAAACAAGCAAAAGGCAGATTTCCAGAACAGGCGGGCGGGCGGGCGCGCGCACTGGGGCAGGCAGGCGCTTATTTGACCAGAAGGTCTGGTCCCAGGAAAAGGCTAGGCGGGCGGGCGCCTGGCTCAGCACGGGCGGGCGCCTGGTCGACGGGCTGGGAGGGATTCTCAGCTGGGTTCTTCAATTTCTCAAGCCATTTTCATACCATTTCCACAACACCCAAAATCAACACTTCCAACAAGTTTAATAAGGTACCCAAACAACATTTAAGCTTAAGAGGGACTAAAATAACATCATCTATAATCCCCAAACCAAGATTCAAACCAACATTCATAACAATCACCATTTTAAACCAAAAACCAAAATAATTTCCAAATAAATCCCAAACTCAATCAAACATCAAATGTATCAACTAAAGCATTATATAAACATGAAATGAACACTTTAGCATAAAAATGGGGGAAAAGCAACTTACTCGGATTTTCTCAAAGTTGACGGAATTCAAATATTTTTTGTTCTACGCGATCCTATCGACGATCTAAACACATTTCATAAAATGAGCAATAAGAAAAGATGAGAGGAAGAAGGTGAAAATGAAGAGAGAAGGGAGAGAAGAAAAACTTACCCAAATAACCAAGGAGAAAGAGAGAGAGTATGCTGGGAAATGAGAGTAGGGTGAGGAAGAGAGTGAGGGAGAAGGAAGAGTAGGGAGGGAGTTAGTAAAAGAGATTTAAAAACTTACACTTAGGCCCCCTCACTCTACTAACAAATAACCCAATTAACCCCTCTAACTAATAATTCCCTACTACCCACTTAACACAATATCAACCAAATAATGCTAGGCACAATTTAATATTATGAGATATAAAATGCGCACATAAATATTCAAATAAATAAATAATTAATTAATTATTTATTTATTAATAAAATAGAGACGGGTTTTCGGGTCGTGACACGGCGTGCGCCAAAAGGGGCGCATAGGCGCAGAGCATTGATGCATGGCGCGTGGCTCAATTAAACGTGTGATTTTTCTTGCATCTTGATATCTTGCCCTATTCCTAAGCCTAGTCTATTCAAATGGACTACCTAAAAAATGAAGTATAAATACTTCTTACATATGGGTCTAAAGTCCATGAAATAAAACTAAGGTGATGGATCAATCAAATCTAATCAATCCTATACATTGAATACTGAGATATAAGTGGGCATACCCAATAATCTCCCCCTATTTGATTGATGCCGTTACCTACTCTATCAGGGACAAACATTATACTTGATAATATCATGTACAAATAAATGAAATTGGTAAATCATGTCTCAAGTTAATGCACACACTAGTTCAAGATATAGATTTCTAATCCATTCTAATAAGGATAAAACATTACAAATGGAAAGATAGAAATAACAGTTAACACATTCAAAATGTATGAGTTTTGGTTTGAAATGTGTTTAAACAAAGTTTAAACTCAATGCATAAAATTATGAAACAGTTCAAATATGATGCGTATGATTTTAAACAATATATTCATTGTTCTACAAACAAAAAGTTTGAATGAACAAGGTTTGAGTTAAACAGTGATTCTTTGTTCTCATTAATACTTGGTATGTAGGAGTTACAGATTACAAGTATTCAACAGAACAAAATCAAAAGATGTGCTAAAATAAGTAAGCACTAAAATTACTAACATCAAAAAGGTTCTAACACAAATTTTTTTTATCAACTTACAATCAAAATAAACTAAGGGTTGGGAGGCGTATCGTCTTCCTTCAATCCTTCTTCGATTTCAGTCACAGATCGCTGAATTTTCTTGGTACGATTGACATTTGCGAAGGTCTCAGAAACACCATCTCTGATATAGCGTAGATTTCCATCATTGATTTATTGGTACTCATCAATAGAGCGCTGAATAGTGTCCTGCTGCTGTGAGAAATTTTCAGCAATTACTTGAAGGTTTGCTTCAACAGAGGCTTGCGCGGATAGGATGTCAGCAGAGGATCTCTCAGCGCGCCTATCAGCACTAGAATGCGCAGCGTTGAAATGGGTAACAATCAACTCCTTTAAAACATCTAACTTGGAAATTAAGGAGCGAGAGTTAAAAGGCGCGCCAATTCCTGCGCTAGAAGAGGGCGCAGTAGAGGGCGCAAAATCCATATGCCCGCTTGGAGAATTTTCTAGCTCATCCTTTATCTCTTTGAGTTTGTCCATCACACTCACCAATTTATCACTTTTACCAGTGACTAACTCAAGTAGCTTTTTTATATCAGCAGCAACACTAGTTTCAACTTGCTTAATATCATCAATGAAGTCTTGACCATCTGTGAGCTTGATCCCTGCGCTAATTCTTTCATGAAGAGAAGCAATGGTTTCCTTGAACATATCATTCATCTACGCGATAGCGTCACTCTATTGCTGAGGAGTAAGGAAATGCTTGTCCCTGATGTCAGCGCCAATGCGCGTTATCTCCCCCCTTAATGGCAGCAATCTCATCTGCCTGACTCGCTATCATTGAAGCATGAAGCTCAAATTGAGATTCAATGCGTTCTTGACCTTGATGGAGTTTTGAAGTAGAGAGATCACCATATTCATATCAGAACTGGGAGGAGTAGGCGCTGAAGTAGATTGAGGCGCAGGAGAGTGTTGAGGCGTAGGAGGAGAAGAGCGCCTGATAGGAGAAATAAATTCAGTACAGCGAGGAGATGGAATATATTCATCACTGGAAGTGGCCATAGTAGGTTGAGGTACAGGAGTGGACTTGCGCTTCTTCAAAGGTTCTGGCTCCCCCTCAACTAGATCCTCACTCAGATCTCCAAATAACTCAGCAGATAGTTTATCTCTGAGTAGTTGTTGTTTAGCTATGAGTGGAATTGGAATTGGAGTAGGTGTTGGTTTTGGAATTGGTGCAGGCGCAAGAGATACTTTCTTGGTAGGCGCAGGAACAGATGGTGGTTTTGTCGGAGATGCACGTGTAGGAGGAATGGGCGCAGAGGGGGCAGGCGCGTGTACATCAGCGCTGGATCCTGTGCCTCTTTGCCTTTCTTTCTGAGCTAAGGAGGCAGCTTGCTTTATTTGATAATCTTCATCCTTGTTTTTCTGCGCTTCAGCCAAACTAGCTTCCTGCGCGAGTTTAATCGCTTGAAGGTCATCTTGTTCAGTTCAAGGGCGCTTAGGTGATCTGCCCCCACGTTCAACAACAGTTGTAATCCCTTTGCCATGATCTTGACCTGCGCTAGTTCCAGTGCCAGGTGCAATCCCATGTCTGCGCCATCTGGATCTGCCTCATCTGACTCAGTGGCTTCATCAACCAACTGAGCACCTTTGACTCTGGGCGCGCGCTTTGGTATGCGCTTTCTGTGCCTTTTCAAGACCAGGTTATCTTTACCAAACACTGGTACGTCATCTAATTTATAAACGGGATTCTCATCGAGGATTTTTGCAAGGGCAGGGTAGGTTAGAAAGATTTTAATGAGGATTCTGCAGTGAGTCTTGAATTTAGTCTTCCCCTCACTTTTGTTCTTGTTATACTTATCAATCTGGTCTATCAAAGTCTTTAACAGAACTTGAGGCCAATTGAGTTTGGTCTTTCCCATAATAGCCGCGGTGTACTCCCACTGTTCTACCGTAAATCTGTTCACGTTTCTCGTCTTGAACACAATAGATGTATCAACAAGATGCGCTATATGTGCCAAGAGATCTCCACCATCCCTAATCTCAACAGACTTGATGTTATTCTGAAGAGTTGGGATATTCAAATAGGCGCGCGCAACAATGTTCTGCACGGCGACTGAATAAGTGTTGGCCTGACCAGCTATACTCTGAGGGCCAGTTGTGCTGAAATTTACTGCGTGCTTGATTGAGCCAGCAGAAATGGTGATATCAACACCATGTACGACGGCGCGTATTCTGTAGTGCACTAATCCTTCAACATCAGTTGGTAACTCAACGAACTCAGCAGTGGAGAAGAACTCATCAACAAGGAGTGGGGAGTAGAAGGGCTGGTCCATGGTGTACAATGGAGTGAGTCCAGCTGTGTTGATGGTATCGATGATGTCCAAACCCATTTGTTCTGCAGATAACTCAGCGAGATCAAAAGTCTCACCGGGCCTAAAATTTGCAATATCCTACACGAACAATGATGTAAGTTAGAAGTGAATTAGGCGCATAGAAACATAAAATGAGAAAAGTAACTTAGGCGCATAGAAAATTTGAGGCGCGTAGAAGAATCAGGCGCAGAGAATCATAGGCGCATAAGATAGCACAGTGATTCAAGGCGCATGATTGTAGTAGGTGCATGAAATTTTGGAGGCGCATAGATATACAAGGCACATTAGTATGGTTCTATGAAAATACTAAGGAAAAATTAAACATAAAAATTTGACTAAGTATAAATTTAGGCGCATAAGATATTTAGGCGCATAATGTTATGAGGCGCATGAAGGATTGAGGCGCATAACATTTGTAATTGCAAGAGGCGCATAGAAATGTTAGGCGCATGAATCATTTGAGGCGCAAAATGACAATAGGCGCATAAGCATACTAGGCGCATAGAGTTATACTTAGGCGCATTTCTATGTGAAATTTATACTTAGCATAAAAATGCACAAAATATCACAAACAAGTAAAAACCTTTTACATGAATGCAATAAGAATCAAAACATGCAAATTTTTGAAAACAAGTTTTGAAAATCATGAAACCAAGTCATGCAAGAAAAATGAAGAACACGAAGAACATGCCCTTGAGTGCTCGAAGAACACTAAGAACACATAATTCATAAAACTTCACCAAATCAAACAAAAAAACATGTCAAAATGACCGCATGAACCCAAGGATTCCAAATATGTTAACCAAAACAAGAACAAATCAACAACGATTCCAGAAAATGGATTCAAAGATCCGAAAATTTGAAAAGTTTAAAAACTAAGATTCTCAGATTCGCAAAATATAAAGCATTGATCGTTAAAATGTTGGGCTATAAAGATTCGAAATCACAATATGAACACAACCCAACAAACGATTTCAAAAACGGAGAACCGAAACAAGATCAAACAGAGAAAATGGGTTTTCGGTTTAAAAAAAACGAACCCAGAACAGTGACGAAAAAAAACCCAGAAATTAAAGGAGTTTGAGGTTAGAAATCCATACCATTTCGCCTTGATTGGCCTTTGATGCTCTCTTAGGACCCATTAATGATATATATAAATATGAAGAAATTGAGAAGAAAATGAAGAAAACGAGTAAAGAGAGAAAGTGACAGACGGAGAGAGAGAGGAGTGTCTGGGAAAGGAGTGTTTGGTAGGATTTTTAGGAGAAAGTGAGAGGGTGCACAGAGAGAGAGAGAGGTTATATAATCATGAAAGAGGAAAGAGGAGGTGTAAGGTCAACTTATATAGGTTAGGGTTTCTAGAAAGATGAGAATATGAAAAGATGGGTATTAATGGTGAGTGGAAGACCATTAATAGGAGGTGTCATAAAAAGTACGGCTATTTAATGAGGAATGACACAAAGTACGATTGATGTGACACCTAGTGTGTAGAAATTGTCTCACTTTCCTCAAAAGTGTATGAACAATTATGACTAGTTTTTGCACAAACACCAAAAACATCTGTTTTAGTGTAAGTTTGGGGTGCAAGAAATAAATCTCCAGAAAATAAAAAATTTAAAAAACGAAAAACGAGGAAAAATTAATTGCACAAGCACCCTTAAATAATTATGGAATGTCAAAAGATAAAGATTCTATAATAAATGATAATAAACATACCTGGTACTTGTGAAAAATTTAATAACTTCAATCATTGATATATTAAATGAGGAATTGATTGAGCCGCAACATTAATTATTCAGCGCTAAGGGAGGCGCTTAACTCATAGGCGCGCAAAAATTGAATGAGGCGTAAATGGCACTTGGGCGCTCAATGAGTGAACGAGGCGCGTATGCCAGCGCATAGCGCAGAGTTTCTTTAAAACTTAGAAATTGATCTGTAATTAATATAACTTAACAAGACAAGAGAAAAACATTAGTAGTAACAAAACTATATTGACTAGTTAAGTTCAAGCATACCCATTTCGTGTCAAGTTCTTTCGTAAGAATGTCAGAGATTTGAAACCCGGTTCCCACGTGCTCCAAATGAATGTTGCCCTTTTTCACGTGGTCTTTGAGGAAGTGATATTTGATGTCGATGTGCTTTGTCTTGGAGTGCATGATAGGATTTTCAGAAACCGCAATTGTTGATGTATTTTCGCAGTAGATGGGACAATTTTCTTCAATTATATCGTAATCCACCAATTGCTGCTTCATCTATAGAATCTGATAGCAACAACTTCCAGCAGCAATATATTTTGCTTCCGTTGTTGAGACAGATACCGAAGCTTGTTTCTTACTTGCCCATGACACAAGTCGATATCCGAGGAAATGATAAGTGCCACTTGTGCTTTTCCTATCAATGGTGCACGCTGCATAATCCGCATCTGAATAACTTACAAGTTTAAAATTCGAATCTTTGGTGTACCAAAGTCTAAGGTTAACAGTGCCAGAGAGATATCTTATGATACGTTTCACAGCAATTAAGTGCGCTTCTCTAGGGTCAGATTGATAACGAGCGTAAACACAAACACTAAACATTATATCAGGTCTACTAGCAGTAAGATAAAGGAGTGAGCCAATCATACCTCGGTAAAGAGTTTGATAAACCTTTTCACCTTTTAAATCTTTGTCGAGTTTGTTGCCGGTAGCCATTGGAGTGTAATATGCTTTAGCATTCTCAAGTCCAAACTTTCTGATTAGATCCCTTGTATACTTGGTTTGATTGATAAATATGCCTTCATTCATTTGCTTGATTTGAAGCCCGAGAAAGAATGTGAGTTCTCCCACCATGCTCATCTCAAACTTGCTCTTCATTAGTTTCTCAAAGCGCTTACACAACAATTCATTGGTAGAACCAAATATAATATCATCAACAAAAATTTGAACAAGTAATTATGACCATTATGTTTGGCAATAAAAAGAGTAGTATCGATTTTATCGCGAGTGAAGCCTTTCGCAATGAGAAACTTGGATAGTGTATCATACCATGCTCTTAGTGCTTACTTGAGCCCATATAAAGCTTTCTGGAGTTTGTACACATGATTTGGAAATTGTGAATCTTCAAACCGAGGTGGTTGAGCTACGTAGACTTGTTCTTGAAGTTCACCATTTAGAAACGCGCTCGTCTCATCCATTTGATATAACTTGAAGTTCTTGTGAGCGGCGTAAGCAAGAAAGAGTCTTATAGCTTCAAGTCTTGCTACGGGCGCAAAAGTTTCATCGTAGTCGATTCCTTCCTCTTGCCTATAGCCTTGTGCAACCAACCTTGCCTTGTTTCTCGTGATGGTTCCATTCTTATCCATCTTGTTTCTGAACACCCATTTCGTACCAATCACTCCTTGATCATGAGGTCTTGGAACAAGAGTCCAAACCTTACATCGTTCAAATTGATTGAGTTCATCTTGCATTGCAACAACCCAATTTGGATCTTGGAGCGCTTCATCAGCCTTCTTCGGTTCAATTTGAGAGATAAATGTAGTGTAAGCATCAAAGTTAGTAGCTCTCCTTGTACGAACACCAACATGTATATCACCAATGATATTATTGATTGGGTGACCACTAACTTCATGAATTTCAGGAGGTAAGTTAGGTTGGGTTGTAGTAACTTGAAGGTCTTCAATTGGTACATCTTCACCAGCTTCAGAATCATCAAAGTTAGGGGGTTGAACTGGTTCAGTGTTAAAAATAGGGGTGACACCAAGCACAATATTGGAATTTGGCGCGTGAGTGAAACATCAGGCGCATTGTACGGTGCAACTGAATCTTCACTCGGCGTGCTATTATCGAAGTTCAGCACAACTGATGTAGATGGATTTCATTGAGTTGATGAATTCTAATCTTGTGTAGGCGCAACATGAATAGGAGCACCTGTCTCATTAAACTCAACAGAATCATCAGCAACATTTGGAGCCAAATGTGGCTCAAGAAGAGAATTTTCATCAAATGCAACATGTACAGATATAACTATCACTAATGTAGATCTATTAAAAACGCGAAAAGCTTTAGAATGTTTGGCATACCCAACAAAAATACCTTCGTCGACTTTGGCATCGAATTTACCTCTATGTTCATTTCCATTGTAGAGGATATAACATTTGCAACCAAAGATCTTGAAGAATACAATGTTGGGAGTTCTACCACGTCAAAGTTCATACGGAGTCTTGTTGTGAAGTTTGTTGATGAGGAAACGATTTTGAGTAAAACATGTGGTATTGACAGCTTCTTCCCAAAAGTACTTTGGCAATTTGGCTTCAGCTATCATCGACTTTCCCGCTTCAATCAACGTCCTATTCTTTCTTTCCACAACACCATTTTGTTGAGGAACTCCAGCTGTTGAAAAGTTGTGATCTATCCCATGATCGTCACAGTATCGAGCAACACTGTTGTTCTTAAATTCTTTTCCATTGTCGGATCGAACACTAAGGATGTCATCTTCTTTTTGGGTTTGGAGCAGTCTGAATAAGGTGGTAAGAATGTCATAACAGTTGTCTTTTGTAATCATCATTTCCACCCATGTATATCTTGAGTAATCATCCACCACAACTAGAGTATATTTGTTTCCTTTAATACTTGCAATGGTAACTGGTCCAAATAGATCAATGTACAGCAGTTGCAAACATCTAGAAGTTTAAGGATTTGTCTTGCTGGAGAAAGACTGCTTCGGTTGTTTGCCAAGTTGACACGCGGCGCACTTCTTGTCATGATGATCATCAACCTTGGGAAGTCCTTTAACAAGGTTATTCCTGCTGAGTTTAGATAGATACTTGAAGTTCAAGTGACTTAAGCGCTTGTGCCACAGCCAACTATTTTCGCTCACACTTTTAGCTATAAAACAAAGATTAGTACAAGATTTCATATTTTGGAAATCAATAATATAAATATTTGTCTTATGACATCCCGTGAGTAATGTAGCTCCAGATTTGCCATCCTTGATAAGACATTTCTTTGAAGTAAAATGGCATTCTAATCCTTTGTAGAAGAATTGAGATATGGATAATAAATTGTGCTTGATTCCTTCAACGAGTTTTCAATGCACACTTTGTCTTTCTTGAGCTTTCCATATGCTACAACCTGTCCTTTGTTATTATCACCAAATGTTACTGAGGGACCTCTTTCTTCATGAACATCTTCAAGTAAAGATTCATCTCCAGTCATGTGTCTAGAACATCCACTGTCGAGAATCCATTCATACGTTCTAGCTTTAGAAGATCCAGTCATGAAGCAAAGAACCTGAAATATAAACATTTAAGCAGGTCCCCTTTATTCCTTTTTGGGTCCTAGAGTTTGCAACTTTTGACGACCCACTCTTGCTTAACTTTAGAATTTTTACGTCCTTTGGATAGACATAATGGAATGTTTGTCTCTTGACTTATTCCTGTCCTTTACCCATTGAATTAGAATGTTTTTCCTTGGGAATTTCATGAGTTTGCCGAGTTGTAAATTCACTGTCTCTTTCAGCCCAAACATCACACTTAAAGTTGTCACTAGTTGATGATGTGAATCCCAAGCCACTTTTATCACCACTGGATTTTTGGGACTCAAAGATACCGTCCATAGTGACACGAGAATTAGACCACTCATTTGTAATCTTTTTAAGATCAGTAATTTGAATGACCAATTCATCGTTTTGAACTTTAAGAAGTGAGTTCTGTTCCGTTAGATAAGTGTTTTTAACAGTAAGAGGAGTCATGCTCTTTATCTGCTCCTTAAGGAGGGTGAGTTCAGATTTTAATAAAGATTTATCGGTCTTAAGCTGGGAAATTTCATCACATGATAGTGCTAAAGCTTCCTTCATATCACTAAAATGACTGATTACCTTTTCAGCCTCTTTAAATAACTTTTCTTGCTTTACAATGTCCTCATCATGATTGATTGTAGGAATAGGTGAAACTTGAGGTCTAATATATTCACTCTTTCTGAGTTTGCTTCTAGAACTCAGATCACATCTGGAAAATAACAATCCACCATCGCTTTGAGGCGGAGTAATGCATCCTTGTTCAATGAGCTCGTTGATGGTTGGTCCTTTCTTCTTATTCACCTCTTGATAACCTGCAAATTTTTTAACATGTTTATTCAAAGTTTTCATATCAGGTACATCCTTTGAGTAGTCATCATCAGAATCATAATCATCGTCATCTTTTGCCACCAAGCACACGAGTCCATCATCAGAATCTTCATCGCTCTCTTCGGAGTCTGTTTCAATCCAAGTGTTCTGCTCATTTGCTGGTGATTCTTCTTCATAAACCATTCCCTTGTGACAGGTGAATTTGGGAGTATGGCTGCTCTTCTTCTGCATGTACTCAAATTTGGGAATTGGGTAGCTCGATGCAAAGTGTCCTGGTTTCCTGTAATTAAAACAAACAAGATCTTCTTTCCTTTTTGAATCACTGCTCCTTGTAACTTTGGAGGAGCTCTGCTGGTAGATCCTTGAGCTTTGTTGAATGAGCCGGGTTTTGAGAATTTTCTGAACTTCTGGAATCTCTTCACAAATAAAGAAAAGTCTTCATCATCCATGTCCAATAGCTTAGAAGTAGAAACTTTGGGATCGGAAATTTTCTCAACCGGCGCAGGCGCTTTTTCACTATGCGCCACCATTGCAATAGATTTTGATTTTCCTTCAGTTCCACTAATGCGCTGAAGTTTGAGCTCATACACTTTGAGATTTGCATAAAGGTTCCTTAGAGTCCAATCATCCAAAGTTCCAGTGTCTTCAAGGGCGCTAGATTTATGGAGATATCTTGATCCAAAAGCAGCAAGGAAATTAACATTCAATTCCTTGTTAGAAAAATTCTTTCCAAGTGAAATACAGAGATTGATAATTTCACAGTAGAGTTCATAAGTCTGTCTAAGAGTTTCTCCGGGGAGTTGAGAGAAATTGTTGAATCTCTTTTGCACTTCGTATCTCTTGTTCTCCTTACAAACAGTGTCTCCTTCTATATGCTCTTCAATAGCATCCCATAATTCATTGGCGGTAGCACAATGCATGACTTGTTGTTTCATAGCCGTGCTTAGAGTACTGAGGAGAATGTTTCTTGCTTTCCCATCATTTGCCACTCTTCTTATTTCTTCTCCAGACCATTCTTCCTTTGGTTTCTTCACTGTTGGTTGGGCAGCGTTGGTGCGCGGATTTGGATTCGCTTTCATTGGGATGTAAGGTCCATAAACCACGGTGTCATGAAGCCTTTCATCGATTGAGCTGAGATGGGTCAAGATGCTGAATTTCCACACGTCAAAATGATCTTCATCAAATACTGGAACGTGAGTGTAGTTTGCAGTTGCCATAGGTTTTGAGTTTGCCATTTCGAATCGGCACCCAAGCTGTTAAGCTTGAAAAACAAAAAACGTCTTATAAAGGTGTTTGCTCTAATACCACTTGTTGGTCCCAGAGGGCAACAAGGGTATAGAACCGCTAGAGGGGGGTGAATAGCGGTCCAAACTTTTTTGTAAAATACCCTTGAAATTCAACCGAGTACTTATCAGTTTGGTCAACTGCGGTTTAAAGCACTTAAACCGAACTGATAAAATGCACAGTGGAGTTTTGCGGTTTAGCCAAAAGGATAGTTAAAGAGTTGGGCGGTTTGACTCGGGTTGAAAACACTATGATGCAACCGATAAGTTCAACTTAAAGATCAAAGAAAAACACAATTCACTTTTCAAGTCATTTCGCATGAGTAGCAAGATAAAGACCACAAACAGAAAAGTAAATAACAAGACAGAAATAAAAGATCAAACACACAAATTGAAGAGGTTCGTTCTTGAATGAACTACGTCCTCTACCTAGATGGTTAGTCTAGGATTTTCTAATAGCTACTAGACTTGTATTAATTTAGAGGAGGTTTTACAAGATGAATCTAAACTCTAAACAAACAATCTAACCTATAAAGCTATTATAACAACCGGTGTATTCGAAGTATATAATCTATGTGATTATATAAATCGGGTGTGTGTCTGGAAAGAAATCAAATGCTCTAAGTATCTAAATGATGGTTTGAGAAAATGAAGAACTTTCTGTGTAAGGCTGAGTATGGAATGGTTGTTAGGCTTGAAGCTTGATGAAGAAATCTGGGTTTGCTAAAGAGATGGTTGAAGGTTTGAATATCTGGGTTTCAATCTTCAAAGCAAACATGAATACTTGGGAATATTTCTCTTGAAGCTCAGCAACCTTCATTGTTGAGAAATGAAGGCTATTTATAGACAGTGCACCCTTGTGACCGTTGGACAAAGATTTGAATCAAATCTGAAGGGTACAGTGCTGTCGAAATCCCATTGGTTGAGCTGTCATTTTCGTCCTTGGTTTTGTCTTGTAGTCCTAGGTAGTTGTAGCACCACTACCTGACAACTGTCCTTTGTTGCAGAGAAAGGACTAATGGTAAAGAATTTGAACTGCTAGACAAACTGACATTCCTTGTAGAAACTCAAAGTTAACTTAGAGTTATTTTGACAAGACATAACACATTCCTTTATGGTTGAAAACGGAATGTTTGTCTAAGGAATAAATGACTTCTCTTGAATTCTTCAATAACTGATCGGCGGTTCTACCAGGCATATGAGCGGTTCCAAGGATGAACTTGATGAGCAGTTTCATAAGAAACTAAAGCACGCGGTTACATGATTGTGGTTCCATCAAGTTGTCATCAGTGGTTCCAAGAGCGACTTGAAGGGCAGTTTCATCAAAGCCCCAGAATGCAGTTTGATGAAAAATAAGCGACTCCATGCTGGCGGTTCTAAGATAGCACTAATGCGGTTTTAAGAACTAAACCGCTAGGTTAACCAAACTAAAAACTCAGCCTGGACAAATAAAAATTTAGAAATGGACTTATCTAAAAATTGAAGTACAACTTCATTACAAGCGGTCCTAAAGTTCATAAAAAGACACGTGGCATGGATCAATCAAATTAAGTGGGTGTACTAACAATGAATCCTAACAGGTCCCAAAGGGCAACAAGGGTATGAAAAATAGCTAGAGGGGGGGTGAATAGCTGTTTTGAAATTCTTTTCGAACCCTTGATAAACTCAATTGCAAATGTGCACTTTATCAAATAAGCGTTATGAAATGCGCCTAAGTGAGTGAGTGAAATGCACAGCGGAATTTAGTTAAGTAAATAGGTGCAAGGAGTGATAAAGGGGGCGCACACACACTCTAAGTATTTGGCTCAAAGTGAGTGAAAGATGGAACTAAGGTAAATGATATAACAAACACAACACAATTCAATCCAATCAATCTACAATGAATACACAAGAAAATAGTGAGATAAGATAATAACTTGAAAATAAATGACAAGAAATTAATACGCGCTATTTGGAGAGGTTCGATCGGGAAATGATCTACGTCCTCTACCAAGATGGTTAGTCTTGAATTTCTAATGGAGATCTTATAATATGAGTGAGTATTACAAATTACAACTTTTGAGCTCAATACTAACTCAAGATCTAATATTCTATGAAAGAACAAATCCTAGACAAAACTTGTGTATCTCTAAAAGAAAGATCTAAGTGATCAAACTTAAAGAGGTGCGTGTGTGTTCTTAATTTTAAGGCTCTTTAGATCTATGAGATTTAGAGCACAATAAAACTAAAGTATTTTTGCTTGAGGATCTAGTATGAAGGTATGAAGATGTTCTTGAGGAATCTGGGAATTCAAAGGGCAATCTTCAAATCTTCAACAAATGCTTGAGAGAGAAATTCTGAAATTCTTAGCAACTTCAAATGATTGAAGTTATGGGGTATTTATAGTAGAGCCCCAAAAACTAGCCGTTGGAAATCCCTTGTAGATAAGATCAAAGGACAGATGAGATGGAGCTCGTTGAGTGGAGCACGTGTCCTTTTATAGCCGTTAGACACATAACACAAATATGACCGTTGTGGACAGGTGTCCTCAAATCTAGGTGCACACGTGTTATTTATCCACCGTTGGATCTTTGACATAGTATGAATCTCTTCAAGTATTCATGTCTTCAATAAATCACCGAGTGTTGAATTAACATCATTGAGGCGCATTGAGCCAAAGGGGCGCATAGGCCATTGAGGCGCGTAACACGGCGCGCGCCAAAAAGGGCGCATAGGCGCAGAGCAATGGCGCATGGCGCGTGGCTCAATTAAACTTGTGATTTTTCTTGCATCTTGATATCTTGCCCTATTCCTAAGCCTAGTTTATTCAAATAGACTACCTAAACAATGAAGTATAAATACTTCTTACATATGGGTCTAAAGTCCATGAAATAAAACTTAGGTGATAGATCAATCAAATCTAATCAATCCTATACATTGAATACTGAGATATAAGTGAGCATACCCAACAGATGTTGCATTCCAAAAGTGGCTAGTAGAAGAAAAATTATTCACACAATAACGGTATAACAACCAAAAGTGTAGAGTATAATGGTGGCCCATGTAAAGTAAAGCACCATCTTAGTTAGACACGAGTGAATGACTTTTTCTACCTGCAAAATACTCTCTCCGTCTCAAAATATTGTTCACTTATTTTATGTTAGAGCGAAGGAACTTTGAACAATAATTTTAATTTGATATTTGTTATTGATAGATTATTATTATGATAATTGAATTAAATTAAAATTATTGCTTAAATTCGAATTAACCAAAAAAAATTGGGAACAACATTTTGAGACAGAAGGAGTAAGCAAATTTAAAAGTAAACGAAAAATGGAAGTATACTTGCAAAGTGGTCATCATGGTCGTTAAAAAAAAAAAAAAAAAAAAAAAAAAACCAACAACAAACTCAAGGTGGGCAATTGCCCCTGCTTGCCCCATGTGGCTCCGCCCTCATAATCAACCAAAAATTCAGTCCATAACGTTCACAGTTGCACTCCCCCTTCCAGCACATACAAACAACATAGCGAAAACCGATCCCCAAGTGACCGAATAATCCCGTCCATGGCCATCATCATATACTTTCTGGCCACCCTTGGCCGACTTGCTCTTGACCAAATACCTATTTGATCTTACCTCGTCTTTCTTGGTAAAAGTATAGCTTTGAAGATACTTTTTCCTTCGAAAATAGCTCAGATCATGCAAATTAGTCGGCCTTTCTTCTTCGTCTTCACCAACTGGACAACGATAAGGCGAAGACGGAGGCAGAGGCAGATGATTTTCACGCGGATTCATGCTTAGTCTCTCCAAGAATTGCTTATCTTCCTCCGCCCATCTTTGTAGCTTTAAGGTGTTCATGTGAATCGAGTCAGCTATGTCCAAACAACCTCCTGCGTTAATACAGCTAGACACCATCATTTTTATATGAACAGTTTTTTTTGTTTGTTTTTTTTTATCTGAGTATTGTTAATTTTCTTTAAAATTTCTATGTGATTATCATAGATGTATATATAGCCTGAGAAATGGTAAGTATATTCTGATGGATTCCTATAGTTGACCATTCTGGTTATTACGAATTTCCACTTATTTTTAATTTGCCCTGGCCCCAAATGACCCAAGAGTTTTATTTATTTACTTTATTTGCTTTTTATTAACGGAACTTTACCTAAGTTGTAAGAGTCATTTTATGGATCGCCATCCGATAGTCAACTGTCTTTCAGTGACGAAATTACATAGCTTATGGGCCAGTAAAGGAAAGAAGACAATATTGAGTTGAGATTAATGGTCTTTCTTTGTATGGAACTTTACCTAATTGTTCATTTTTTATAGAAATTTCAGTTTCAAAATAAATGTGTTTTTTGAAAAAACATCCTTCCTAAATATTTTTTTACCGATTTTTTTTATTTACTAGTCTCTTATATAGTTGCTAAATTAGATATTTGGAAAGAGGATTATAAGAATAAAATTGATGAGACAGTCTTATGAAAAACCTGTTTTACACTAAAAATGTATAAAACTTTTTTTATATTAAGAGATTTTGTTTTACATTAAAAGATGAAAACATGTTTTACACCAAAACTAAAACGAGTGTAAAACAAGTTTTTCTCGAGATTTTCACATAATTGATAATTTCCACTAAATTGTATAAAAAGTAGAGATTTTGTGAATATCTCTTAAAATAAAATATGTACATTCATTTAGGGACAGATGGAGTAATATTGTTAAACACGTTCCCCAAATAGTTTGGTAATATTCAAGATTTAACAAACCCTTCTGACTCATAATAATTGTTGCATATTTATATACTCCCTCCGTCCTATAACAATGGGCACACTTTGACTTTTTTGGTCAATTAGGTCTATCTTTGACCTTAATTTTATGAATATCTAAATATCTATAGACAATTCTAAAAATTGTTAATGATAGTATTTCTAATAGTGAAACAATAACAATTTTTAGAATTTCATAAAAATATTTAGATATTCATAAAATGATGGTCAAAGATTGACTCAGTTGACCAAAAAAGTCAAACTGTGCTCATTGTAATGGGACAGAGGGAGTATAGTCTATTCTAAAATAAGTGTCAAATTTGACTATCTATATAGTATATTTCAATATATGCAGCCTTATCATATACTAGTCACACTCCTTTAGATATTTCTTAATACTCCATCAAATTAAAATGTACTTATTTTTTAATTATTAATTTCATTTGTCAAAAAGCATCGAATTTAAAAGATTTAGTTTTGTGAATGGCCTCGATCACACTTTGTATATATAGATTACTCTTGAATAATAATTCCTTAAATGCACATATTTTCACATAGATTATATTTCTACAATTCAATTTTTTATGAGTTGGTATCATGTAAAACGCGTTTTTCCTAGTGGTTAGGAAAAACGTGTTTTTCAAAATCGTCTGACACTTATTAACACACTCACTAGACATTCGTAACACAGAAACTGGTCATCCTAAACATTGGTACTGGTTATCTATTAACACTTCTGCTACTCTAAAAAAAAAATAAGAAAAGACCTTCTGGCTGTCACTTTCAAAAGTTCTGGCTATCAATCTCATATCCAGAAGGCTTTATATTGATATCCGAAAGGCATTATATTGATATCCAGAACCCTTCTGGCTATCACTTTCAAAGGTTCTGGCTATCAATCTCATATCCAGAAGGCTTTATATTAACATCTAGAACCGTTTGAGAAGTCTGACTATTTACAAAAATGTCACCGCGCGTTTTTTTAAAACACGCCTGGCTATCACTTTCACAGTTTCTGGATATCAATCTCATATCCAGAAGGCACTATATCGATATCCAGAACTGTTGAGAAGTACCAACTATTTACAAAAATGCCACCACGCGTTTTTTAAAAACAAGTTTTTCCTATGCGTAAAACGCGTTTTACGCAAGATTTTGGCATTTTTTATCGTCTATAATTCAAATATGTTTTTCTTAAATTGTTAAATTGTGAGTATGGGTTTTTGGGATTGTCCAATAGTAGTACATATTGATGTAAATAGAGATGCAGATGTAGACACCCCACCTTGGACCGCTCACCCCGATTGCACATTTGATTTTGTGTCTCTCCCCATTTTAAGTGTTTCTCGTTAGTTTCTGTCACTTCCGTTAAGTTCCTGACTGACTTCGTTAAGTCCAGGGACTAAACTGAATAACAGGGCTGACTTTCTAGTCCATTCTGTCAAAATTGCCTTCTCTAAGTCGCGCGCCTCCGACAGGAGGAGCCAGGCGCGCGCGCCTCCCGCCCCCAAAGCAGGAAGCGCGCGCCTCTGGGCGTCAGTTACAGATTTCTGGCCAGGATTCCCTCCCTTGCTCAATTTACAGGATTTTGCCCGGGAAGGATTTCTTGGTAACTGAGTTTTGGCACCAAAAACACCCCTCTTTCACCTATAAAAACCTCTCTTTACCTCCATTTTCAAGGATCGAAAAATGACCGAAAATTGAACTTACAAAAACTATACCAAAATCACTTTCTAAAAGCTCTCCAAGGATTTCATCAAGCAATACTTGAAGGTCTTCAAATTGTAGGTAAAAGTCCATCTTTTCCTTTCCTTTCTATTTCATCTCCTCTCTCTCTTTTACTCTAATCAAATGTGCAATCACCCAAATCATCTTGGGACATGACTCTAATGATCACCTCATCTCATTGAGGTTGGTTAAGGAGTTATCTCCTACATTCCAAATCCTATTTTAAACCCCCTTTGTATGACTTAAAGAAGAAGAAGAAGAACATTTTCATTTATGTAGATTTTGATCAAGCAAGACCAACTTAAGTTGGGCGAGATGGGTGTTTCGGTACTTCCCATCTCGTAATCTAACCCCCGGACCTCAAAACAAAGAATCTCTGTTTTCGTAATCAAACTTAGGCTACAATCAATAGGTTTTTCTTATGTTCCTCAAAACATAGGTGGCGACTCTAAACAATCTAAAACAAGTTAGACATCCTAGGATAATTCACCGCTCTAGCCAAGCCGTGGTTCCCCCGGGGTATCTACAGCAGCGGAATTAAAATAAAAATAAAAAGGATAACAATTAATCGAATCAACGAGTTAATTGAGCCAATTCGAATCCACGAATTAGGGTTTGGCAAGAACAACAACAATAATGATGAAGTTCTTGAAATACGAAGGAATCCACCTTCAACAAAACCAACAATAGTTTCTAGGGTTTTAGCCCACAAGTTTTAATTGAATAACTAAAAGAATGAACGAATAATGTTTACAAACCCTAAAATAGGTTTTATACTCCCAAAAACGAAAGCAACAAAAATACCAAAAATACCCTAAATTGTTTAATTAAACTGAAAATGAAAAACTGGGAATTTCCTGTGCCGCGTAGCGAGCGGCCGCTTGGTCTCACCCAGGCGCGCGCTCGAACAAGGCAGAAAGTTGGAACGAATTGCAGGCGGGCGCTCGGTCCTCCGGCTGTGCTGCTGATCCCGATCACGTGCTACATCATGCGCCTCCACTTGAAAATGATTCATCCCTTAATCATGTACCGTAAAAGAACATCTCATGGCCATCGGTGTGCGAGGTATGTAAAATGGAACACCAGGCTCGGACTTCCCTTTGGCGAGCAGCCGTCTTTTCTTCTTAGGCAATTAACCTGAAACAAAATTCTTAGGAATGCAAAGAGAACTAAGATGTGTGCCTTTGCCCTTGCATCCACCATTCTCTATATCCGTCAATGGGTACAAAGCAAATCGACGCCCATGCTTAACCAAACGGATCACATTAGTACACCCACAATGCATAGAACCCACATCAAAATGCCACGGCCTACCAAGCAATAGTTGACAAGCGCTCATATCCACAACATCGCATGTAATCACATCCTTATATTTGCCAATTAAAAAAGGAATGATACATTGTTGTGTTACCTTCACAGAACCAGTAGCATTGATCCATCCAACGACATACGGGGACGGATGGTTACACACCTCGAGCTTGAGATTATTGACCAAACCCCGTGCCACCAAGTTCTCACTGCTGCCACTATCTATAATAATGCGAACCGCCGTATCATTGATCTTGCCCTTTGTTAGAAAAATATTATGACGTGCAGGATCAACCTCCATCGCGGGAGTAGTCAATTTATGAACCACACACGCGGTATGCTCGACTCTGTCGTCATCCTCCTCATTAGGATCATAAACCTCCTCGCGATCACCGTCATCATCATCAGCATCCTCGCGAGCCACCACATGAACATTCTTTCGAAGAGGACAACCACTAGAAATATGTCTTGTCTGCCCACATTTAAAACACGTGGTGCCATAGTTTTTAGCGTAGGGGTTATCCTTCTGTTGAACACTAGTAGCAGGGGCCGTTGTCGGGGCGGGGGTCACATGTTTTGTCGCGACCCCGACCCCGCGGGCCGGGAGCTCGTGAACTGGACGTCGACTTAAAAATCAAAACACCAAAATACCGGAAATAAAATTTCCTTTTTTAACACAAAGACGAAACACAAGGTTTTGGAAATCCAACTTCACCACAATTAATAAACTAGTATAAGCTCCATAAGCTTACCCTCAAAAATAAAACATTACAAATCTTAATGACGTCATTGATCGTAAAACTATCCCCAAAAGGTTATACATTTAAATAATGCAAACCGATCAAACAACCTGCCCAAAAATCTCAATCCTCTCGACGTCCTCCTCGATCCGTGAATCCTAATCATTTTCCTCCTGAGGGGGGGGGGTTAAGGAAAACAATTTGAGACAAGAAACGGGGTGAGAATAAATATCAGTAAGTTACTAATGCAACTACATGACATGCTATGATGCAACAAACAATAATAATAATCTCACGTAGCACATAGCAAATATCACTTAACAGATAGCAGCGGAAATAAACAAGTAACAAAGGATACTGAACCAAGGTTTCCCAAAAGGGTGAATCGATCTGATCAATATTAACAGAACCGCATCGAAGAGCAGCAACAATAAACAGCATCAAGAGCTAAAGAAGCCGGTTCAGAAACCAAATATCCAATAACCAATCACCGATAACCCTCAACCATAGCAGCATAAACAGCTGGAGAGAACCCCGGTAGCATAACAACTGAAGAGGACCCCGGTCAGAACCAACCAATCAACCAATAATCGATGAACGATAACGGGAACGGGGTACATGACACGAAGTCATTACCCAAACTCTATAATACTCACCAAAGGGAGTTCAATATCATCCCAACTATGGCCAGTAGAAGGGGAAACGGGAACGAGTGAAGAACATTATAAAGGACTTGGTTCAGGAGCCATTATAATCCTCTCACTAAACATCATGTTAACAAAGTACCAGCTGGACTTTCAATAAACGCTCAGTAATAAATACAAGCTTAATAAATACTCAATGATTCCAAAGTAGGGAACCCTAACAAACAATCACCATAATGATACAACGATTACTCATGAAGAGTTTTAACAACAACGATAGTAAGAAGTTTCTCATAAAAGAGTTCAACAACAATAACGGAATTGCTCATAAAGGGCCCAACAACATTGATCATTAAAACAAGATGATACTAAAAACAAGGACCCATACCAAACACATCCTAAAGATGATACACGCGAGTTACTCATAAAGAGTACTACCCAAACGGTCGCTCACAAATAGCACAATGCTTATCACCAAAATGACCCTAAACGTCTACTCATTACGAAAGTGTCCCAACATTTCCAAATAATCAATAACCAACTTCCATAACACATTTGTTCACAAAGGAATCATTTTCAACACTAGAGTATTCCACAATGACCATTTAAGTCTACCAGAGTAATACCCAAAACCTAGACTAAGGATACAACCTAGTCCATAACAAACAAAAAGGGAGCTCTTGGACACAACGGACCGATCATAAACGTTTTGTTTTATAGAACACCTACTGAAAACTCAACACAATCTAAACCTAAATCCCAACCGAATAAACCACCTCATCTCGTAGTACGCTAAAAGAGCTTTAAAACGATAGCTTACTTGACTAAAACAGAGTCCGGACGAAGAAGTTATAGCCTTCGAAAGATTGGACAAGAAGCGAATAATTTTCACAGAAAGGAAGGGGGTCCGCGCGCCTCCCACCAACAGGGTGCGCGCGCCTCCCTTAATCAGAAAGAAAGGAACCAACAGGGATACAAAGGGTGTGCGCGCCTCCCACACATAGGGTGCGCGCGCCTCCTATAAACAGAAGAAAAACGCACAAGGTGAGATGGAGGGGTGCGCGCGCCTCACCCCAATAGGATGCGCGCGCCTCCAACCAAAATCAGCAAACCCAGAATTCTTCCTGGGTTCCTCTACCCGAATTTCAACCCCAAAATTCACCACATCAACCCCAATCAACACCAACACTCCCAACTAGTTTACCCAAGTGCCAAAACAACTTCTAAGCCTAAAATAACTCATCTAGCAACATTTGGACAACCCTAACCAAGGAATGATTCAAACACCCAAATTTCACAATAATATGAAGAATTTACAAATAGGTTCCAAATCAACCAAAGAAGCCATATATAACAACTAGAGCATCAATGGAGTTCAAGATGAGCATTTTTAAACATAAATGGGGGGAAAGCAACTTACTTGGATTTTACCAAAGTTGACGGAATTCGAAATTTCTTTGCTCCCTACGATCCTATCGACGATCTAAACATGTTTCATATTATGAGAAATGAGAAATAATGAGGGGAAGATGATAGAAATGAAGAGAGAAGGAAGAGAAGAAACTTATCTTTCTTTGGCAATGGAAGAGAGAGAGAGAGAGATGGAGGGTGCAGGGAAAATGAGAGTGGGGGAGGTGAGGGAGGGAGGATGAGAGAGTAAGTAAGATGGTTTTAAAAAGTTACACTTAGGGCCCCTCCCCTACTACTCACAAATTCTTATACTCCCCACTAACAATTGAGACCCAACTATTCTACACTAGCACAAATAACAAATTAAATGCTAGTCATAAAACACAAATCCACAAAATGCACACAATATTATTTAAATAAATAAATAATTTAAATAAATAAATAAGCAATAAATAAATAATTGAATATTTATTATTAAGAAAATAGAGACGGGTTTTCGGGTCGTGACATTCACTCCACCTTAAAAGAAAATTCGTCCCGAATTTTAAATTACTTACCCGAAAGATCAAATAGCTACGGATACGATAGTTCTGCCACTTCCCAAATTCCTCAATCGTCCATTATAAACCATCACATGGTAACCTTAAATAATGCTTACAACATAACAACCTCTCGCACTTAACTTCCTTCAATCATTATCTTCACTACTAATTGAAATTCATACTCAAAATCGAAGAATCCAAATTGCTCCCAAACATACTCTCGAGATACTACAAGCTTATCTTATCCATACCCTTAATTACACTGCAAAGATACTCCCATTTATAAATCGCATACTTAGGATTTCTCCTCAAAATTTCAAAACTTTAAACCACCTCGGGCTTAATCAGCTTCTTAAGATATGAAAAGCTAAAGAAATTTTCCATCCCACTAAGTTCACCAAAGTGGCTATATCTCCAGGGATTTCCATTATAGTGCTTTCACCTTTGATGGCACCTTAACTAGAGGTACAATGTAAGCCCAAAATTTTAATAAAAAAAATGTTTACTTAAATCCACGCTATAATTTCATCATCACATTACTCCAAACCTCTGAAAGCCTAAAACAATTACAAATACTCAGTAATCCGTAAAACAATCCACATTTTATCTCCAAGGGATTTCCTCTAACTCTCTCTTTAAATTGATGATTCGCTTACACACTCCAAAGAAATTTAGCAAATCCTAAATCTTCAATGGCTAATCCAATTTAGACTTTCACGTATACATTTATTAACCCATTATTACTTATGCTTAACAGTATTACCAACATAATAATCCAATTAGCGAATAACATTTCAACTGACCTAATGCAAAATCATAGCATCCTTTAATATGCCCAAGCATTGATACCCAACTTTCTTCACATACCCTTAATCCAAATCGAGAAACGCCACCAGGGTAAGATTTAGACCATAAAACAACCATTTAACTAAAACTCAAAATGCCTTTAATACATTTCGAGAAATCCTTGCCCTCTCAAAATGTGCTTAGTCCTTTCCACTTAACGCGCTTACCACCATTAATGATTATAACTTCCACAATATACTAGTCACTCATAGCCAATCATGCATTTCTTCATACTAACTACTTCCGATGCGCTCACGCAGGTGTACTAAAGGTAAACAAGAATCTCCTATCATGAAATCCTCAGCTCTTATAACCCAACCAATACAATATGGATATTGATCTAATTATAAGCACTACCACCTTGTACCATAACAACTCAATTTAACCCAAGTTCCTCTCCAAACGCTAAGTACTATTCAGAAGAAAATGGAAATCTTACAAATGATAAATACACCCAACAATTTGGTATAGACATCTCATCGTCACCTACCCAGGTTATATATTCAATTTCCATATAAGAAAAGATGAGCATAACTCTACCCAAGGAACGGCCTCAAAACAATTTTAGGCAAAAGGGAAGAGAGGATATAACAATTTTCCTACAACAATCGACTAAAGCATGACATTTCCCTTCTCAAAATAACATCAAAAATCTTATAATAGCAATATGACAAATTTAGCAGGTAAGTTATATCTACCTTTAAGCACAACATGAGCACATAAGACTCCATCAGATATCCTACACTCCTCCATAGGAGTAGACACTGACAACACATAAGTCAAAGACTCAGGAGAAATAAATGCAACTAAATGCACATAAACATAAGAATGCGATGATCCTAAAATGCACGCGCTCGCTCTCTCGACGCAAAATAATACCTCCTGAAATTGTTCAATTACTTGATGAGTGCTGATTGATCACGAATACCCTACCCTGAACCTTTAGGTTTTCCTGAAGCATCTCTCTTCTGACCCTGTGCAGTACCAGCTCCACTTCCCGATGATTGATATCTGAATTTAGTACAGTCTCTCGCAAAGTGCCCAAACCGACCACAATTAACACATTTTTCTTGTTTCTTCCAATACTTGTCTTCTGAGTGTCCTTCCCCCTGACAATAGCTGTAGATCTTCCCATTTCGTGTCCTCTGATTAGCACCTTGATTTCTCACTATTGGTTGCCCCTGAGGTTGCTCTCTGAATCGAGTTTTCATTCTGGAATTACCTCTGTTGTCCGAATGTTGCTGTTGTGACTTGCTCTGCCCTCCTTGCTTACCCGGGTTAACCATCTCAGTCTTCCTCTTGTGTTCCCCAATGTCTTGCTCTATCATATATGCACGGTCTACCGCATCCTGAAAAAGTTGAATTCTTTGGGCTATAAGTTGAGTCCTAATAGCTGTCTTCAGACCCCTTATAAACCTCATTGCTTTCTGTTCCTCGGTCCGCACAAGGTAGTCACAATACCTGGCTAATTCTGTGAACTTAGCCGAGTACTGTGCTACTGTCAACACGCCCTGCTCCAAGTTAAGGAACTCGATCTCCTTCCTATTCTGATCCACTAGAGGAATGAAGTGTTCTTTGAATTTCCTCACAAATAACTTCCAAGCATAAGGTGCAAGAGTCGCATCCCAACTGGCCTTAAGTGCCTTCCACCAATGTTCCGCGACCCCAACTAGTTTATAAGCCGCGAATCGAACCCTATCCTCGTCCGAACAACCAAAAACATCGTAAATCTTCTCCATTGATTCTATCCATAGTTCGGCCTTCTTCACATCGGGTTCACCATCGAACTCACTTGGTTTCAACTTCAAAAACTGCTCCAACCCATATCGTGGAGGTGCTACATGTTCTTCTCTCGGCCCTTGGTCATGAATTGCCTTCATGGCCGCCTCAAACATTCCCTGAAACATTGCACGGTTCTCTTCTCGTAGATCATTATGATTCTGTGCCCCACTAGAACCTTCACCAGTTCTTCTTCTAGCCATTTTGAATAAATACCTGCATAAAACATCAACCGTTACTCACTCCGAACACGACTACCCTCCTAGGTCATTCTAGTCCACCTATACTTATACTTAGAGCTAAACCAGCTCTGATACCAACTGTCGCGACCCCGACCCCGTGGGCCGGGAGCTCGTGAACTGGACGTCGACTTAAAAATCAAAACACCAAAATACCGGAAATAAAATTTCCTTTTTTTAACACAAAGACGAAACACAAGGTTTTGGAAATCCAACTTCACCACAATTAATAAACTAGTATAAGCTCCATAAGCTTACACTCAAAAATAAAACATTACAAATCTTAATGACGTCATTGATCGTAAAACTATCCCCAAAAGGTTATACATTTAAATAATGCAAACCGATCAAACAACCTGCCCAAAAATCTCAATCCTCTCGACGTCTTCCTCGATCCGCGAATCCTAATCCTTTTCCTCCTGAGGGGGGGGTTAAGGAAAACAATTTGAAACAAGAAACGGGGTGAGAATAAATCTCAGTAAGTTACTAATGCAACTACATGACATGCTATGATGCAACAAACAATAATAATAATCTCACGTAGCACATAGCAAATATCACTTAACAGATAGCAGCGGAAATAAACAAGTAACAAAGGATACTGAACCAAGGTTTCCCAAAAGGGTGAATCGATCTGATCAATATTAACAGAACCGCATCGAAGAGCAGCAACAATAAACAGCATCAAGAGCTAAAGAAGCCGGTTCAGAAACCAAATATCCAATAACCAATCACCGATAACCCATCAACCATAGCAGCATAAACAGCTGGAGAGAACCCCGGTAGCATAACAACTGAAGAGGACCCCGGTCAGAACCAACCAATCAACCAATAATCGATGAACGATAACGGGAACGGGGTACATGACACGAAGTCATTACCCAAACTCTATAATACTCACCAAAGGGAGTTCAATATCATCCCAACTATGGCCAGTAGAAGGGGAAACGGGAACGAGTGAAGAACATTATAAAGGACTTGGTTCAGGAGCCATTATAATCCTCTCACTAAACATCATGTTAACAAAGTACCAGCTGGACTTTCAATAAACGCTCAGTAATAAATACAAGCTTAATAAATACTCAATGATTCCAAAGTAGGGAACCCTAACAAACAATCACCATAATGATACAACGATTACTCATGAAGAGTTTTAACAACAACGATAGTAAGAAGTTTCTCATAAAAGAGTTCAACAACAATAACGGAATTGCTCATAAAGGGCCCAACAACATTGATCATTAAAACAAGATGATACTAAAAACAAGGACCCATACCAAACACATCCTAAAGATGATACACGCGAGTTACTCATAAAGAGTACTACCCAAACGGTCGCTCACAAATAGCACAATGCTTATCACCAAAATGACCCTAAACGTCTACTCATTACGAAAGTGTCCCAACATTTCCAAATAATCAATAACCAACTTCCATAACACATTTGTTCTCAAAAGAATCATTTTTAACACTAGAGTATCCCACAATGACCATTTAAGTCTACCAGAGTAATACCCAAAACCTAGACTAAGGATACAACCTAGTCCATAACAAACAAAAAGGGAGATCTTGGACACAACGGACCGATCATAAACGTTTTGTTTTATAGAACACCTACTGAAAACTCAACACAATCTAAACCTAAATCCCAACCGAATAAACCACCTCATCTCGTAGTACGCTAAAAGAGCTTTAAAACGATAGCTTACTTGACTAAAACAGAGTCCGGACGAAGAAGTTATAGCCTTCGAAAGATTGGACAAGAAGCGAATAATTTTCACAGAAAGGAAGGGGGTCCGCGCGCCTCCCACCAACAGGGTGTGCACGCCTCCCTTAATCAGAAAGAAAGGCACCAACAGGGATACAAAGGGTGCGCGCGCCTCCCATACATAGGGTGCGCGCGCCTCCTATAAACAGAATAAAAACGCACAAGGTGAGATGGAGGGGTGCGCGCGCCTCACCCCAATAGGATGCGCGCGCCTCCAACCAAAATCAGCAAACCCAGAATTCTTCCTGGGTTCTTCTACCCGAATTTCAACCCCAAAATTCACCACTTCAACCCCAATCAACACCAACACTCCCAACTAGTTTACCCAAGTGCCAAAACAACTTCTAAGCCTAAAATAACTCATCTAGCAACATTTGGACAACCCTAACCAAGGAATGATTCAAACACCCAAATTTCACAATAATATGAAGAATTTACAAATAGGTTCCAAATCAACCAAAGAAGCCATATATAACAACTAGAGCATCAATGGAGTTAAAGATGAGCATTTTTTAACATAAATGGGGGGAAAGCAACTTACTTGGATTTTACCAAAGTTGACGGAATTCGAAATTTCTTTGCTCCCTACGATCCTATCGACGATCTAAACATGTTTCATATTATGAGAAATGAGAAATAATGAGGGGAAGATGATAGAAATGAAGAGAGAAGGAAGAGAAGAAACTTATCTTTCTTTGGCAATGGAAGAGAGAGAGAGAGAGATGGAGGGTGCAGGGAAAATGAGAGTGGGGGAGGTGAGGGAGGGAGGATGAGAGAGTAAGTAAGATGGTTTTAAAAAGTTACACTTAGGGCCCCTCCCCTACTACTCACAAATTCTTATACTCCCCACTAACAATTGAGACCCAACTATTCTACACTAGCACAAATAACAAATTAAATGCTAGTCATAAAACACAAATCCACAAAATGCACACAATATTATTTAAATAAATAAATAAATAATTTAAATAAATAAATAAGCAATAAATAAATAATTGAATATTTATTATTAAGAAAATAGAGACGGGTTTTCGGGTCGTGACATGTTTACCATCATCATTCCTATTACCCGCAGCTGCAGTATGTGTATTATCCGTAGCAGGAAAATTCACAGAAGGTTGACTCTTGCTACTGTTCGACGTGCCCTCTCCAAATTTTCTATATGGTGTCGGAGAATGAAACGTAGAGGACAACTGGCGCTCCACCTTTTTCGCTCTGGTAATGGTTTCACTGAGTGAATGAGTAGTAAATAAGTCTACCTGATTTTGTATGGGAGGATGAAGACCTTCGATGAACCGTGCGACTTGAAGAGATTCAGTTTCATTCACATCCGTACGGGCAGAACGGGCATAAAACTCACGAGCATATTCATCGACTGTCCGGTTACCCTGTTTACACTTCAAAAATTGACGATAAATTTCCTGATCAAAATCTTCGGGTAGGAAACGGTCCTTCAGTGCAGTCTTCATGTCTATCCAACGTCGAATAGGCTGCCAATTGTTACGAATTTGTTGTCTCGTCACTTGCGTCCACCACGCAGAAGCACCTCCATGTAATTTATATACAACATAAGGAACCTTACGATCCTCCTCAGTTTGCATTAGATCAAAGAATTTCTCAACTTCAGAAAGCCAGTCCATAAAATCTTCAGTATTCAACTCACCAGAGAAAAACGGTATATCAGCCCGAATCTTGGGTCGTTGATCTGCAGGAGGCGCTACCCTGGCCTCATAAAAACCACCATCTCAGAAATCCCCTTGAACCGGATCTTCGTGGCGGAGGCGTTCCCCTCGAGGATCTGCTCGATTTCTAGGGTTTTCATTGTCACATCCACCAAGACCATTCGCTAGTGTTGCCAGAAGTTCAGTATGACGAGCTGCTGATTCTTGTGACGCTTTAGTAGTTACCTGTACTAGAGATTCATAAAGTTGTCGCATACTGTCTTGCATACTGGTTGTCAGAGCGGCGATAAGGTCCTTGATATCATCGTTGGCCATCGTCCAAGGATCGTCCTTTTCTGATACCAATTGATGTAAATAGAGATGTAGCGGAATTAAAATAAAAATAAAAAAGATAACAATTAATCGAATCAACGAGTTAATTGACCCAATTCGAATCCACGAATTAGGGTTTGGCAAGAACAACAACAATAATGATGAAGTTCTTGAAATACGAAGGAATCCACCTTCAACAAAACCAGCAATGGTTTCTAGGGTTTTAGCCCACAAGTTTTAATTGAATAACTAAAAGAATGAATGAATAATGTTAAAAACCCTAAAATAGGTTTTATACTCACAAAAACGAAAGCAACAAAAATACCAAAAATACCCTAAATTGTTTAATTAAACTGAAAACGAAAAACTGGGAATTTCCTGTGGGGCGTAGCGAGCGGCCGCTTGGTCTTACCCAGGCGCGCGCTCAAACAAGGCAGAAAGTTGGAACGAATTTCAGGCGGGCGCTCGGTCTCTCACAGGCGGGCGCTCGGTCCTCCGGCTGTGCTGCTGATCCCGATCATGTGCTACATCACATATCCTATATTAAGTGTACATGAGAAAAAACAACATGTATGCACGATCAATATGAAAACAACAAACAAGGAAAGAACACAATATTTATTAACATCAGTTCGTTCCAAAGTCAGATTACGTTTGAGAACATTACCAAATTAAGATATTCACAAATCCAAAACCCTAATAGATTTCCAAACTAGTTATCTATAGCGAATCGATGAGTATTACTTTCCTTATAAGAAATGTATTTCGCACGCCAAATGCATCCAAACAAATGAGTTTGATAATCTGATTGAACATGTACGGTCCCATGGTCTTCAGATTCAATATTTTTCGCTTTTTTTCTTTTCTTGCATGATTTCAACTCTTTCATTCGCGATGCTAACTCATTTCTTCATGGTTTTGACCTTACAACTCAATATGCCATCAAGAGACAAACCATTTCCCAGAACTAATTCCGTCAAACTTTCACTTGAGATTTACTTGGAAACACAGTCACCAATACAACAACCTCCCACCATAGATCTCTAGTGCTCTAGTCCTTTCTGAATCTACACAACCCTTATCTTGGATTTATGCCCTATTGTAGTTTGAATTTATGTAACATTTATCTGAATCTTTGCAATCTGATTCTGTCCTAATCTAACTAATTTTAGTCTTTCGTTTTATGCAACTTGAACCATCTGAATCTATACATTTTCCTATTCTAATTCCTATATCCCATTCCAATAAATTTGGACAACTCCAATCTCCCTAACCACAAGCTCTAATACAAGTTGTTGGGGATTTGGGTCCTTAGCAGTACCTATGCATCACATACTAGGTGTGCATAGGAAAAAAATAAGATGAATACATGAATCCATATAAAAAACAATAAACAAAAAAATAACACAATATTTGCTAATCCCATTTTGACCCAAAAACAGACTACATTTGAGGGGCAGTACAAAACAAAGCATGGATATTCACTAATATCAACAATCTGTATTGTTATGATAAAGACCATACACGAAGTCACCAATTTTCCTGTGTAAACACAAACACACAACTAAGGATGGTGATGGATATGTTTTTACCCATCCAAATCATATACTTCTATGACTTATTAGATGCTCAACCTTGGGTGTTTTGATGGTTTTTGGAGTGTTTATGAGTATAGGGAAGGAGCAAAAGAATGCATGGATTCATGTACATTAAAGTGCGAAAAGGAAGGATAAAGAACGGACCATAATATAAAGATAAATAGATGTGACTTCTGATCAATCAATACCATTGGATAGTACTCGAAAATAGTTTTCCAACGATAGTTTACACGTCCAAATCGGAGTTCGTATGAAGAAGTTATGGCCTCCGGAAGATTGCGCGATAATCAGCGAATCACCAAGCGCCCGCCTGGTCCATACCAGGCGCCCACTTGGTCTTTGGACAGAAAAAACAGCAGTTTTTGACCAAAGTAGGCGCCCACTTGCACCCTAGCAAGCGCCCACTCGCCCAGGGACCTTAGGGGAATTTTCCAAGGACTTTTCTGGAATTATCCAAATTTTGAGGGGCTTTTCAAGAATTTCCAAATTTCCAGGGGCCTTTCTGGAATTTCTGGAGGACCTTTGGGGAATTTTCGGAGGGCTTTTCTGGAAACCCAAAAATACCAAGGGCTCCTGGGGAATTCGGCCATCAGCACTTATTTTATCCTTTTTCAACAAGGAATCCTAGGGTTTTCCTAATTTTTACACCTCCTTAGCCCTAGTATAAATATAACACTCCATCCAATTTATTAGAGATATACCTTGTACATACTTTTATTCAAGATTCAAGGATTGTAATCAAGGATTCATCAATTAATCCAGGTTTTGATGTTCTTTAATTTATTCTTTGTTCTTAATTTTATGAGTAGTTAATTTCTAGATTCATGGATTGGTAGTAGCAAATACTAGATCTTTATGCTATAGATTTAATTCTTCCATTCAAAATTAATTCTTGTTCATCAAAATATTCTTCATGTTAAATTCTTTAGTTTCAATTATATGTTAAGATATAAATTGACTTTAGAATTATTGGGTAATTATTACTGCACTAGCGTGGGTGATAATACGTTGACCATTATTTTGATGATTAAATTCAATTGAGGACCTAGCGGAAGTCAAAAGGATTTAGGTTTATATGTTCTTGAGTGCTTCATGAATTTCTTGCATATTGTATAGACCTAGCGGAAAGTATAATATAAAAGAAATAAAAGGATTGCAATCCGGCGACCGGACCGTCCCAATTCTTAATAAAGTGAACGAACCAAGAAAGAAATTGATCTTATTATTTTGAAGTATAGCATAGAGTGAAAGTATTTGTGAACTCAATCCGTGAATCTATTCTTTAATCTTGCTTTTATTTGTTTTATTAGTTTAGTTTTAGTTATTGCTTTAGTAGTTAATTATAATTAAATCACAAAAACCCAAAACCCCTTTATTTATTTTTATAGTTTTAATTTACATTCTTGTTAATCCTTCAAGTCTCTGTGGATTCGACCTTTGCTTGTGCATACTACTACACCGATAACTAGTACACTTGCTAGGGAATTTAATTAGAGAGAGATTTTTTCCATCAGATGGCAAAGGGACGGATAAGGGGCGGGTTTGACCAAAACCGTACCCGCCCTTCAAGGAACTTGATGTAGGAGGAGATCGAGGTCTGAAGTGCAGCGACGCAGACCAAACGCCAGACCAAGCGCCCGCCCGCTATAAGCTGAGCGCCCGCTTACCTTGTCCAAAACGGCTGATGCTTCTGTTTTCATGCGAGCGCCCGCGTGGTCCAAGCCGAGCGCCCGCCCGGTGTCGATTTTTGGACCAGACGAGTTGCCGAGTTCTGGTTTATTTAGGGTTTTATTAAAAAAATTTATTATTACTTTTATCTTTGTTTCTTTATTATTAGTTAGGGAAGTTTGGGTATTTGTTAGACTAGGGTTTATTATTTGTTAGTAGTTTAAATACTTTTCCTTTCATTGTTTTAGGGTTACACATTATTATTCTTATCAATTGAACTTTGTTCTTGGAGATTTATCTCTATTTCTTGGTGGATTCCAAGGTTTATGTGTTTGAGATTTCACAAGCGATGAAACCTCAAACACATAAACCTTGGAATCCACCAAGAAATAGAGATAAATCTCCAAGAACAAAGTTCAATTGATAAGAATAATAATGTGTAACCCTAAAACAATGAAAGGAAAAGTATTTAAACTACTAACAAATAATAAACCCTAGTCTAACAAATACCCAAACTACCCTAACTAATAATAAAGAAACAAAGATAAAAGTAATAATAAATTTAATAAAACCCTAAATAAACCAGAACTCGGCAACTCGTCTGGTCCAAAAATCGACACCGGGCGGGCGCTTGGCTTGGACCACGCGGGCGCTCGCATGAAAACAGAAGCATCAGCCGTTTTGGACAAGGTAAGCGGGCGCTCGGCTTATAGCGGGCGGGCGCTTGGTCTGGCGTTTGGTCTGCGTCGCTGCACTTCAGACCTCGATCTCCTCCTACATCAGAACTCCCCTTATACCGAACCCGCCCCGCCCCGCCCCGCCAACTAGTAAACCCGTATCCGTCCCGCCCCGTATGGTTCATAATCACAATTTTTTTGGGCTTTAGACCAGCCTTTAAAGAGTCCAACAACCCAACAATATACAATTACAACACAATTACAACATTGTATCAAATTTAGGCCCAATCTAATAATTTCAACCATCCAATTCACACCCAAAATATACAATTACAACACATTTATAGTAATTTACTGCATACTCCCTCTGTCTCACCTCACTTGAGACTTATTTCCATTTTGGTCCGTCCCACTTCACTTGAGACTTCCTAAAATGGTAATATTTTTATAATTTTATATTCAATCTACCCCACCCACTTATTCTCTCTCTTCATTTTCCACCACACAATTCATTCAACCAACCTACTATTAAGCCCTCATTCTCTCTCTTCATTTTCTACCACACATTTTCCTTATTTTATTCTTTTTCCTTAGTTATTGTGCCCACCTCTTAGGTCTCAAGTGAGGTGGGACTGAGGGAGTATATTAGAATGCGGGGGGGGGGGGGGTTGGATTGTGCAACCAAACCCGACCCGCAACCCGCCGGATTTTGAAAAAAGACTACCAAACCCGCCCCGCTGCGGACAGTCCCAGATACGGAGCGGGTTCGGATAGAATCCCTACACGCAACCCACAGCCATGCCTTCAGCCATCTTTAGAGAACTTCTCCTAGGGCACCCCATAGGCTTTGGGTTGCACTACTTTTTACTCTTTTGTAAATTTCACAAATTCTCTTTGACTAATCATTTTGTCACACGAAAATAATGAGTAACACTTGATTTAATAGATTTAATGGGATTTAAACCAAAACGTTTAAAATTTTCCCAATTTATTTGGTGCAGCAAGATGAAGAGTATTAATTTTTCTTTTAAGAAAAGTATTCCCCATGCAAAGGAATCCAAACATAGACGTTTGTTAATCTGACCGAAATTATGCAGTTGCATGGTTTTCAAATTCAACATTATCCAAACATAGACGTTTGTTAATCTGACCAAATTTATGCAGTTGTATGGTTTTCAGGTTCATCCTTTCCTACATGATTTTGCAATTTTGATTATGTTCTTCATGATTTTAACTACACAACTCAAGACATCTTATTTATTTTTTATTTTGAAATAGAGAATATATTAAATTTCCTATTAATATTAATAGTTGATTTCTCTCCCTTATCCTTTGTTTTAGATATATATATATACTTTATATGTTCTTACAATAATGTCACAAGTTAATTTGATTAAGTTGCAAGAAAAATAAAAAATGAGATTATTATAAACAATAATTACTAATATTTATTTAATAAATTTAATATGGGCTATCAATGCTGAACGAGTCAATTTTTTGCACAGTGACGAAAGTCTATTTTTTCCAAAGATTTTTTTGATTATTTGTAGTTTCATGGACTGTATTTAATATCAAAAAAAAAAAGTGAATCAGTGTGTTTTATAAAGGCAGTGAAAAAAAAACGGTGAAAGATGCTTTTAGTATTATTTTTTTCCAGCAAATAACACAAATTTTCATTAATAAACTTTAAAAAGATGGTGCTCCACAACAGTCGGAAACTCATCCCAAAATTGAGGATTTCATTCAAGCCGTGCAATCATTAACAATGACTTGGGATGCACAAATGCTTCTCCATGAAAAATCTTAATTCATCTCGAATAATGAAGTCTAATTTATGAATCAAATCTTCATTGAACGCCCTTACGAACAATGACTGAAGATGCACAAATCCTCTCCACACATAACTTGAACACGGTCCTTTGTCTTTCAACACATATCTTTCGACACATATGAGCATAGTATCAAGAAAAAAAGAATTCAAGAGAGAAACGTATAATTGTCGAAGGGTTTAAATTCTTTGGCGTCATCACACAAGTATAATTGTTATTAGGTGTAGAGCGATTCTATAGGTTTTAGCCCGTAACTGTCTCGAAAGTGCCATGGGTTTTTTAATTCTGTCATCATTACGCAGAGGAATATGGGCTTGCGGTAGAGAGAAATATAGGTTTTAGGGACACTTTCAAGTTTCAACAAGTAATTCCTAAGATAAAAAAGACCAGCCTAGCTCTACGAGCTAGGGTTTTCACACAAATCTTGGTGGAAGAAAGAATTAACCAACTTAAAATTTACTGGAAATTTTAATATTATTTATTATATTCAGAATTAAATTCACCCTAAATAAACATAGAGGTCTCTTAATATTTGAAGGGCAAATTGAAAAAAAGGGTCTAAAGTTTGGGGGTGTTTGTGATTGGGGTCTGATGTTTTATTTTTGGCAATTAGAGTTTTGAAGTTAACAAAAATTAGCAAATAAGGGTTTTTTGACAAAAATGTTAGAAATTTCGGTTAAGTATCGCATGCCGAGCACATATGACGTTACTGAGACTAACTTGATATTGATAGATATCCAATAACCCCTCTCCATCTTTTTCCCTGTTCTCCCAATTTTCATCATCCCCGTCCATTCATGCGGGGTTTAAATCAACCACGGTTTCCTTCAATAAAAAATTAATTTCAAACCCTGAAGCGATTCCTAACCAATCCGAACCTTAATCATCCCTCAACCTCAACATCGCCGGAATCTTCCATATCCTTCGACTATTCATCGGGTCGCGTCGCAAAGAAAACTCGAGAATTGTCCAATTTATGATTTCCATGGATGCAACTGTAGAATTGATGAGTGGGTTTTTACTCATTTTATTATATACTTGTAGGCTTAATTATTGCTTTGTTCTCAAGCTTTTGTTATTTGATTTGAGTATTTTTGTGTTTTTGTTGTTTAGGGTGATTATGTGCTCAATCTACAAGAAAAAGGGAGAAAAAGTGCTTAATTGAGTAATGATGCAAAGGCTAGGGACTGTTGTGAAAAATCTACTAAAATCCAGGGACCAAACTGCAATTTCTGATACCTAAGGACTGTTTTGGAATTTCTGAAATCCTGATGACCAAACTGGAAATTATCAAATTATGAGAGACATTTGAGGAATTTCAGAATTCAGCCCAAAAATTACCCCAAGATGAAAAAGGAAATTAGTTTCCTGATTCTTTATGATATCTTTTGAGTATTCTTTTTAGTTTAGGATTTCTTTATTAGTTTCCTTTTTCTTTTACAATTTATTTTCCTTTTTAGTTTAGGTTAGTTTTTCTTCTATAAATACTAGATTAGTTTTCTTGTATTTATTTATCAACAATGTAGCTCGTAAATATTTGTAAGGTTTGCAAGGTTGGAGAGATTTGTTCTTTGTCTATGAAGAACAATTTCACCAACTACGATTTGGAGGTAACTTTTATCTTTTTATTTAATTGAGGTATTTTTCTCTTCAATCTTTTTATCTCTATTCATAAGTTTACTTGTGATTATTTTAGATCCGTTTTTCTTGTATTTTTTTTATCAACAATGTAGCTCGCAAATATTTGTAAGGTTTGCAAGGTTGGAGAGATTTGTTGTTTGTCTATGAAGAATAATTTCACCAACTACGATTTGGAGGTCTTTTATCTTTTTATTTAATTGAAGTATTTTTCTCTTCAATCTTTTTATCTCTATTCATAATTTTACTTGTGATTATTTTAGATCCGTTGCTAGGGCTTGTAGACTTGATCAATCTATTTATCTGTGTTATTGGATCTCTGTTAGAATTTTCTATGACTGTGCCTGTGTAGAAATTCATAAGTAGCATCTTTACGATTTATGCATATGCTATGGTAAATTGTGAAGTGGGTAAAATTAGACGATTATCTATATGAAATAATTGTAGAAAGTGATGGATAAAAATCCACTGTAATAAAAATACCTTGCAAATGTACAAATGCCGAAGCAGCTGTATACAAAAGTGAGGGTCAACCCACAGAGACTTGTATGATTATCAAGTGAAATTAATTAGTGCAAAAGTAACCATGGGGTTTTGTTTGATTTGATTTTATTAACTAAAGACTGAAATTAAATACTAAATTAACAAAACAATGATCGACTAGCAACGATGTAAATAGATTAAAGAGATTCACGGGTTGGATTTCACACTATCATCATTCTATGTTATTTTGAAATAAAGTTACGGATTCCATTCCAGGGTTCGTTCACTTCTTGTAAAGATTGGAACGGTGAGGCGGCCGGATTGCAATCTGTTTCTCCTCTCTAGCTAATCACACTTCGCAAATCAAGTCCATGTAATTGTTTAAAGAGGTATTACGTTCTAAAGAACAGATAAACCTACGCCCACTTTATTTCTATCACGGCATCAAATAGATATATTAATCAAAGCATTGGTCTACGCTTTAATCCCCAAATCAATGGCGGAGTTAAAACCCTAAATTTTTAAAAAGGCCAATAATGGGGGGTAATGTTTTATTTAAACTTGACATGTCTAAAGCTTATGATCGCCTGGAGTGGGATTTTTTGTTTCGGGCATTATCTGCTTTCGGGTTTAATGCGGCTTGTTGTGGTTTGATATCGAGGTTGGTCAGAGGGAACTGGTATTCTGTTTGCATGGGTGGGGTTTCTCATGGCTATTTTCAGTCATCCCGCGGTGTCAAGCAGGGTGATCCTCTTTCCCCTCTTTTATTTATTAGTGCACAGGAAATTTTGTCTCGAGCTTTGCATACTGTTGTTGAGAACAATGTCTTTATTCCCTATGAGCATGGCACGGGAGCATTTCCGTTGACACATTTATTATACGCTGATGATATGTTGTTGTTTTGTAACGGGAGGAGACGGTCCATTGAAGGTCTTAGGGAGGTATTGACGATGTATGAACGGGCTTCTGGGCAACTAATCAATTTAGAAAAAAAAATGGTTTTTATGTGGGTGCAAAAATGCGGCAGTTTGAGATTGAGAACATTCGTCGTTGGTCGGTTTGCACAAATCAAGAGTTCCCACTTAAATATTTGGGTATTCCGCTTTTCAAAGGGAGAGTTAAACGGGTTCACTTTGCGGATTTAGAGGCCAAGTTGCTGAAAAGGGTTGATGGTTGGAAGGCTCGGCTGCTTTCCTTTGGTGGTAAGATAACTCTTATCAAATCGGTCTTGGCTAGCATTCCCATTTATTCTTTAGGTGTTTTGAAGGTGCCTAAGGTTGTTATTAGAAATCTCGAGAGCATTATGGCTAATTTTTTATGGAGTAGTGGGGGAGAGAATCGAGCCCACTGGGTGTCATGGGATAAAGTTTGTAAGCCTATTCAAGAAGGCGGGTTGGGCATTCGTCACCTCGCAGACATGAATAATGTGATGTTATCCAAGCTTGCATGGGTAGCATCTCAAGGTAATTATTTATGGTCTCGGTACATTCGTGCCAAGTATAATTGTCAGGAGGCCGCGTCCAGTTCTCATGTGTAGAAAGCGGCTGCAAAGTTTCTGCCACTACTTGAGGAAAATAGTCGATGGGTTATTGGCAGAGGAGAGGTGAAATTCTGGGTGGATAATTGGTGTGGTGCGCATCTTGGGGGCCCGAGGCCAGAAGATCACACTCTTTTAGTTCGCAATGGTCTTCTTATTTTAGAGGATTTGGTGCAGTTCATCCCAGAGGAATTACATGCTAATGTCAGACGGGTTCGTATTGATGGTCGTACTGATGATAGGGTCATGTTTACGTTTACAAAGTCAGGAGCTTTTGAGACATCGGCTTGGTGGGAGCATGTTCGGGTTCGGAGTTCATTGGTGGAATGGGGTGCTAAGATTTGGCATCCAAATATCCCATCGAAGGTTAGTGGCTTCTGGTGGCGTGTTATGCATGATGGGTTGCCAGTTGATGCTAAGTTGGAATCTCGGGGTTTCAACATTCCATCTTGATGTGTATGCTGTCCTGGGGGTAGTAATAGAGAGACCTTGGTCCATCTGCTATTGCATTCGGACATGGCACAGGCCTTATAGAGATATTGGGCAGGTTTTTTCTCTTTCGGTGTTGACTACAATGATTTTCATCATTTATGGAACGTTTGGTGCGGTGGTCAATCCAAACGTAGGCAGTTGGGTTTAGTTCGTCTTGGAACAATGCTCTTTTCATGCTGGGAATTGTGGAAGGACCGTTGTAAAATGGTGTTTGAAGGTAGTCCGATGAACGCTTCAAAGATTATTGATGGGGTCAAGAATTCTTTGATTGAGATGTGTTCCTTCTTGATTCCGAAAGGGGCCCCTAGTAAGGATGATCACATCATATTGGGAAGGATGGGTCTTAAGGTGGTTGAACCTAAAATCAGACGATCGAGGCGATTGAGATGGGAGTTACACAGTCTGAAGTTTATAATTTGAATACGGACGACTCCTCAGTGAATGGTATTTGCACGGGTGGGGACATAATCCGCGATGGGATGGGAGCATTTGTGTGTGCTTTCTCGCATTTTTATGGTATGAGGACTAATATGCAGGCGGAGTTGTTTGCGCTCAGAGATGGTCTTCGGTTATGTCGATCGCGAGGTTTCCTTTCGGTTCAGGTAAATTCGGACTCTATGGTTGCTGTGAATATTTTGCTAGGTCGAAACCAATGTCCTTGGCAATATATTTACGAACTTCGTGAATGTGAAAACTTGGTTGGGAATTATGTGTTACAACATGTTCTTCGTCAAGCAAATGTAGTGGCGGATAGGCTGGCTTTTGAGGCACATAATCACAAGTCGGAGCGGATTTATGGATCGACTAGGAACCTTCCCCGGAGTGTGTTGGATGCTTTATGTTTTGATGACAGCGGGTGCTATGTCGAACGGAGGTAATCTGGTATTTTGGTTGATGTTTGGCTTGCCTTGGTTTCACTTTATGGCTTTCTGGAGTTTTTCTGCGAAGTGGGCATTACAGCCAATGCACGGTCGAGAAGATTTGGGCACTCGGTCGAGCAGCACGGTCGTGCTCTTTAAATGGAGCGGCCGTGCACATATTGTCGAGCTCTCGGTAATTGGGGATCGGTCGGGTCTTGGGCATAGACCGGTCGGGCCTTTGGGTTCTTGGGCTTTGTTGGGCTTATCTTTTGGGCTGCTTTTGGAAGGGCTTTTGGGATTTTATTGTGAATTCTTGGCCTGAGAACATGAAGATTGGGTTGATGAAGGCAATGATTTTGAAGTCTCATGTTTGGGCCACAAATGGTAATGCTAGGATCATTTTATGGTTTAATTTTTTTAGGAACTTAGTTTTTAGTTGGTTTTACCTCTTGAGGCTTTGTTTTAACTTTTGGTCTTCGAGGTCCAGCTCCATATCCGGCAATAAGTCGGGTGGTTGTACCCCTCTTGTAATTTTATATATTTCTAATTAATAAAATCCTCCCAGGTGCCGCCCTGGTTTCTCAAAAAAAAAAAAAAAAAAAATTGAAACCCTAGAAACTTGATTAAAAATACTTTGAACAACTAGAATGAAATCAATATGAATAAAAAGGTTTATAACATAGAACTAGATAGTATTTTACATCCAACCCATGAATTAAGAACTTAGCTACTTATATTCAACATAATAAACACAAGTAATAAAATTAAAAACATAAAACCTGGATCTTGAATCTTGAAAAGAAAATACTCAATGTTGCTTACACCTTTGAACTCAAGAAAAACCTAAAAGAAAGCATAAGATAACTTGTCACGCCCCGGAAATCTTAAAAATCCATAAATATAAAATTTACATAATATACATCTCCAAAATGTAATATACCAAACCGGGCGCGTGAATTCAACTATAAACCAATACCATCAAACAACACCTCAACGAGATTATAACTCGGAGACTAGAAACAAATGCGGAAGCAAGAACAACTTATTAACAAAAATACCCAAAGTACAACCGTATATACAAACACTGAACGACTACGAACCCACAATAAAATACATAAAGGCTCCGAAGAGCAACTATCCCAATTACGATCAACCTGCTCAGAAGATTCCCGCTACAATGGGCCTCACAACGCTACCACTTGCTTTCCTGGGGGGGGGGGGTTAAGGAAAAACAATTTGAAATAAGAAACGGGGTGAGATAAAATCTCAGTAAGTTACTAAATGCATCTACATGGCATAATATCATGCAAATCAACGATATAACTGAACAAGTAAATCACATAACAACAAATGAGAAAGCTCCCTATCGCCAACTGTCCCATACCAGTTGGAAATAACGACTAACTAATCATGCAGCACATAAGACTGAAATAAACACGTAACAAAGGATACTGAGCCAAGGTTTCACCAAACTGATAGAACAATCGCTGCGCAGCTTCAACCGATCAACCAATCAACAATAGCAGTATAACAACTGAAGAGAACCCCGGTCAGAACCGACCAATCAATCAATCAACCCATCAAGCCATCTTCATAGTAGCATAAAAGCTGAAGAGAAACCCGGTACCGGAACCAATAACAATGAGAGTGTCACAAAGGACAAGAACCATGACACAAAGTCATGCTCGGTAGCTAGATACATTCCCAAAGGAAGCTAACTTACCTCTTCCAAGGCCAATCTGGAAAAGGGGTAAAAAAGGGGCAAAACAATGGTCAACATTATAATGGACTTGGCTTTGCCATTATAATCTTTCCCATCGCCCGATGCAACAAATATGCCAGCTGGGCTTCCAAATAAATGCTAAGTAATAAATACTAGCTTAATTAAACAGTTTAGGGTTCTAAAGTAGGGAACCATGCCAAATAATCACCATAAAGATGCAACGGTTACTCATGAAGAGTTTAACAACAACAATAACAAGAGTTTCTCATGAAGAGCACAACAACGATAAACGGAATTTCTCATAATGAGCACAACAACGATAAACGGAATTGCTCATAAGGAGCTCAACAACAAAGACTATTAGAATACGATAATTCCAAAAAGAGGAACCATACTAGATACATTCCAAAGATGATACCCACAAGTTATTCATAAGGAACACAACCCAAACGGTCGCTCACAAATAGTACAACGACTATAACCCAAAATTATCCTAAACGTTTTACTCATAAAGATGTACTAGGACTATGAACTCAACCATCTCCTCACACCTGGAATTCTAAAGCGGGAAATCAGAATGAATACACCATAAGGTAAATCAAACCGTGGTGCCCAATTGCCAATTCACGTTTTACCTCCGTTCATAACGAACCCATTCTAAACACCCCAAACGGATCCAAAAGGTTGCACTTATTAGAACATGATCACGACCGGACTAAACCCTACACTTTGGTGTTCAATAACAACCCTCTAGGTACTATAGGACATCGCCTAAAACCTAGACCAAGTCTTACTCAAAAATAAATTCGATTGGAACAATCACGAAAACATCATAAGATGCCCAAACATTCCCAAACAATACTTGATCAAATTACATAACACCATTGTTCACAAGGAACCAATTTCAATTACCAAAGTTTTCCACGGTGCCCAACTAAGTCAGCTAGAATAGTACTACGGAACCTAGACCGAGACTACACCTTGATCTTAAACCTCAACAATAAGACAACCATTCTGGTCTGTAACCATGTTTCCAATAGAACCATTGCGTAGTACTCGAGAAGATCTTTCCAACGATAGTTTACACGTCCAAAACGGAGTCCGGACGAAGAAGTTATGGCCTCCGGAAGATTGAACGTAAAACGGACAATTTATAAAAAGTGTTCGGCCGGACAAAGAGAAAAATCCCTGTTTTAGCTCCGAATTTCACTCCTTTCGTTCTAAATCTTAGGAGTACCTATATATACTTCTTATCCTAACATTTAAAGACAAAAAAACTCAATTCATGCGTCTCTAAAACCCAAACTAAAATACAACCTAGTTTTAAACAAACACAAATGTGATTTCCAGAAAAAGGGGGCGGGCGGGCGCTTGCCAAGGGGCGGGCGGGCGCTCATTTAGGCAGAAACTAAGGGTCAGAAAAAGGGTAAGTGGGCGGGCGCCTGGCTCGGACCGGGCGGGCGCCTGGTCTGCTTTCAGGCCGGGAAACCAGAGCTGGGTTTCACCATTTTCGAACCAAAACCAAATTTCTCACAAATCAACACTCCCAACTTGATCCCCAAAGTATCCAAACAACATCTAACTTAAAGGGGACCTAAATAACACCATTTATCAACCAACCAAGATTTAATCCCCACATTCATAACAATCACAACTTTTAACCAAAATCCAAATAAATTCCAAATAATTTCTAAACTCAACCAAGAAGCCATGGATATCAACAAGAACATCAATAGAGTTAAAGATGAGCATTTTTAACATAAATGGGGGAAAAGCAACTTACCCGGATTTTCTCAAAGTTGACGGAATTTGAATATTCTTAGCCCTCTACGATCCTATCGACGATCTAAACAAGTTTCATGTTTTAAGAAATGAGAAATAACAAGAGGAAGATGGTTAGATTGAAGAGAGAAGGTGGAGAAGAAAAACTTACCCAAATGTAGAGAGAGAGTGTGTGTGTGCTGGAGAGAGAGAGGAAAGTGTGGGAGAAATGAGGGAGGAGAGGGGGGATGGAGGGAGTAAGTAGGAATATTTAGGAATTTACACATAGACCCCCTCCCCAACACACTAACTCAATCATCTTATATTCCCCACTAACATTTAAGACTCAACACTTCTACACTAGCACAAATGGCCCAAATAAAATGCTAGGATAAAATTATTAAGAAACACAAAATGCACACATAATTATTTAAATAAATAAATAATTTAAATAAATAAATAAGAAATAAATAAATAATTAAATATTTATTACTACGAAAATAGAGGCGGGTTTTCGGGTCGTGACAATCTACCCTCCTTAAAAAGAATTCGCCCACGAATTCACTCATCAAAATCACAATGCGCGGTCATAATGAGGCGACAAAATATCAACTCGCATAAAGCACTCGTAACCCCAAATCAAGTACCTATTAAAGATTTCAGACATCAATTCCATGACTCAAATAAACCCACACATATTGAACACATACATATCTCAAGCATATTCATATCAACATCCTAGAGTTAACTTCCTCTTTCATCCCGAATTTCACATTCTCAAGACTATCACTTGTTCACCAATTCTGAGACATAGCTGATTTGACCCTAATTAGCATCACGCTCACCATCAACCCTTAAATCATCAACATCCATAAGTTTTACTTTTCGGGTTCACCCGTACGCATTGACGATCTAGACATCATCCCAAGTAATCATACTACTACCCGAACAAATAAGAGAAGGAATAGGGCTAACGATTATTGTCACCCAATGACTTAATGATATACTCAAAAATTTACCGTCATCAACTATCCGATCAAATGAGATTCCACTACCACACTCACTTTCCTTATAAGATAAAACATAATACAGTCATAACCTTTGAATTTCTCAACTACTAGCATTACCTCATACTTAGTTTTCTAAGGAAATATATCCATCAACTTTTGATAGTCCGATATCATAACGTTTCAACTTGGTCCCAAAATAAAATATAATATAACCCGCTAAGGTAAAACCACTAGAATCACAACCAATTCCAAGTCACAGATAGCTCCACTTATCAAGCGTTAATCCTCAAAATATATGCAAATACTTTATCGCCCAAAATCGCAGAATCCAGATTACTCCTAAACACAATTCTCGAGATACTACAAACTCGTCTTATTCACAACCTTAATTATACCGCAAAGATACTTCCATTAGAAAATCGCATACTTAATATTACTTCCCAGAAATTGAAAATATTAAACAATTTCGAGCTTACACAACTTCTTAAACTATGAAAAGCTAAAGAAATTTCTCATCCTTCAAATGTTCACCGCGTGACTATATCTCTAAGGATTACCATTAAAGTAGCAACTGTAACGATCCGAACTTTTCACAATCTTTATTTTCATAAATATCTATATATTACAACTTACAACTCTAAAAGATATTACAAATGATCACTAATAATCTGAAATATTAAATAAACTGCTCCGTCCAAATACAGAATCATAGTATCCTTTAATATGCCAAAGTATCTATACTCAACTTCCTTTACAAATCCTTAATCCAAACGAGAACGCCACTAAGAAAAGATTCAGAACCAAGTGACAACTGTTTAACTAAAACCCGAAAATGTCTTTAATATTGCTCGAGAATTTCTTACTTTCTCAAAATATGTCTAGACCTTTAAACTTAACGTGCTTACCATCATTGATGATTATAACTCCCACCATATACTCATAACTCATTTTGCTTTAACTCAACTCCAGTCATGTACTAAAATGATTCCAAAAGTATCATAACTCAACTTCTTATTATGACCCATAATAAATTAAGTATTTCCTCATACTAAACAATTCCGATGCACTCACTTAGATGTACTAAAAGTAAAGAAAAACTCCTATCAAGAAATTTACAAATTGAATCTTTAACTCTTTTAACCCAACCGATACTATATGCTCACTGATTCACCCATCCGTATTGTAGCTTATTTTAACTCATCATATAACCCAAGTTCTCTATCGGTCAAGCGACATATTGCACTCAATATAAATTATACCTAATATTTCAAAATTAATATTGCCAACAGAATAAGCTAAATTCCCAGCACAACCTTATAATAAAGATTTTCTGACTTTCAAGATAGAACCTGAACATTATATATACTTAGTATGATCCTAAACAAAGTCAAACATACTAATATAGAAATATTCACCACCCATCGATGGCACACAAGATATTCGTAACACACGAAAAGCTAAACCATACCACTTAACTCATCAATATTTCGCATAGGTGACATAACCAAATCATCCCATATATATACTAGTAACAATCACGTAGTTCCGTATTCGAGCATACACCTCAACATAAATCCATGAATGATAACAATCAGGCGAACATAGCACAAAACGTTGTCCACTTTACGAAATAGATATGCCCGAGCCATCAGATTGCACTCTCGATTCCCAAACCAACTAACCCCAAGGGAACCATTACTATTAACACCAATCTATACTTGATATACCACAAGAGAAGAAACACTCGGCGTCAATATCACGACTTATAACTCAACCAACTTCTACCTTAACCTCATTCCTTCAAGAAAACTTAGTTTCTAAACCACTCAAAATCATAACACCCAAGTATTGAAACCTACTCAATATCAGAGTTCTTATTCTCTTTCAATATCTAAAACCATTGCTCTGATACCAACTGTCACGCCCCGGAAATCTTAAAAATCCATAAATATAAAATTTACATAATATACATCTCCAAAATGTAATATACCAAACCGGGCGCGTGAATTCAACTATAAACCAATACCATCAAACAACACCTCAACGAGATTATAACTCGGAGACTAGAAACAAATGCGGAAGCAAGAACAACTTATTAACAAAAATACCCAAAGTACAACCGTATATACAAACACTGAACGACTACGAACCCACAATAAAATACATAAAGGCTCCGAAGAGCAACTATCCCAATTACGATCAACCTGCTCAGAAGATTCCCGCTACAATGGGCCTCACAACGCTACCACTTGCTTTCCTGGGGGGGGTTAAGGAAAAACAATTTGAAACAAGAAACGGGGTGAGATAAAATCTCAGTAAGTTACTAAATGCATCTACATGGCATAATATCATGCAAATCGACGATATAACTGAACAAGTAAATCACATAACAACAAATGAGAAAGCTCCCTATCGCCAACTGTCCCATACCAGTTGGAAATAACGACTAACTCATCATGCAGCACATAAGACTGAAATAAACACGTAACAAAGGACACCGAGCCAAGGTTTCACCAAACTGATAGAACAATCGCTGCGCAGCTTCAACCGATCAACCAATCAACAATAGCAGTATAACAACTGAAGAGAACCCCGGTCAGAACCGACCAATCAATCAATCAACCCATCAAGCCATCTTCATAGTAGCATAAAAGCTGAAGAGAAACCCGGTACCGGAACCAATAACAATGAGAGTGTCACAAAGGACAAGAACCATGACACAAAGTCATGCTCGGTAGCTAGATACATTCCCAAAGGAAGCTAACTTACCTCTTCCAAGGCCAATCTGGAAAAGGGGTAAAAAAAAGGGCAAAACAATGGTCAACATTATAATGGACATGGCTTTGCCATTATAATCTTTCCCATCGCCCGATGCAACAAATATGCCAGCTGGGCTTCCAAATAAATGCTAAGTAATAAATACTAGCTTAATTAAACAGTTTAGGGTTCCAAAGTAGGGAACCATGCCAAATAATCACCATAAAGATGCAACGGTTACTCATGAAGAGTTTAACAACAACAATAACAAGAGTTTCTCATGAAGAGCACAACAACGATAAACGGAATTTCTCATAATGAGCACAACAACGATAAACGGAATTGCTCATAAGGAGCTCAACAACAAAGACTATTAGAATACGATAATTCCAAAAAGAGGAACCATACTAGATACATTCCAAAGATGATACCCACAAGTTATTCATAAGGAACACAACCCAAACGGTCGCTCACAAATAGTACAACGACTATAACCCAAAATTATCCTAAACGTTTTACTCATAAAGATGTACTAGGACTATGAACTCAACCATCTCCTCACACCTGGAATTCTAAAGCGGGAAATCAGAATGAATACACCATAAGGTAAATCAAACCGTGGTGCCCAATTGCCAATTCACGCTTTACCTCCGTTCATAACGAACCCATTCTAAACACCCCAAACGGATCCAAAAGGTTACACTTATTAGAACATGATCACGACCGGACTAAACCCTACACTTTGGTGTTCAATAACAACCCTCTAGGTACTATAGGACATCGCCTAAAACCTAGACCAACTCTTACTCGAAAATAAATTCGATTGGAACAATCACGAAAACATCATAAGATGCCCAAACATTCCCAAACAATACTTGATCAAATTACATAACACCATTTTTCACAAGGAACCAATTTCAATTACCAAAGTGTTCCACGGTGCCCAACTAAGTCAACTAGAATAGTACTACGGAACCTAGACCGAGACTACACCTTGATCTTAAACCTCAACAATAAGACAACCATTCTGGTCTGGAACCATGCGTCCAATAGAAACATTGCGTAGTACTCGAGAAGAGCTTTCCAACGATAGTTTACACGTCCAAAACAGAGTCCGGACGAAGAAGTTATGGCCTCCGGAAGATTGAACGTAAAACGGACAATTTATAAAAAGTGTTCGGCCGGACAAAGAGAAAAATCCCTGTTTTAGCTCCGAATTTCACTCCTTTCATTCTAAATCTTAGGAGTACCTATATATACTTCTTATCCTAACATTTAAAGACAAGAAAACTCAATTCATGCGTCTCTAAAACTCAAACTAAAATACAACCTAGTTTTAAACAAACACAAATGTGATTTCCAGAAAAAAGGGGCGGGCGGGCGGGCGCTCATTTAGGCAGAAACTAAGGGTCAGAAAAAGGGTAAGTGGGCGGGCGCCTGGCTCGGACCGGGCGGGCGCCTGGTCTGCTTTCAGGCCGGGAAACCAGAGCTGGGTTTCACCATTTTCGAACCAAAACCAAATTTCTCACAAATCAACACTCCCAACTTGATCCCCAAAGTATCCAAACAACATCTAACTTAAAGGAGACCTAAATAACACCATTTATCAACCAACCAAGATTTAATCCCCACATTCATAACAATCACAACTTTTAACCAAAATCCAAATAAATTCCAAATAATTTCTAAACTCAACCAAGAAGCCATGGATATCAACAAGAACATTAATAGAGTTAAAGATGAGCATTTTAACATAAATGGGGGAAAAGCAACTTACCCGGATTTTCTCAAAGTTGACGGAATTTGAATATTCTTAGCCCTCTACGATCCTATCGACGATCTAAACAAGTTTCATGTTTTAAGAAATGAGAAATAACAAGAGGAAGATGGTTAGATTGAAGAGAGAAGGTGGAGAAGAAAAACTTACCCAAATGTAGAGAGAGAGTGTGTGTGTGCTGGAGAGAGAGAGGAAAGTGTGGGAGAAATGAGGGAGGAGAGGGGGGATGGAGGGAGTAAGTAGGAATATTTAGGAATTTACACATAGACCCCCTCCCCAACACACTAACTCAATCATCTTATATTCCCCACTAACATTTAAGACTCAACACTTCTACACTAGCACAAATGGCCCAAATAAAATGCTAGGATAAAATTATTAAGAAACACAAAATGCACACATAATTATTTAAATAAATAAATAATTAAATATTTATTACTACGAAAATAGAGGCGGGTTTTCGGGTCGTGACATAACTAATGGCTGCTGCAGTGTTTCTTTTTATACTAGTGTACAATATCTCAAAATATGGAAAGGAAATTACAATCCTAAACAAAGGAGGAAATCTTTAAAAATCTGATTCGGATAAGGGGGCGCGCGCACCCTTTTCAAGGGAGTGTGCGCACCCTCTGAGTACCACAAATCTGACCTTCTGTAATAAGGGGGCGCGCGCACCCTTTAAAAGGGGGCGTGCACACCCTCCGGCTTCGCGGCTTGTACATTTTACGCGCAATCTTCAGGAGGTCATAACTTCTTCATCCGGACTCCGTTTTGGACGTGTAAACTATCGTTGGAAAGCTCTTTTTAAGTACTATCCAATGGATTTGATTTCTCAGAGGTAACATATCTTTATATTTATATTATGGCCGTTCTTTATTCTTCCTTTTCGCGCTTTAATGCCCGTGAATCCGTTCATTCTTTCGCTCCTTCCGTATACTCATATACACTCCAAAAACCATCAAAACACATAAGGTTGAGCATATAACAAGTCATAAAAGTATATAATTTGGATGGGTAAAAACGCATCCAGCAAATACCCCCAAACTTATCTTTTGCTCGTCCTCGAGTAAAACAAAACAAAAATAAAACTACAAAATATGAAAAACAATACAAACAAATATTTTTGGGATGTTCTCAAAACATATGGGAGTCGTTAGCCAAAAGTCTCAGGGTCTCTCACACAAGTGCCATCAAATAGGTATTATTGTAAAACCAAATTGCAACACATACACACTACTAACTCGTTTGATTTTCCACCGCATCATGATAGGATGAGTGATGTTGGTGATCAATGTGACCAAACTAAGATTAGTTTATAGGATCACTTAAGTTAATTCTCTTAATCCACACATGATGATGACTATACACAACCCCATTCAAGGATACTCATAATCATGTATACACAGTTGTCAACCCGGTTACCGATATTGAAAGAACGTATGGCATAGAGATTTAAGCACAACAAATGTGCGAGGCTAGGTTCACGGTTACAAATGAAGGTAAGGACATACGAAGTTAAGAAAGTGGACTAATAAGTCTTCTACAATATGTACATCCTCACAATATGTTAAACTCTCCGCTCACCCAATTCCCATATTGTCTCACCCCCAAACTTGAACTTTATATAATTACATAGGGTGAGATGTAATTCCCTGTTTCTTGCAGCCTTTTCCAAATCATCACTTCAATACATTAAGGAGACAAGCTTTTTCTCATTTTTTTTTATAATTTTTTTTTTTTTTTTTTTTTTGAATTTCAACTTACTCAAGACAAATCTGTGCTTATTTAATCACTTTGCACACTACTCAATGATCACAATATTTTTGTGCTTGCCCCTTCCTTTCATTACATACACCCATTTCATAACTTTGGCCATAAACCATAATTCCCCAAATCATTCTCCCAATTTCTAACTATAAATTCCCATCATTCCCTAATCCACTTCCTCGTCAAGGTGGGTCTAACCTATTCTAAGTGCAAAAGGGTAGGAAATTGGGTACCAAAAGAAGGTGAACGGCGGTCTTTAATGTGCCATTCTTTCATTCATTACTAGGCTCAAAAGGGTGTTCTAGCGATGATTTTATTTAGTGACAAGATAGACAAAATAAGGCCAAGAAAAGGGTTGAGAAAGAAATGTCATAAATACCGAATAACCTATTGACTTGTTATTAACAACCATGCAACGATGTTCTAGGGTCCCTGAGCATACACCAAGTGATCCCATAAATTATTCCTAAATTGGTAACATGATCATGAAAATAATGTAAGTGAGAGGTGGTGCAATCATGCCTTTAGTAGTGTTAATGCAGTCCCAAATCTAGGTTAACCAATAGCACCCACAATGGCTAATAAAAACAAACCCTCGGATCATCACCGACCATGGCCAACATCCCAAAATATAAAGAGAACAAATTTTTTCTATTTTTTGGAGGGTGACAACTATATACACTCCCCTATAAACCCACAAACTCGGAGAGATGCCTACCCCCAAACTCAAAACATGCTATGTCCTCATAGCATAAGGAATGAAAACATGCTTTAGGATCAAAGGATGGCATGACACAACAAAAGAATAAAATGAAAGCAAAATAAATGTTACCTAGTTGGGTTGCCTCCCAACAAGCGCATTTGTTTAACATTGTTAGCCCGACGGTGACCCCAATTTTACTTGGGGTTGAGATTGGCCACTTCGGTCTTGGCCTTTGCTTTTTGACCCTTGGACCACCTTTTGTTTACTTGGGCACAAATTCCCATCTTCTTCCATACATAAGCTCCTTGCTTGATTAAATCGGGAGGGGCCCAAGGAACTTTTAGAGCTTTTTGTTTTGCTTTTTTCTTCTTCTTGGGGCTCTTTCCCCCAAACTCATTTGGTTCCTTCATCTTAGGAACACCTTTCTTAACAAAACTATCAAAACAGTTATCTTGATTACAAGTATCAGAAAATATATTATCACAGAAATTAATAGTCAAACATTCCTCTACTTGCAAACAAGAATCAACACATTCAGAATTTGATGTCACAAGTGGTGTGTGTGATGGCACCAACTCTTTCTGAGAGTTGTTTAAGGGGTGATACGACCCGTTACTCCTTGAGTATTGGTCAGCCTTAATGTTGCTAGCCAAGGGACGAACGTCCGCTTTATCCCTAAATTGCTCACCGCCATTCACACCTTGTTTAAACATTGCAAAATCACTTATGTACCCAACAAATTCTTCCTTAGGCGGAGGTTCTCTAGAGTTTTCAAACATTAAAAATTTAATCTCTACCCCCATCACTTTCATACAAATACTACCCTTACACACATCAATCATAGCATTAGTGTCAAACATAAAAGGCCTCCCAAGTAGTATGGGAGCTTTTAGTTGATCATCATGTGAGCCTTCCATGCACAATACCAAGAAATCAACTGGAGTTACTAAATCATTTATTTGGACCAAAACTCCTTCTGCAACTCCTAATAGTCGTTTGACCGAATGATCCGCTAGTTGTATGTCGCGTGTAGGAGGTTTTAACTCAGTAATCCCCAATTCCCTAAAAACTTGGTAAGGCATCACATTGACACTAGCTCCTAAATCCATTAAACCTTTGAAACTTTGACCCCTTAGAGTGATTGGAATAGTAAAACATCCGGGGTCTTTCATCGCACTTTTAGTTTTCATAACATCCACACCACCAGAAGGTGTGGTTTTTCCAACATCAAGAGGAGGGGACTCTAATACATCATTGTTCAACCCCACACTTCTCTCATTCGCACATGTATACTCATCATCATTAGATTCATAAGTACAAAGAGAAGAAAGAAATACCTCCTCGATTTCCTCGCTGTCATCCCATACCGTCATGATTGACTTGGCTTGGTCTGGTAGGTTTTGAAAATTTCCCTGTTTATGCCCTTCCTGCCTTTCAGCTAGTTGACCAATTTGGGTCTCCAGCTTTTTGTTGACAGCATCCTGCTGCTTTTCTCGTTGCTCCATCATCCACCTTATTTGTTGTTGTTCTTGCAGCATTGACCTCATCATTTCCTCCATGGATTGCTTGGGTTGCTATTTCGGATCCCCTTGTGGGGGAGGAGGATAAAGAGGTTTTTGTTGTTGAAACTGGTTCCCTTGGTTACCCCTCCATGACAAATTCGGGTTATACTTCCAATCAGGATTATAAGTGTTAGAATAAATACCACATTGATTCTGTCTTGGGGGATAACCTTGCATTGCATTTACCTGTTCAGAATCACACTGCGCAACAACTTGGCAAACATTAGTAGCATAAGTGTTAGGACCACAATTAGCACAGAAATCAGATACAACATTAGCACTTGATGAAGCCATATTAATGTTAAATTTCGTAAGATTTTGGTTCATCAAAGCCACCTGTCTAGTGAATTCATCCACACTACTCAACTTATGTACTCCCCTAGGTTTTCCTCTAGAGCCTTTTTCTTGAGAATTGGCCCCTAACATCTCAAATAATTCCTGAGTTTTGGCAACAGTTTTAGCTCCTAGAAAGCCACCTGCTGCGTTGTCAATCATAGCTTGGTCAACTGCACTCAACCCACCATAAAATGTTTGATGTAAAAGGGCATCGGGAAAAGCATGATGGGGACACTGCACTTGCAACATTTTAAAACTATCCAACGCCTCATGAAATGGATCACCTTGTTCTTGAGTAAACCCTATGATTTTCTGTCTAAAGGTGGCCAAAGTGGCATGTGGGAAGAATTTTTTAAGAAAAGAATCATGCAACCCATCCCATGTAGTAATGCTCCTAGCAGGAAGTAACATTATCCAGGTTTTGGCTGCCCCTTGAAGAGCAAAAGGAAAATATTTAAGCCATAATTGTTCGTCAGTAACCCCCTCCTTAACTAGAAATCCCGACACAATCATCATATACTCTCTCAAAAATTTTAAAGAATCTTCTGCGGGAAGACCTTGGAACTTAGGCAGCTGACTAAAGTAATGCCCCTTCGCCTCATAGGTCTTAGCTGCGTCAGTCAAGACAATGCACGACACCGATGTGTCGACCTTGGGCCTAGCATACTCTTTTATTAATGGATTTTCCATCAACTAACTCTTCTTCCTCGGTGGAAGAAGTTTCTAATTCACTTAAAACTACCTCTATCTCAGTGACAGAAGCTTCAGATTCAGATTCACTAATAGAGGGAATGCCCCTATCAAATCTATCAACATTATCGTTCAAAGGGACCAACTCGGGATCCAATGAACGCCTACCAAACATACACCGATTAAATTAACTTGTAATTCACAACAAGTCCCCGGCAACGGCGCCAAAAACTTGATGGAAAAAAAATCCACTGTAATAAAAATACCTTGCAAGTGTACAAGTGCCGAAGCAGCTGTATACAAAAGTAAGGGTCGAACCACAGAGACTTGTATGATTATCAAGTGAATTTAATTAGTGCAAAAGTAACCAGGGGGTTTTGTTTTATTTGATTTTATTAACTAAAGACTGAAATTAAATACTAAATTAACAAAACAATGAACGACTAGCAACGATGTAAATAGATTAAAGAGATTCACGGGTTGGATTTCAAATTATCAACATTCTACGTTATTTTGAAATAAAGTTACTGATTCCATTCCAGGGTTCGTTCACTTCTTGTAAAGATTGGAACGGTGAGGCGGCCGGATTGCAATCTGTTTCTCTCTAGCTAATCACACTTCACAAATCAAGTCCATGTAAATGTTTAAAGAGGTATTACGTTCTAAAGAACAGATAAACCTACACCCACTGGATTTCTATCACGGCATCAAATAGATATATTAATCAAAGCATTGGTCTACGCTTTAATCCCCAAATCAATGACGGGGTTAAAACCCTAAATTGTTAAAAAGGCCAATAATGACTAGTTCAATTATTGAAACCCTAGAAACTTGATTAAAATACTTTGAACAACTAGAATGAAATCAATATGAATAAAAACGTTTATAACATAGAACTAGATAGTATTTTACATCCAACCCATGAATTAAGAACTTAGCTACTTATATTCAACATAATGAACACAAGTAATAAAATTAAAAACATAAAACCTGGATCTTGAATCTTGAAAAGAAAATACTCAATGTTGCTTACACCTTTGAACTCAAGAAAAACCTAAAAGAAAGCATAAGATAACTAATGGCTGCTGCAGTGTTTCTTTTTATACTAGGGTACAATGTCTCAAAATATGGAAAGGAAATACAATCCTAAACAAATGAGGAAATCTTCAAAAATCTGATTTGGAGAAGGGGGCGGGCGCACCCTTTTAAAGGGGGCGTGCGCACCCTCATGAGTACCACAAATCTGACCTTCTGTAATAAGGGGGCGCGCGCACCCTTTAAAAGGGGGCATGCGCACCCTCCGGCTTCGCGGCTTGTACATTTTACGCGCAATCTTCAGGAGGCCATAACTTCTTCATCCGGACTCCGTTTTGGACGTGTAAACTATCGTTGGAAAGATATTTTTTAGTAATATCCAATGTATTTGATTGATCAGAGGTAACATATCTTTATCTTTATGTTATGGTCCATTCTTTATCCTTCCTTTTCGCGCTTTAATGCCCGTGAATCCGTTCATTCTTTCGCTCCTTCCCTATACTCATATATACTCCAAAAACCATCAAAACACCCAAGGTTGAGTATCTAAAAAGTCATAAAAGTATATCATTTGGATGGGTAAAAACACATCCATCAGAAAGCGTTCTTGGTCTTAGTTTCTTTAAATCATTAAAGCAATTAATTCTTAGATCTAGACAATGCCACTTAGATTTGATTATTGATTAGAGTTTCTAGTGAGTGTGCCACTAATATTGACTAATCTAAAAGAAAAAACAGATATTGAAATAAATCTCGTGATCAAGTGAATAGGGTGAAAAATGAAAAGATGTACCAATGATATTTGAATTAAAGACGGAGATATCTTTTAATTTTGCGATTCCTATCATTTATATGCTTGCTCATGTTGATCACCTATCTTTTATTTTTGTCATTAGTTATTTTTATTATGTTTATATATTTAAATAACTTTGAATTAAACCAAGTCTCTATGGATCGACCCTTGTGTTTGCATATTGCTATAACGATAGCTCGTGCACTTGCGAGGTATTATAATTTTATCTATCAAGTTATTTGGCGCAGTTGTCAGGGAGGGACTTGCGCTTTAATTCTAGTTATTTAATTATCTATCTTAGTTAGTGTTTTGTGTCACTCGAAAGAGTCTCCTTGAGTTTGTGAGTTTATAGAGGAGTGTAAATAGTGTCACCCTCCAAAAAGTTTTTTTTTTTTACCTCCAAATCGAATTACTTAAACCCTAAAGAGAGGCTCCAACCACTAGACAATATGTGGCGGACCATTCTTCTGTTTAGAAACTGCACTAAACGGGTGAAGTCCTTGGATCTTTGCCCCTATTGCTTTTCAACAACGACGGGATAGGATTGGTTCAAGTTTCGCGAATGCGAACAGTGTATTCATAAAGATTGTGTTGGCAAGTATGGTGGGATGGCGTCGTGATCGTATTATTGTTCGGATTTAGGGTTTGAGGTTTGTATTGATTTTTGGGTTCCAATTCACTTGCTATTCCAGTTTTCTCTGTTTGAGAGTGGTGAGAGAGATAGTGGAGGGGTGGAGGTTAATGGGAGAATGATGATTTGAGAGAGAGAAAGAGAGAGAGAGAGAGAGAGAGAGAGAGAGAGAGAGAGGATGAGGGATGACAAGGAAGGTGTTGGAGTAGAATGGGAGGCGATGATATTCGCAACTGCTGACGGTGGTAGATTAGTGGAGGGGATGGCGGTGGTTGAAGGAATAGGCATATTATGGTGGTTATGGAATGGTTGAGGTTGGAATTGATCACCATAATAGTGAAGAAAGGGATTTGGGGGGGTGTTCAATTTTATTTTTTTTAATTTGATAATTTTGGAAAAGAATTTTAGCTTTTAGCCCTTCAAAGTTTATAACTTCCATTTGACTCTTAATACCTAATATTACTTCCAAATCAGCCTCAGTTACACATGTGGTCATCACGTGTTGACTTAACTGAAATTTCTAACATTTCTGTCAAAAAGCCCCTATTTGCTAACTTTTGTTAACTTCAGACCCTTAATCGCAGAAAATAAATATCAGACCTCCAATCACAAACGCCCTCCAAATTTTGAACCCTTATTTGCAATTTTTCTATATTTGAAAAACAAGTCAAAACCTCCTAAAATTAAGCTTAAGCTATATAGTAACCTAATTGAAACTCTAAAATATAAAAATATACTCCCTTCGGCCCAATTTAAGGTTCTTAGTTTGAATTTACACAGAGATTAAGAAAAATTAAATGTTGTGAGTATGAAAAGTAAAGTAAGAGAGAGAAAGTAGGTAGGGCTTTTTTGTTGTGAGAATGACAAGTAACTCCCATTCTCCATTTTAAATAATAAACCAACTAAGAACTTTAATTTGGGACAAACTAAAAAGGTAAGTAAGAACTTTAAACTGAGACGGAGGAAGTACGTCTCCTAAATCTACTTTAAAACATAAAATTAGTACCCATTTAATAATAACTCGGAAAATTATAATTAAAACTAAGATAAGTAAAATTGAATTCAAGTACGTCCTCCGTCCCTCGAATTAGGACATATTACCATATTGAGTGTCTCACTCAAAATAAGACAACCCCAAAGTGAAACATTTTATTTAGTGCCACCCATATTCATACTCATAATAATTTTCTACCACACTCTCTCCCTCATACCTCACTTTCGGTACTTATAACACCTACTTCACTAACACTTTTACTTAAATCTCCATACCAACTCAAAATCTTCTCAAATTATATTTCGAGTGAGATGATGTATATCACAATGTTGTCCTACATTACATAAGAAAACTTTACATAGCGTTTACCTAGTAATTAAATTGTGTTAAACTTGAGTGGTTAATTGACATGAACATTATCATTTTTACTTTACAACTCTACACAAAATAACTATTCCTGTACACAAATGAAAACCATTCACCAATTTTGGCACTCTAAAAGTTCATGGACCGCTCTTTGAAGTACCATGCGGTTTTAGGGATTCTCGAGCTTCTGCCGGAGCATACGCCGGAATAGAGCAAAATTTCGTTCACATGTGAGTAAATATGATGCATAAGTGAAAATTCTTTCACGCCATAAGTCAAATTGTGTATTGGTGTATCAATTTTTCGTTCATCCACTGATTAAAGACGAATTACTCGTGTCTCCGAGGGCGGACCTCCTATATAAGGAGGGGGTGCAAGTGCACCTACTAAACTTTCATTTATAAGAAGAAGAAAAAAAAAATTAGGATATATAATAAAAGTGCACTTGCAAACAAAAGTTTCTGTAGCTTAAGTGGTTGAAGATAGGTTTTTACTACAAAAGGTAGTGGGTTTGAACCCCCCACTAACTTTTCCTCTCTTCCATTTTTAAATGGTTTTTTCCTTCTCAATCGAATAATGGTTAAATCTAAAGGTTAGTTAGTTGACTGGTTTAATTAGAAAATAAATACTCACTCCGTCCCAAAATACTCTCTCCGTTTCATGTGAATTGAGACGTATTTCCCTTTCCGTCCGTTTCACCTCAATTGAGACTGTCCAAAATGGCAAACTTTTAAATATTTTATATTCACCCAACCCCACCCATTTAACCCCATTAATTCTCTCTCTTCATATTCCACCACTCATTTTATCCAACCAACACTACTATTTACCCCACTCATTCTCTCTCTTCATTTTCCACCACACATTCACTACTTTCTCTTAATTATTGTACCGATTTTTTTGGTCTCAATTCACATGAAACGGAGGGAGTATATGTCTACTTCCTAAAATGGCAAAGAATCTTTACTATTCCTCCCACCCATTCTCGCTCCTACTTACTTTTATACTCACAACACCAATCAACTTACTATTCCCTCTCACTTATTCTCTCCTACTTTACTTTGATACTCACAACACTTACATCACTTTCACCATTTTTTAATCGTGTTCAAATGAGAGGGTGAACATATACTCTTAGACGGAGAGAGTAACATATTAATCATGTTTAGTTCATATACATTCGTTGTGCTAGTTAATAAAAAAATTATACACAAAATTCTTATCTTTTGATTTCTCTTTCTTTTTCTATTTATAATTGATTTTTTTTTTTACTTTAATCGTGAGAAATACATTTAAAAATTTAGTGTAATTGTGCTCTCAGTGAGTAAAAGTTTTAGGACCGCTACCGCGTGTCTCTATGTTTTCCCAAAAGGTAAAAGTGAATTGCACCCAACAAAAGTAAACTTTGGCCCTGATTGCCTCCTTGAGCCCTGTAAAGCTGCTCCAACAAGTATATAGGAGTATGTCTTTTTCATGGCCGTGCGTACATGAATATAATATACTAATAGATGTAATCATGTAACTTATTATTGCACTATAGAGGTTTTTTATTTTTTTTTTAATTATTTTACGATGTTTGTAAAGTGAGGCTTGACTTAACTTATTATTCATGTTTTGAAAGCCCTATTCAGATGAAATTCTTTGTTTTCCTTTTTTAAATGGAATTTTTCCTCTAGGGCCCCTAGTCCCAGATTTTATTACCCATAAAACCTGGCTCAGATCAAATCTCAAATAAGGAGCTGGTCCGAGATCAAAATTCCAGAGACACCCATGGGCTCCGTTCCAGTCAAATTAAACACCTAATTACCAAACTACCCCTCCCCAACAAAACCCTCCCCTCTCATCCCTCCCCTCACTCTCGCATCGCACCAGATCCACACTCTCTCTCTCTCTCTCTCGTCCGGCGTCGGTCACGTCCCCGACACCCTCACGCCGCCGTTACTCCTACTTCCCCTCCGGTGGAGTTTTCCGATCGTCGCCGACGATTCTTCAGATCGATCCTCCGTCTCTAGATCTGCTCGTACCTCCCTCTCTCTATCTCTCTTTCTCTCTCTCCAGATCTGCTCCTCGATGAAGGAGCATTCAGACCAGATTTGGAGTAGATGTTGATCATGCTTCACTCTGCTTCACCACTCTCGCCGGTGCCTTCAAATTTGGACCAAATCTGTTCAGATTCCATCTCCACAGCTCGTCTTTTTCGGCAACAAACCAACTCAGGCGATAAGATCTATAACTCAGGCGAGAAAACCAACTCAAGCGGTGGTGGTGGGATCAGTCGGGTGTTGCAAGATGGTGCTGTGTGGGAGAAGGCTGGAGTCAATGTTTCTGTTGTGTATGGGGTTATGCCTCCTGAAGCTTATAGAGCTGCGAATCCAACTACTGGCAATGGTGATGCTAAGCCTTCACCTATTCCATTTTTCGCATCCAGGATCAGCTCGGTAATGTCCTTCATTGGTTCTTGAGTATATGTAATTTGTTAATGTGTATATTTCTGCTTATCTAATTGGTACCTTAATGATGGAATTTAGTCGAAGTTGTATTGGTTATTTAGTATGGATCCTATGATTCCGAATAGTAAATAAAGTTATACATTAGTTTTGGGCAAATTCAAAGTGTTTAGTTATGGATTCTGTGGGTTGTAAACATAATCCCATAAGTGAGGTTTATGGAAATGGAGTTTGTGTTACGAAAAGCTAAGAGGAATTTTATTTATTTATCAGAAAATTAACATTATTCTTTTACTAGTGTTTTGGCTAAGTATTTGTGTAATTTTGTGGATTATTTTTGTTGGATTTATAATTTTTATAGATGATTTATTAGCCGATTTTTCGAATACCATTTTTTTCCTCTACTTATAACTTATGTGATTGTCGTTGCATGGTGCTGATTATGGAGTTGATTGAGTTTTGTCTTTTGTATATAAGACTTTTTATGGTTAAAAAGGAAAATGCTAAGAAATAAGACTTTTGGTCTTATGAACACGTTCAATGAGACTTTAGTCTTATGAACATGTTCAATGAGACTTTATTCTAATGAACACGTGTTCAATGAGACTTTAGTCTTATGAACAGGTTCAATAAGACTTTATGTTATGAACATGTTCAGATGAACATGTCAAATAAGATTTTAGTCTTATGAACAGGTTTAATAAGACTTTAGTCTTATGAACAGGTTTAATAAGACTTTAGTCTTATTAGTGAGACTGAAAATAGCTCTTATAATACACACTATTTTTCATAAGAGAAAAGTCTTATGAACAGGTTCAATAAGATTTTAGTCTTATGAACATCTTAAAATAAGATTTTAGTCTTATGAACATGTTCATAAGACTTTTGACTCTTATATGTTAATTATGTGTCAGTTATAAGAGTTTGACTGATGTTTGACCAAGTTTGACCAAATTTGACCCAAAAAATTATTTTTTTTTTGTAAAAAAATGAAAAAAGTATTTTTTGTAACTCTTATATGATAATTATGTGTAAGTAATAAGAGTTTGACTGTTGTTTGACCAAATTTGACAAAAAAAATTTGTTATTTTTTTTGTAAAAAAATGGAAAAAGTGATTTTTTTTTTTACTCTTATGTGTTAGTTATAAGAGTTTGACTGTTGTTTGACCAAATTTGACTAAAAAAATTATTATTATTTTGTAAAAAATGAAAAAAGTAATTTTTGTAACTCTTATATGATAATTATGTGTTAGTTATAAGAGTTTGACTGCTGTTTGACCAAGTTTGACCAAAAGAACTTTTTTTTTTTTTTTGTAAAAAAATGGAAAAAGTGAAAATTTTGACTCTTATGTGTTAGTTATAAGAGTTTGACTGCTGTTTGACCAAAAAATTTATTATTTTTTTCGTAAAAAAATATGGAAAAAGTGAAAATTTTGACTCTTATGTGTTAGTTATAAGAGTTTGACTGCTATTTGACCAAGTTTGACCAAAAAATTTATTATTTTTTTCGTAAAAAATTGGAAAAAGTGAAATTTTTGACTCTTATGTGTTAGTTATAAGAGTTTTACTGCTGTTTGACCAAGTTTGACCAAATTTGACCCCAAAAAATTATTATTTTTTTGTAAAAAATTGAAAAAAGTAATTTTTTAAACTCTTACTCCCTCCGTCCCACTAAGAGTGAGACTTATTTCCCTTTTGAGCCGTCCCACTTAAAGTGAGACTACCCAAAATGGAAATGTTTTAATATACTTATATTCATCATTCCCCACTATTTAAACCCACTCATTCTCTCTCTTCATTTTACACCACTCATTTTATTCAACCAATACTACTATTTACCCCACTCATTCTCTCTCTTCATTTTCTACCACATATATATCACTTTATCTTAAATATCGTGCCCACTCCTCTAGTCTCACTCTCTATGGGACGGAGGGAGTATATGATAATTATATGTAAGTTATAAGAGTTGACTAAAATTTGACCAAAAAGGTAAAATTGGGAAGAGATATGAGGGTATTTTAGTCTTCTTACATCATTTTGCTAGTGAGGGGTGTATGAGGAATTTTCCATCTGGATTTTCCTTATTTGGGTTTGAATCTGGGCTCAGGGGCCCTAGAGTCCAAGGCCCTTTTTTGAATAGTAATTCCGATACCTTTTAAGTATGGAAGCGGACTCGTAAAAGTGTGGTTTATATGAAATTTTCAATATGCCGTGAAGTTTTATAAATTTTTGGTCTGACCTAGGGGCCGTAGGGTCCAAAACCCTAATAAGAAAGCATCAATGTGTAAATTTAGTTGCACTACGTTGTACTCCCTCAAATAGAGTTAACTTCCACATATTAAAAATTTAGTTAAAATTGATCAATTTTCTGAGTTTTTATAATAAAAAATTTAACATGACATAATACATTCTTATATAAATATCTAACAAATGTAAAATTGACTTTAAAAGCGAATAAATAATTAAAGGTAGTTTTGGTAATGAGTACCAAACACATTTTTATTTTTTTTTGTAAAACAACTATCAAATACAATTGCATTTAATGAACTTTGCTTTAAAATGATGATTATATATATATATATATTTAACATTAAAAAAAAATTGGTTTATATTTTGAGGTAAGATGGAATATTTCCTATTGAGACTTGTATTTGCTCTTTAATGCCCTGTTTTTTTTACTACTCTCTCCGTTTCACTTTATGAGAGTTTTACATGTGTTTTTCATGCTTTTAAAAAATAGTACTCCCTCCGTCCCTATTTAAAGTTCTTAGTTTGACTTTGCACGGAGATTAAGAAAAAGTAAATGTTGTGAGTATGAAAAGTAAAGTGGGAGAGAGAAAGTGGGTAGAGAGTTTTTGTTGTGAGAATGACAAGTGGGTCCCACTTTCCATTTTAGGTAATAAAGCAAAGTAAGAACCTTCAATCGGGACAAACTAAAAAGGAAAGTAAGAACCTTAAAGCGGAACAGAGGGAGTAATAGATAGGTAAATATTGCAAGTAAGTTGAGGATATAGTTGTTCAAAACGTTTTTTATATATATATATATATTTTTTAACGATGTCCACGCCATAAAGAGTCTAACTACGTTATTATAACTAGGGCTGTGCAGAACAAATCTGGAACCAGACCGAACCAATAGAACCAGACCGGACTAACAATATTGGTCTGGTTCTGGTTCTAAATTTCTATAGAACCGGTTAATTGGTCCAGTCCCGGTTTTGATAATTATTTATATGGTTTTGGACCGGACCAACTGTATATATATATTAATATAAAGTAAATTATTACTTATATATATATATATATATTTCAAAAATTATAAATATGTAGTGTGTGTGTGTGTATATATATATATATATATATATATATATATATATATATATATATAAAGGTGCTCAAATGAAAACCTAAATGTCGTGAGAACCTAATGTATCCAAGTGCACATTGGATACACTAGTTTTTACCTAATGTATCCAATGATGTATCCAAGTCAAGTAATGTATACAATGATGTATCCAAGTGAACCATTGGATACATTAGTTTTTACCTAATGTATCCAAGTTCTCACGGTTCTCACGATATTTAGGTTCTCATTTGAGCACCTACCTACATATATATATATATATATATATATATATATATATATAGGTAGGTAGGTAGGTGCTCAAATGAGAAACTAAATATCGTGAGAACCGTGAGAACTTAATGTATCCAATGATGTATAAAAGTGCACATTGGATACATTAGTTTTTACTTAATGTATCCAAGTAATGTATCCAAGTCAAGTAATGTATCCAATGATGTATCCAAGTGAACCATTGGATACATTAGTTTTTTACCTAATGCTTAAAGTTTGCAATGTGGGAAGCAGATTCGCTGCCTAAGATTATAGTTGATGTTTTTCGGTTTTTTGTGTGCTTCAGTAGTTCCAGTCCAGACTACTTATGTAAATGACTAAAGTTAATACATTTTATGCACTTTTCTTCTCTTGAGCCTAAGTTTGCTTTCAGTAAATTTAGTGTGGTGTAATGTTTAATATTGGGTTAAACATTGAATTTATGGCAAAACAATTAATAATTATTAATTGTTGTACATTTCTTTATGAGAAAAAATTGTTATATGGAACCGAACCGGAACCGGACCAATGGAACTTAACCAATAGTGTTGGTTTTAAAATGTATTGGTTTGGTCCTGGTTCTAAATTTATACAGAACCGAAGAATTGGTCCGGTCCTGGCTTTAAGAATTTTTGATGAAAACCGGACCGGACCGTGAACACCTCTAATTATAACTATAATTTATATAATTAAATATGTATAAAAGATAAGACGTGTATAAATTTATAAGATGTAACTCATCTTACAAATACTCCCTCCGTCCCATTTCAAATTGCAAAAGTTGCCAAAAAGGGTGTCTCAACTAAAATTGCAAAATCCAAAAATGGCAAGTTTTAACCTACTTGCACACTCACATCCACTAACCCACTAACTATTCTCTACCCCACTTTCTCTCTCCCACTCAACTATCAACACTCACAACACATCACTTTTTTCACTTTTTCCCTTAATCCCCGTGCTAACCTAATATTTGCAATTTGAAATGGGACGGAGTGAGTATAACTCATCAGCCACTCTATCACTCAAAAAAAAAAAAAAAAAAAAAAAAAAAAAAAAACTCATCATTCACTGTAAAAATCTGAATTTTGTGCAAAGCCCGAGGCAGTTCCAAACTGCAAGAAGAGTAACTATGTCCTAAGCTTTAAAACCTTCACCGTACGATTTTTTTTTTATTTTCGTATTTTGAAAGGGTGGGGATATACACACCTACCAGTTTGATCAGTACGCCCACTGTTTTTTATCACAACAATATCATCTTAATAAAAGACACTTTAATCCCTGATATTATAATTATATTCCTAAATTGGTTAAAACACCCACCCTTTACTAGTCCCCAATATACTATCCTAGTAGCCATAGTTCTCCCATGAACACAGACATTCCATAGCCATGACTGTATTGATACTTTCCAAAAAAAAAACAAAAAAAACCCGTTGTTTTGGTTTGGCTAGTGAGCTTAATTGGTAGTCTATTTAGTTCAATTGATCCCATCTTTTCAGATAATATTTTTCTAAAATTACAAATATATTCTATTCAATCCGAGACACAAAGGAAAAGTTTGAAGGAAATAATGGAGATAGTGGAAGATTTTGAAATTTCGACTGAACAACTAAATACACAATACGTGAAGAGTTGACCTGGTTATATCTTAAGTAGATGCAAAATTCCTTTAGGCCCTTCTCCCAGATGTTTTCTCCATAAAAGCCCACGCGAGATGCAAAATTCCAACTAACCCCAAAGCCGAAACAAAATGCCATAAAAGCCCAAAAACCATCACTCAGCCCAAAAACCAACAAGCCCAATGCTAAGCCCGATGCCCCGACCCGGCCCGATGCCCCGACCCGCACAGGATCCGAAACCCACTTACCAATCCACCCGTTTTAATTAGAAAAAAAAATGTTGACACTAGGTTTTGAACCTAGGACCTTTTGTAGGACAACCACATCTTAACCACTAACCCACTGCATTGCTTTGTTCAATTTTTGCAATATTTATTATTAGTAACAGCATTCTATACGAAACTAAATTAAAAAATTGAGATTTTACAATCAATTAATGAAAATCTTGAATATTCACACACAAAAAAAAAACTTTTAATATATGTATATATTAGAATATTAAAAACATCATTTAAGAATATAAAATATCTAATGCTTTTTATTAAAAAAAATATGAAAAACCTAAAAAATAAATTAAATTGTAATTGCGAAAATACATTATTTCAAAAACTTTTATAATTTTTTAATTATTACCCTTCTTTTAAGGCATTTATTTACATAAATGACACCAACTAAGTCTATTATATACTGAAAATATGAGAATTATAAGAAAATAAATTAAATAACTCTTATGAGACATGTAAAAAAGTCTTGTAATTTGTATCAAAGTCTTGTAAATTCTTATGAAACATGTAAAAAAGTCTCATATCAGACTTATGAGAGTCTATTTACAAGGTCTCATAGCAGACTCATGGTGCATTTTTTAGGTCTCATAATTTGTATCAAAGTCTTGTAAATTCTTATGAAACATGTAAAAAAGTCTCATATCAGACTTATGAGAGTCTATTTACAAGGTCTCATAGCAGACTCATGAGTCTCTCAAATGTCTCATAAGTGCATTTTTTAAGTCTTATAATTTGTATCAAAGTATTGTAAATTCTTATGAGACATGTAAATAAGTCTCATATCAAACTTATGAGTGTCTATGCAAAAGGTCTCATAACAGACTTATGAAGGTCTATTTACAAGGTCTCATAACAGACTCATGAGTCTCTCAAAAGTCTCATAAGTGCATTTTTATGCCGTATATTTTGTATCAAAGTCTTGTAAATTCTTATGAGACAGGTAAAAAAGTCTCATATCAGACTTATGTATGTCTATTTACAAGGTCTTATAGCAGACTCATGAGTCTCTCAAAGGTCTCATAAGTGCATTATTATGCCTTATATTTTGTATCAAAGTCTTGTAAATTCTTATGAGACATGTAAAAAGTCTCATATCAGACTTATGAGTGTCTATTTACAAGGTCTCATAGCAGACTCATGAGTCTCTCAAAGGTCTCATAAGTGCATTTTTTAAGTCTTATAATTTGTATGAAAGTCTTGTAAATTCTTATGAGACATGTAAATAAGTTTCATATCAGACTTATGAGTGTCTATTCACAAAGTCTCATAGCAGACTCATGAGTCTCTCAAAGGTCTCATAAGTGCAAATGGCAATTTGGTAATAAGGACTTAAATATTTTCATTTTATATAAATAATTTACTGGAAGGTGATAGTAAAAAAATAAAAATAAAAATTCGATATTACATAATTATAATTTAATTTATCTTTAAGATCTTTTATATTTTATCTAATAAAAGATTTAAATACTTTATATTTTAAATCATTTTTTTTCGGTTTTTTATTTTACAAAAGGTTGATGTTTTGGGAATAATCAAGAATTTTATTAATTGGTTTAGAATCTTGTTTTTTCTTTAGTTAGATTCATTTAGGCGCAATAGTAATAGAATATATTGCAACAATTGTATCAAACATTGTGTTGGTGTAGTGGTGAAGTCATTTCTTTTCACAAGAAGTGCTTGGGTTCAAGTCAAGCATACTACAAATTAAATTTTTAATAGTCAAATGGATGGATGAGGGCCACAGGTGGGCTGGGCGGCGGGTCGGACTGGGTGGGCTGGGCGGCGGGTCGGGCTGGGTGGGCTGTAGCGAGTCGGCCTTGAGAATAAGGGGCTGAGATGGGCGCTGGGCTTAGGTGGAATTTTGATCTGGCCATGGGTCTTTATGGGATAATTATCTGGCCCAGGGGGCCTAGGGTCCAAACCTCATCCTCTAAATTGGAATACGTGGAGAGTTGACCTGGTTATATCTTAAGTAGATATCCTCCAAATTGGAGCATTGTTTACGAAAACAGTAATTTTCATGGGTAGTAAATACACCACACTGGTATGATACTGTTCGCTTTGGTGCCCAGCCTGCACGTATTTGTTTTTGGGTCAACTCCCAAAATGCCTCATACTAATGGAGTGCGTGAACACCTTTATATACTAGGCAATTCTTCTTTTAATTGCCGATGTGGGACTTGGGTTGATACCCCAACAAATTGAGAATTTTTTTTTTCTCAAATCCTAATAGGATTGTCAAAATCATGTGGAGAATTCTATTTCCTAATTGTAATAGGAGAGGAGGATTGTTTCCTGATGCAAGTGTGGAAGGAAATCGTGAATCCTTATGGGTGAAAGAAAAGTGATTTTCTTATAGTATTAGGAAAGGGTTTGTGGTGTTCCTATATAAAGAGTATATGGCTTATGATTTGGGTGTGTCTTGTGGTGCCAAGAGGGGCTCCCCTTAGGGGAGAATTTGAGGAAGAGGAGATTAGTGGGTGTGCCTGTTGGGTTTCAACTGATCATGCGCAGCGGAAGACTTTACATGAACAAAACCCAAAGCCAGGATCCGCTATGATCAAATAATTTATAATAAAGACGAAAAGGATTCTAACTTTGTTTGCTCGGAATGAAACTTTAAGATAGGTATTAAGAAAAATACCCTCTCTTGGTATCCACACATCGAACGGATTCAAGAACTCCTTCTTGAGACGATTGCTAGATCCTTTAGGCTTGAAAAATTTGGCTTTGAAGAACCCTTCTCAAACTCCCTTGAATGAATATTATGGTTTGATAATTCAGAATAATCAAACCCTAATAACCCTTAAATAATGTGTATTTTTCTCTCACCAAAAACCTCTCTTTGATTTCTCAAATCAATGTGGAAGCATATGTTTTCGGCTGCTGAAAATCGTCCATTATATCCGAGGAAGAAACCTAATCTCATTAGAAAATAAGTTTTCTTGATCAGCAAGATGTTACCTAAAATTGTTCCTGCCGGACAAACCATCAGTACGGATCAGTTTGGTGGCTCCCAAACCATCCGTACGGATCCTCCAGTAGGATCCAGTTTTTCTCGTTTTCTGTGCCTTATTCGATCCCGTTCTGCGTGTGTGACCCAATAGGATTATACTAAGTTGGCAACGAGCCCGAACCGTTCAAATCTCGTAAATCATAAGCGGACTCTAGCAAGCCATTATGATTACCCAATTACTATAACTTTGAAGATCCAAAGTTTCCTATATTATAGAACATATTACAATCTCTTTGTCTCACGATGTAAATTGAACGTAAGCCATGGTCAATGGTCAACATACCTTGTACAATTCTTTCTCGGTTCCGAATATATTAATAATACAAATGACATTGATCTCATCAATTCATTTGAGCACGGCCATGCATTTCATTAATACTACTCATCGATGGGCCCAAACTTGACATCTCTCCGAAGAGGGACAAATCCCGTTTCGGCTTATTACCACCTTTCCCTACATGATTCCGATTATGCCAATCATATTCTTTATAACTACCCGGTTAAGGGTAACGTTTGAATATGTCAAACGTAATGTTCATCATGTGGAAGATTGTAATAACCTCAGGTCTAAAGATTCAAGTGATATAACTATATGAGACTTAATTATGACATTATGACCATGACATAAATCTCATAGGGGTCAGTCAAGTATTTGTTCTCCTACAAATACCCATAAGTCTAATTGTATCACATACACATAATCATCATATGATTATCTATTAAACTTATACTATCCCTTCATAAGTGCTAAGGATAATGATTATTATAATAAACATGCAAAAGATATAATAATCGAGTTTGTTATCTCTATAACAATGAAGCTATGATGCAACGTATAGGCCTTTCTCAAGGTCCTAGGGCATAATATTCAATAATCTCCCACTTGCACTAGGCCCAATCAACATGTATCCAATACCCATTGAGCTTAGTTATGATCTCTATCATTATTGCAAGTAAGCTTATGTAAAATGATTATCATTGTTATCAACATATGGTATTTTGCATATTTTGACATCTCCCATCTTTGACGATTTCTCAAATAAGATAGAAACGTATATGTTTAGATAAGATATTAGTCCCTTGGATTATGCAATAACAATTATTGTCACAATGAAGGTCCATTAAATTAGTGACACTTGAAACAATTTTCTAGTTTACTAATTAGTCTCCTTATTCAAACAATTTTTCAGTTGCATCTCATGCTACTAGATACTCAACCTTTTGTAGAATAGTAATGGTGTATTTAGAACTCTTCTAACACCATTATTAAACGTAAACATGTATTTATACAGTAATATTTATCTTTGTTGGTTTTTAAGAATGCATCTATGTAACTATTGTAAGATCACCTTTCACTCCATCAAAGATCAAGAATGCATCCTTTGTGTTAGAGACATTATCCCACATCGGGAATTAACAAGCCATGCCTTGCCTATATAAGGATCCTGGGCTACTCCTCCCATTGCAAATTAGTTTTGGGATGGAACCTCAGACTTTATCATGGTATCAGATCTGGCCCGTTACACGTGCAAGCCCAACGGACAACGATGTTGCTCCCCGTCACCCGATTAAGTCCACGTTGTAAGCCTTTGGCAAAGCCCGGCTACACGTGAGGGGACGTGTTAGAGAAATTATCCCACATCGGGAATTAACAAGCCATGTCTTGACTATATAAGGATCCTGGGCTACTCCTCCCATTGCCAATTAGTTTTGGGATGGAACCTCAGACTTTATCACTTTGGTTCTTCTCAAGTACATAAGGATGTTTCTTAACTAGTGACTTTCGCTAGAAACCGATTGGTATTATCTCATTATACTCCAAGTATATGAGACATCCGGTCTTAGTACATTAACATGGCTTACATGATAGATCCAATTGCCGAAGCATATGGAATCCTAATCTTGTGCTCTTTCTCATTAGTCTTCCAATAAGACTAAATCTTGTCAAGAGTGATGCCATTAGACATTTGCAAGAAACATCTCCAAGAGTCTTGCATAGTGAACTTTTCACTATTGTGTCTATATTAGTACTTTGACTTCAACCAATCATCCTTTCAGATTTATCTCGATAAATCAGTCCAAGGATATAGGCGGCTTTGTTCAAGTCTTTTCACTATTGTGTCTACCTTATGGTTTTTAAGCCTTAGGGTAGAACGATCAAGTTCCAAACTTGATTATCATACATGGATTGCACTCTAGATTTCATGACTCCAGGTCATTGATCTAAGTCCGGAGTGGACATTGCATCTTGATAGGTAATAGGTCATTCACAATGATATCTTCCTTATTACTTTCTATTACGAGAAATCAATATTTCTTGTTATAGATAGTATCCTATCATATATGTAAATATCTTGTGTATACTTTAAGGAATTTCCACAACTCCTTGTGAAACTTTGTTCAACTTCCATCTTAGGTTCTATGTCATTTTTTGGGTCTCAAACTTTTCGAGATACATTTTACTCCCACTAGTTCTTTAAAGATAAACGATTTATCTAGAAAGTGCTATTTAGAGTAGCAAACGATTTGTACTCTAAAGGGCGTAAAATTAATATCATAAAGATATCCCATGAAAATACATTAACTAGATTTAGGTGTGATTTTGTCCAAGACAATACTTTTCATAAAAGTGTCACATCTCAAATCTTTATGAAAGACAAACCCAGTTTTCTTTCATTCCATATCTCATATGATATTACGAACCTCATTAGACGAAACTCAATTTAGTGTAAGCGCAGCTGTTTTCAGCATATAATCCAGAAGGTTAATTAAAGATCATCTTGACTTATTATGAGGTGAAGAACATCAGTTTGCAGACAATCTGCAGATTTCTGTAAACAGGAGCCGTACGGCTCATCCCTAGGCGTATGCCTAGTTTGCAGCCGTACGGTTGTTTTTTTCAGATTCTGTTTTTTTTCTTATTCTGCAGACTTTCTGCGGAATTCTCACAAAGTCTAGGGCTCAAATATTCATTACTTAGATCAGATCATAGTACACTAATATTTTTGCCATGAGATACCGAAATCCTTTTCAAAGCATTGTTACTTTAGTGAACTACATACATCAATATGTATTAGTCCAAAAGAGTAATTTCTTTTTACTACTAATTAGTAAAAGGTGTCTATGATCAATTTCTAAGATTTACATACATCACATGATTCGAAATCATATGAATTTAAAAGTCCATCCCATGGAATTTTAGATATGTGTTTCTTATCATTTTGACATAGACATCAATGCTCTAAGAATGTAACGCTTACGTTCTTGGATTCAGATTTCCATTATTTATGTTTATACTCATTATTTTGTTCTTCCAAGATAAGGATATTAAGTCCCATTATATGATTAGCAATACAATAAAGCAAATCATATTTAATGGAACACTTTCTTATATTAAATAAGAAATATCTGTAATCTTTTAATGAATAAACCAAAATAATATTTCTAAAGTAGGAACATCACAACATTTGTTCAAAACAAATATGAACCCACTAAGTAAAGACACTTCGCAAGTTCCTATGATTAATGTTGCAACATTTGCATCATTATCAACACATAGGTTAATCTTTACCCTATTAAGTAGTCTTTCTATTTCTCAAGTCTTACACATTTATACAAATGTGGGATCTGATAGAGAAAAACTCCACTTGTAATAAAAATACCTAGCAAGTGTACTAGTCACCGTAGTAGTAATACGCTATGCGAGGGTCGATCCACAGAGACTTGTGTATTTCACAATTCGATTTTCAGCAGTATAAACAAGAAATTAAAAATGACTGGTTTGTTATTTTGATTATTTCTACAAAAGCACTTAAATTAAACTAAGATAGCAATTAAACAAAATAGAATGAGTTTACCGGAATTTCAGCAATGAGAGGAAGATCTATGGATTGGATTCACATGTATTTCATTAATATATATAACTAATAATATCATCATTCCTTGTTGGGGATTTATTCTCTTAAGTAAGATTGAATGCTCACACATCTTCAATCTAGTGTTCTTTCAATATCATATTTTCTGCAAAGGCCATATGATATTCAAAGAACTCATTAAAATCTTAGGAATCTTAAATCTATAATTTTGATAAGAAATCACTTTACAAATCAAAATTATATTATTTCAAAAGTCGGACTTTGTATATCTCAATCAATCACTTGAAATCCTTATACACAAATTAGTTCAAAGAACTCATTAAAATCTTAGGAATCTTAAATCTATAATTTTGATAAGAAATCACTTTACAAATCAAAATTATATTATTTCAAAAGTCGGACTTTGTATATCTCAATCAATCACTTGAAATCCTTATACACAAATTAGTTTAAGAGCCAAGCTAATATAAACATTAGATTGTAACTAGAAAACTCTTATAAAAACACTTCTTGAAAAACCCAACAAAATGAATAACAATACTATCAATTAAAACATAATAATTCCATACATGTTACCTCCAATCCATAGAATGAGGAAATTAGCCAAGCATACACATATTCTTCTTCAACAAAGCTTCAATATTCAACATAAAACTTGAAGAAGTGAAAATATTTGGAGCAATGAAAAACCTCTCAATCTTTCTCTACAATGTTTGAAGGAAGTAAAAACTATCTATTCTAGATCTTAATACCCTGGCTGCTGTGTGGAAGAGATGTATTTATACTAGGGTCAAGCTAGGGTTACACAATAGGAACACAAGAAGAGGATATCAAGCTTGTTGAAAAACTGCATTTTCCTGTCGGGTAGGCTGTGCGGCCGCCCAAAATGGGGTGTGCGACCGCACATCTTTCTGACTTGATTTGGTCATGGAACGGGTATGAATTGGGCGACCACACGATATGTTTTGTGCAGCCGCACAGTAGTCTGTCAGGTTGATTTTCTTCTTATTCCCGTCCTTGACTCGGTTGACCGCTGTTGACCATTGATGTTGACTCGAGCAATCATTGATATCCACACTTTTGAGCCTCCAGGCCTTTGCAAAATATCAAAATAACACTAAAAAGTGTTTTACAACATTCAAATCCTTACAAAGTTCCTTATACAAAATAGATCAACAATTACATCAATAATGTTCTAAATTATATCCAAAAGTCAATAAAACTAGCTCGGGAACATAGAGATTATATATGTAAATACTACTCTATCAAATTCCCCCACGCTTAGACCATTACTCGTCCCTGAGTAATATTCCTAACCCACCTCTAAGCACCGGTCTATAAAGCGTAGCATGGAGGAAAATAACACCTATCTCCTCTATATCCCCATCAACCAAGTCAAGAAAAGAAATAAAACTCGGAGTGAAAAGAACTCCGTCCCCTTATGACTCCAAAAATGAGTAACTATGGCCCTAATCGATAGCAACACCAATAATAAACAAATAAAATCATATCCGACTAGGGCCCACACATTGAAGCTAGGGGGAACTAAAACGACCTATGCTTCCCCCATGCTTATCTTTCACTACATTCTCCCTCAAAAAAAAAAAAAAAATCAATGCTAGGATATGTTCTTAACAATGATTTACCTCAAAATAAGCTCCAACGTCCCTTATAACTCCACAAAAAATGAGGATTTTCTATCCTATTGCCTCTAACCAACCTCCTACTCCAACATGCATCCTACCCGACTCTCCAATCCTCCCTTAGGACGCCACGCCGGTGAAAACATATAATCGCTCAATTGCTCACCTTTTGCCTAGGCGCCCTTTCGGGTTTTCACCTAGCCTCTCTTTTTCTTTTCTTAATTATTATTATTATTATTTTTTTTTTTAAATAACTAAATACAAACGAAAAACATAACTGATGATGAAAGTACCCCCCATGCTTAAATCAAGCATTGTCCCCAATGTAGAACCAATAAAAATGAGCTAAAGGATAGGGATACCTCCAAACATGCAACTACTGAAAAGGGGGGCGGGGTTGCCCGTCTTGGCCAGAACTGCCTCCCTGCCACTGCATCTGGTCACCAAAAGGAGGAGGTGGAGGCGCCACTCCTCCCCAAATCATCCGGAGCAGCTACCCCTGCTGAGTGGACTCTCGGGATTGCTGCGCCCTCCATGCTTGCGCAGCCTCAATCTCGGCAGCCTGCCTCTGGTACATCTCCATCTGTTGCTGCTGTAGCTGTCCTAAGGTGGCCTCTTGCCTCCCACTTGATTTTCTCAACTCCCCAATGTCTAGGCGTAATCCCTTAATATCATCCTGTAAATCCTCAACCACCCCTCCCAAGTAAAAAGTGGCCTCATCAGGGTGAAACTCCCATTGTGCTTCCTCTTGCTGTGCCCCACCAGATGTCCCTTCTCCTGGATGTGTAGCGGTGTGCCCCCGAGTCAGAGATTCTATATTAATGATGGTCCCCGGAGTCAAATCCCTTGGAATCTGGGTCAAGTCCACCCCTGCCCGCCTTATCATAGCTGTTATCATAAGGGGGTAGTTGAAGTTGGAACTCCCCATGCTTCTGATGGTGTTCTGAATCTCATTCTGAATTATGAACCCGGTGTTAATGTTACCACCCTGCAGGACCACATGCATCAATGCAGCTCGTCTCCAATGCACATCATTGTAATGTGAGCTCGGAAGTATCCTCTCACATATAAATCGGTGTAGTGCGCGCATCCTCAAGTCGAGATTCCGGGCCTTAGTTACAATGCCACTCCTCATCATATCCGGGTCAATTTCCCCAAACGTAGGTGCAATTAAGTGCAAATTGCCTTTGACATTAGACCTCATTTCCTGCACTAGTCTCCAGTATGCACAATGCTCAATCTCAGTGGTGCAATTGATAGCATAGAACTGGTTGATCTCCTCTTCGTCATATGGATTCTAACTCCTCTCACCCACGAAGATTCAGTATAACCCGGCACTGAAGCATTAGCATAGAACTCTTTTACCAAGGAACTCACCCCATTACTAGAAGGCCGAGCCACAAGCCTCTTCCAATTATAGTGATCAAAGATGTCATTTAAGCCCATTTTCTTAATTTGAAATTCTTTCTCAACATTAAACTGTCTATGATCAAAATCTAGGTAAAATCGTTCCGCCTCAGGAGCCACAAAATGAATTCTATCAAATGGGGGTTCAAGCAATTCAGCTGGGATAGGCTCATGACGTACACCTCTGTTTGCTCTACGGGGAGGCATTGATATACTACCAACAAAAGAATGATTCTGAAAATTTGTTCTTACTTGACCGGAAAATTCGCCGGAGAAGTCGCCGGAGTTGGCCGGAATTTTTTCGCCGGAGTTGAGAGAGTTGATTCTTGAGAATGCCCTCGACCTTGTGAACACCTTCCCCTTCTGTGATGACTCCAAAATCCAAACCAATTTGCTTCAAAACCCAAGTTTTGCCTATTTCTTCTCTTTGCCCAATCTTCCCCAAATCACCGGATTTAATGGTGTTTTGGGTTAGAAAACTTGGAAATGATGGAGTAAATGTGGTGAGGATTATGATTTGGTAGGTTAGAATGGTGGGATTTGGTGTTTGGGTGGGTGATTTTTAGAGAGAGAGGGGGTTTGGGTCGGTTTTTGTAGAGAGAAGGTGAAGAGGGAGTAACTGGTGTTTGAAATTTTGGGATAAATCCCGTCCATTATCCCTTTTCTGGCAAGAATTCCCGATACCCAGGTCATTGGGCGGTCGCCCAAATACCCCGTGCGGTCGCACAATTATCTGGAACGAAATAGAGCATTTTCGAATATTTTTGGGCGGTCGCCCAAATACCCTGTGCGGTCGCCCAACTGTCTGGAAATGCATTTTTCAGTTTAAATCTCTGGCTCGTTCTGCTTCCTTGACCCCTTAGTGCATGATTGGTTGTCTCACATATATCTACACATCACCAAAACACAAACCACAAGCGTAATACTTCTAAAAACAAATAAAACTAAAAATAAAAATTCAATCTTTTGGAGGGTGACAACTATTTACACTCCCCTATAAACCCACAAACTCGGAGAGACCCGTTAGGGTGACACGTACATATTTGTGACCGCACTTTCGTTGCCTACGTTCCTCTTAGGACTATAAGAGGCTCAGGTCACCGTAGTTCGAACCGACTCCGACTTTGAAACTAATTTAAAAGAAAAAAATTCACTTCAAATTAAAGGCTTTTTTTTTTTTTTATATGACCGCTACACCCCCAAGCTCAGAACAAACTATGTCCTCATAGAGTGCAACTTAGCATGTTCCAAGTTAAAGAATGCTAGGGAATTAAAAATATAAAGAAAAAAAAATGATACCGAAGTGGGTTGCCTCCCATAAGCGCCTTTGTTTAACGTCGTTAGCCCGACGTATTGCTTCGTCAATCGCTAGATTCTGGGACAATGAGGTGTACCACTTCTGCAATTTCTCCATGCCTTGGAACATTTTCATAATAGGGCTTAACCCTATGACCATTCACCTTGAAGACATCCCCGTCTTTCAGGTTTCTTAGCTCAACCGCACCATGTGGAAAGACTTTCAAAACTTCGTACGGCCCCGTCCATTTGGACTTAAGCTTTCCGGGAAATAACTTGAGTCGAGAGTTAAACAGGAGTACTTTCATACCCAGCCTAATGGATTTGGGCCTGATATGCTTGTCATGATACCACTTGGTTTTCTCCTTATAACTTCTCGCACTCTCATATGAATCCAACCTCAACTCTTCCAATTCATCTAGAGCAAGTAATCTTTGCTCTCCTGCCAATGCTACATCCATATTGAGTTGCTTGATGGCCCAAAAAGCTTTGTGTTCCAGCTCCACGGGAAGATGGCATGACTTTCCAAACACTAACCGGTAGGGGCTTACTCCAATGGGAGTTTTGAATGCGGTTCGGTAAGCCCATAAAGCACCAAACAACTTTTCAGCCCAATCTTTTCGGTTTGGCCTCACCGTCTTTTCTAATACTGCCTTAATTTGCCTGTTGCTGACCTCCACTTGACCGGAGGTTTGTGGATGGTAAGGTGTGGCAAGGCGGTGGACAACCCCATATCTCTTTAACAACTTGTGGAACAACCGGTTGGTAAAGTGCTTGCCTTGGTCACTTATGATAGCCCTCGGTATCCCAAATCTGCAAAACAAAATCTCACGCACAAATTTACAAACCACATTAGAATCATTAGTGCGAGTGGGAATGGCTTCTACCCACTTAGAGACATAGTCTACAGCAACAAGAATGTATAGATAGCCGAAGGACGGAGGAAAATGTCCCATAAAGTCAATGCCCCAAACATCAAAAATGTCTACAACCAAGTTATTAATTAGGGGCATTTCATCTTTTTTAGTGATCCCTCCTGACCTCTAGCATCTATCACATTGCGCACAATATTGATGGGCATCTTTAAACAAACTTGGCCAATAAAGTCCCGATTGAAGGACCTTCCGGGCAGTCTTTTGCCCACTGAAATGCCCACCACATTGCAACTCATGACAAAAGTCTAGGACACTCTTTTGCTCATGTTCGGGCACACACCTTTTGACTGTCTTATCTGGGCAAATCTTAAATAAATAAGGGTCATCCCAAATGTAGTGCTTAACATCAGAGAGGAATTTACGTTTTGCATGTGAGTCCATTCCAAGAGGTAAAGTGTGTGAAACAAGGTAGTTGGCAAAATCCGCATACCATGGTTCATGCACATGTACCACAAAAAGTTGTTCATCAGGAAAATGTTCGTTAATGGGAATCAACTCATCATGTGCATTCATAAACGTGAAATCCTCTAGTCTAGAGAGGTGGTCAGCAACTACATTTTCACTCCCTTTCTTATCTCTGATTTCCAAATCAAATTCTTGCAATAATAACATCCACCTAAGCAGTCTAGGTTTTTCATCTTTTTTATTTAACAAGTATTTCAATGCAGAGTGGTCAGAGTAGATAATCACCTTAGATCCAAGCAAGTATGAACGAATTTTTTCAAGTGCAAAAACCACAGCTAAAAACTCTTTTTCAGTGGTAGTGTAATTTAACTGTGCATCATTAAGAGTTCTACTTGCATATTGGATGACATGGGGTAATTTATCTACTCTTTGACCCAAAACCGCTCCTATGGCAAAGTCAGAAGCATCACACATGATTTCAAACGGTAATGACCAATCAGGGCTTGACAAAATAGGAGCACAAGTCAACTTCTTTTTCAATTCATTAAAAGCCTCCAAACATTCTTTATCAAAAATGAACTCCGTATCTTTCGCAAGCAAGTTACACAATGATTTACAAATTTTTGAGAAATCTTTGATAAATTTCCCATAAAAACCTGCATGCCCAAGAAAACTACGAGCACCTTTAACCGAGATTGGAGGAGGTAATTTAGAAATGACTTCAATTTTTGCCTTATCTACCTTTATACCCAGACTAGATACAAGATGACCTAAAACACTACCATGCTTCACAAGAAAGTGACTCTTTTCCCAACTCAAGGTTAAGTCGGTCTCACAACAACGTTTAAGCACAAAAGCCAAGTTCTTGAGACACTGGTCAAAACTATCCCCGAACACAGAAAAATCATCCATAAACACTTCCACCCCCTTTTCAATCATGTCGGAGAAAATAGATAGCATACATCTTTGAAAAGTCGCGGGTGCATTGCATAAACCAAACGGCATTCTCCTATATGCAAAAGTGCCAAAGGGACAAGTGAAGGTAGTTTTGGATTGATCCTCTTTAGCAATGGGAATCTGATTGTATCCCGAGAACCCATCCAAGAAACAATAGTAGGCGTGACCTGCTAATCTCTCAAGGATTTGGTCAATGAAAGGTAAAGGGAAGTGGTCCTTTTTAGTAGCCGCATTTAATTTCCTCAAATCCAAACACATCCTATGACCAGTGACTTCCCTCGTGGGCACTAACTCATTCCTCTCATTTGGGACAACAGTAATACCCGATTTCTTGGGTACCACTTGAACAGGACTAACCCACTCACTATCCTCGACCGGGTAAATAATACCAGTATCAAGTAATTTGAGCACCTCTTTCCTCACAACCTCCTGCATGTGGGGATTTAGCCTCCTTTGCCTTTCTCTAGAGGTTTTAGCATCCTCTTCAAGATTTATGCGGTGTTGGCAAATGGTAGGACTAATCCCCCTAATATCTGCTAAAGTCCAACCTATAGCACCCTTGTGCTCACACAACACTTTGATCAACCTCGCCTCTTGTTCTTGAGTTAGATCTGAGGCAATGATCACAGGAAGAGTTTCAGCTTCCCCTAAGAACGCATATTTTAAAGTTTGGGGAAGTGGTTTCAACTCAAGAATGGGGGGATTAAGAATGGACGGAGCCAACTTCTTGTTGAAGTGGCCTAGGGGGTGAAACGGGCCATCATCATGATGGTGTTCATCGGCCTTATCAGCAATAGCCATCACAGGAACATCCGTATTATCCCTAGAATTCTCACCGCCCCCCGACTCAAACTCACAATTTTTATTTTTCACCTCATCCCATAACTGCTCATGAACACATTCATCAATATCATCTATATAACAACATGAATCATCAAAAATTTGTGGTTCTTTCATGACATCAAAAACTGAGATTTCTACCTTTTCATCGAGAACATGCATGGTCAATTTCCCATTTTTAACATTGATGTTGGTGTCGGTAGTTGCCATGAACGGGCGCCCAAGGAGAATGGGTGGTTCACGACACTTACTAACACCTTGTTCCATGTCTATTACAACAAAATCAACAGGAATGATGAGCTTTTCTACTTGCACCAAAATGTCCTCCATAACTCCCATAGGGCGTTTGACCGAGTGATCGGCTAACTGAAGGGTCATTGTGGTAGGTTTAAGCTCACCCAATCCCAATTGTTTATATATAGAAAAAGGCATCAAATTAATGCTAGCGCCCAGATCCAACATCGCCTTCACCGACTTAGAATCCCCCAAAGTGATTGTAATGTTAAAACAACCGGGATCCTTAAGTTTTGGTGGAAGGTGGGTTTGAAGCACGGCACTCACATTCTCAGACATGATCACATTCTCACCTCTTCCCATCCTTGGTTTCCGGGTATTAAGATCTTTGAAAAACTTGGCATAAGATGGAATATTTTTGATGACATCCAACAATGGTAAATTGATGTTTACTTTTGAAAACATGTCATAAATTTCAGAGAATTGTTTTTCCATCTTTTGCCTCATATAACGACCCGGAAAAGGCATGGGCGGTACATATGGCTTGGGCGTTGGAGATGTTACATTTTGCTTGTCTCCCAAGTCATTAGTACCATTTTCCTTCAAATTTTCAGACTTTTCCTCAACATTATTATTAGAAGTGGAGGGAATACTTACCTCCTCACCGATGACCTTACCATTTCTCAGTGTGATGATTACTTTGGCTGAGTGCTCCCCTTGGCTAGGGAAGGTTCCCGGTTTGGTAGCTCGCAACACTTCCGCCATTTGACTTACCTGGGTCTCAAGCTTGTTGATGGCAGCTTCATTGTTCTTCCTTTCTTGCATCATTTCCAACCTCATCTGCTCCAAGATTGTTTCGACGGAAGGTTTCGGAGGTTGTTGTGCTTGATGTTGTGGTTGTGGTTGTTGTTGCACCGGGTGGAGTGGTTGATTGTTACTCCATGAAAGATTTGGGTGATGCCTCCACCCTGGATTGTATGTGTTGGAGTATGGATTGTTGTATGGTTACCTTGGTTGAAATCCATTTGCTGCTTGTGCCTGTTCAGAAAATTCTGAAAATTGTGCACTAGATGGACAAGCATTAGTAGCATGAGAATTTAAACCACAAGTAGTACAAACTTCTTGAACTTTGTTAGCAATGAGAGGTGAAACAAGATTTGTGAACGTAGAAATTTGGTTAGACATATGGATAAGAGCATTTTCCAATTTATCTACCTTCTCGTTAGATTGAACTTCATAAATTCCCTTTTGATTTCCTCTCACTCCTCTCTGCTGAGAATTTGCACCTAACATCTCAAAAATGTCACTAGCTTCTTCCGGAGTTTTCTCACCTATTGACCCTCCCGCAGCATTATCAACAGTGTTTTGATACAAATGACTTAACCCATCATAAAATGATTGATTCAAATGTGGAAGGGAAAAGTCATGGTGAGGGCATTGAACTAAAAGCATTTTAAAACGATCCCATGTTTCGTGAAATGCCTCACCAGGTTCTTGTTGAAAACCTATGATTTTCTTTCTTAATGCTGATAATGAGGGATGCGAATAATATCTCTGAAAGAAAGCTTGGTACATCTTTTCCCATGTGTTTATGCTATTGGGAGGCAAATTCATGAACCACGTTTGAGCTGCACCCTTAATACAAAGAGGAAAACAACGCAACTTTAACTGGTCCTCCGTGATACCAGCAGTGATAGGGAATGTTTGCACATTGGCTAGGTATTCACGGATGAAATTAAGCGGGTCCTCATTAGTTAAACCATGGAAAGTAGGCAACAAATTAAAGTATTTCCCTTTAAGCTCATATCCTTTTGCCGCGGCCGGCAAATTAATACATGAAGATGCATCATCGATTTTAGGACGGAAAAAATCCTTCATATGACGAACCTCACCCATGTTTAAGTTTACTTCTACCTCGGTGGTGGAAGTTTCGGTTCCACTTAGATCTTCTTCTGTCCCGGTGACAGAAGTCTCAGATTCAGATTCAAATAAATTGAAAAGGAGATAATTTTCCTTGAGATTATCTATTTATTCGTTCAACGGAACCAACTGGGGGTTTAGTGAATGTCGACCAAACATACGCTATTGAAAATTGAACTGTGAAATACAGAACAAGTCCCCGGCAGCGGCGCCAAAAACTTGATAGAGAAAAACTCCACTTGTAATAAAAATACCTAGCAAGTGTACTAGTCACCGTAGTAGTAATACGCTATGCGAGGGTCGATCCAAAGAGACTTGTGTATTTCACGATTCGATTTTCAGCAGTATAAACAAGAAATTAAAAATGACTGGTTTGTTGTTTTGATTATTCCTACAAAAGCACTTAAATTAAACTAAGATAGCAATTAAACAAAATAGAATGAGTTTACCGGAATTTCAGCAATGAGAGGAAGATCTATGGATTGGATTTACATGTATTTCATTAATATATATAACTAATAATATCATCATTCCTTGTTGGGGATTTATTCTCTTAAGTAAGATTGAATGCTCACACATCTTCAATCTAGTGTTCTTTCAATATCATATTTTCTGCAAAGGCCATATGATATTCAAAGAACTCATTAAAATCTTAGGAATCTTAAATCTATAATTTTGATAAGAAATCACTTTACAAATCAAAATTATATTATTTCAAAAGTCGGACTTTGTATATCTCAATCAATCACTTGAAATCCTTATACACAAATTAGTTTAAGAGCCAAGCTAATCTAAACATTAGATTGTAACTAGAAAACTCTTATAAAAACACTTCTTGAAAAACCCAACAAAATGAATAACAATACTATCAATTAAAACATAATAATTCCATACATGTTACCTCCAATCCATAGAATGAGGAAATTAGCCAAGCATACACATATTCTTCTTCAACAAAGCTTCAATATTCAACATAAAACTTGAAGAAGTGAAAATATTTGGAGCAATGAAAAACCTCTCAATCTTTCTCTACAATGTTTGAAGGAAGTAAAAACTATCTATTCTAGATCTTAATACCCTGGCTGCTGTGTGGAAGAGATGTATTTATACTAGGGTCAAGCTAGGGTTACACAATAGGAACACAAGAAGAGGATATCAAGCTTGTTGAAAAACTGCATTTTCTTGTCGGGTAGGCTGTGCGGCCGCCCAAAATGGGGTGTGCGACCGCACATCTTTCTGACTTGATTTGGTTATGGAACGGGTATGAATTGGGCGACCGCACGATATGTTTTGTGCGGCCGCACAGTAGTCTGTCAGGTTGATTTTCTTCTTATTCCCGTCCTTGACTCGGTTGACCGCTGTTGACCATTGATATTGACTCGAGCAATCATTGATCTCCACACTTTTGAGCCTCCAGGCCTTTGCAAAATATCAAAATAACACTAAAAAGTGTTTTACAACATTCAAATCCTTACAAAATTCCTTATACAAAATAGATCAACAATTACATCAATAATGTTCTAAATTATATCCAAAAGTCAATAAAACTAGCTCGGGAACATAGAGATTATATATGTAAATACTACTCTATCAGGATCCATATCCGGTATCCAATACCTAAGGACTTAAAAGTAGAACTTTAACATAAATACTTAAAGTGGTAGTCCTACTACCTTTCCTTTTGATCTTTTAATTCAAATTGTATTGGTCAATCATATTGCCATGGTAGCAATTACATCCTCAGGATTTTAGGTTTAGCCACAAATATTTCCTTTAGGCTTGACAACTCTTGTCTTGCATTTATCTTAAATCTTTTTCTTTATTAACCTTTAGAGTTTGAGAAGGTTTCCATTTGACATTAAGACTTAGCATTTTAAACATCAAATGTCGCTTATGAATTAATATCAAATCCGTTTGTTAGTTCCAAACTAACTTGATTATCAAGCCAATAAGGTAATTAATATGTCTCTCCATGTTCAAAACATGGGAACTTATTAACTTACCTTTCAGTCATCACATGAATGTTAGGCTCTAATCAATCTCAAACTTTTCTTGCCTTTCTTCCTTGTAGGAACGCTTCCTACGTAATTTCTTATCATATAAGCATCCATATGTTTTAGATACTTCTAAAGTTCCAAACATTTGGTAGCAAGTCGTAGGACAATTGACATCCATAGATTCATCCACATGATTCTAATTAATGTCTTTGTCAGTCCTTTAAGCATTAGGTATCTTAGGAATATAATTTATTAGGAATGCATAACTTTCGATATTTAGAACAATTCTTAAGCTCATGACTAAGTCAAAGAAGTTAATCTTATTCTCTTTAAGCGGGGTAGATCACAGTAATTATATATGATTAAAGTTTAAAACATTCTACACAAATATACAAATAAATATACATCTATATTTTATACCATTATCACTTAGATATATTTAATGTATTTCATAAATACTACTACTAAATTATATAACCTTCATTATACAATGCATGTAAAATATAATTTATATGGTCTAAGATCCATATTTCACTTAACTTTGAGTAGGCTTTGGCACGACTGCTCAAAATAAGTTATTTAGGTAGATAACTCCTTATCAATCACATCATATGTGACTCTTAGATCCTTTATGAGGTTTTAGACATCTTATGTCTAACATGTTTTAATCTCATTTGTGCCTTAGGCCCAAAACTGTTTTGATAGCCTAATTAAGTCAAACAATTTTAAACGTATATGAATCACTGTTTCCTCATCTTGCTCATCGATGAATAGAATTAATGCACCTCGCTTTAGCAGAGCCCACATAAAAATACCCATGTAGTCACAAGTGTTTTAATCATGAATTGGCACTTGACTTAAATTTTCAAGAAGGTTCATATTACACATAAATTCAAGCAATTAGCCTAAATTACTTTTATGTGATTTAATTCCGCTAGTTATAGGATTAATTCTGAAAATTTTTGAGATTACGCCAACCTTAAACTCCTTTAAGATTCTGATCTCAGTAACTGTCTGGACTTCTGAACTAAAATTTGTTTCAGGAAACACGGTTTCCAAAACCTGCCGTCTGAAACAGATCAGAATCAGTACTGCCCAAATCATATGTACGGATGTTTCTGGTAGCTTCCAGATTCATCCGTACGGCTCTGTCAAGCAGGTTACAGAAACTCTAAACTCTTCAGAATTTTGGAACTGTATATTTTTGGATTTCAAGATTGAGATTTTTCAGGAAATACGGTTTTAGAAACCAGCCGTCTGAAACAGACTCAATCTTCAGATTCAAATTCTGCAACCAGTTTACAGAATAATACGATTTACCAGAGAACAGAGTCAAATCTGGGATTTACCAAACCATCCGTACGGATCAGTTTGGTAGCTTCCAAACCATCCGTACGGATCCTTCAGTAGGATCCCAGATTTCCAGTTTTTTCAGAAAACATCAAATTCGACTAATCTCAGATTCATGTTCAAGCATAATTAGTATTAAGAGACATGAATTACAGATTACGAATTTAAACTAATCTAATCTATATAATCAACAATAAGTTTATTCCACATATAGATTAGATCAAGATCATCAATAAGCATAATCCAATTAAAATTGATAATCATAAGCATGTGATTATACATATCAATCCAATTAATATAATAATCACATAATCCACTAGCATGCATATTTTTTGTCTCATATAAAACACTAATCACATAATTCGTCTTTTATCATGCATATTAATTAATCCAAATAAAATAATACATGCATGATCATATTAAAATTATTGATCATCAACGGGGCTCTGATACCACGGTTGGGTTTCAACGGATCATGCGTAGCGGAAGACTTTACATGAACAAAACCCAAAGACAGGATCCGCTATGATCAAATAATTTATAATAAAGACGAAAAGGATTCTAACCTTGTTTGCTCAGAATGAAACTTTAAGATTTTAGGTATTAAGAGAAATACCATCTCTTGGTATCTACACATCGAACGGATTCAAGAACTCCTTCTTGACGCGATTGCTAGATCCTTTAGGCTTGAAAACTTTGGCTTTGAAGAACCTTCTTAAAATTCCCTTGAATGAAAATTATGGTTTGATAATTCAGAATAATCAAACCCTAATAACCCTTAAATAATGTGTATTTTTCTCTAACAAAAAATCTCTCTTTGATTTCTCAAATCAATGTGGAAGCATATGTTTTCGGCTGCTGAAAATCATTTATTATATCCAAGGAAGAAACCTAATCTAATTAGGAAATAGGTTTTCTTGATCAACAAGAAGTTACCTAAAACTGTTCCTGCCGGAAAAACCATCCGTACGGATCAGTTTGGTGGCTCCCAAACCATTCGTACGGATCCTCCAGTAGGATCCAGTTTTTCTCGTTTTTCGTGCTTTATTCGATCCGTTCTGCGTGTGTGACCCAATAGGATTATACTAAGTTGGCAACGAGCCCGAACCGTTCAGATCTCGTAAATCATAAGCGGACTCTAGCAAGCCATTATGATTACCGAATTAGTATAAATTTGAATATCCAAAGTTTCCTATATTATAGAACATATTACAATCTCTTTGTCTCACGATGTCAATTGAACATAAGTCATGGTCAATGGTCAACTTACCTTGTTCAATGCTTTCTTGATTCCGAATATATTGATAATACAAATGACATTGATCTCATCAATTCATTTGAGCATGGCTATGCATTTCATTAATACTATTCATCGAGGGTCCCAAGCTTGACATCTCTTCAAAGAGGGACAAATCGCGTCTTGGCTTATTACCTTTCCCTACATGATTCCGATTATGCCAATTATATTCTTTATAGCTACCCGGTTAAGGGTAACGTTTGAATATGTCAAACGTAATGTTCATCATGTGGAAGACTGTAATAACTTCAGGTCTAAAGATTCAAGTGATATAATTATATGCGACTTAATTATGACATTATGACCATGACATAAATCTCATAGGGGGTCAGTCCAGTATTTGTTCTCCAACAAATACCCATAAGTCTAATTTTATCACATACACATAATCATCATATGATTATCTATTAAACTTATACTAGCCCTTCATAAGTGCTAGAGACAATGATTATTATTATAATAAATATGCAAAAGATATAATAATCGGGTTTGTTATCTCTATAACAATGAAGCTATGATGCAACGTATAAGCCTTTCTCAATGGCCTAGGGCATAATATCTAACAGTGCCTCTCCTATACAAATAGGCATCACTAGTTAGGTTTTTGGATAGAACTCAAGAGAGAGAGTTAGCATAAGCATATAATTTAGAGAGAGAAATTTTATGTTTGTATGCGTTGGTGAGGATATTCAAGAGTGTTGAGAGAGAGAGAGAGTCTCCATTCTTGTAATATCGAGAGATTAATATATTTATTGTTGGGTGGAATAGGCTTTAAGACGAACCACGGAAAAATTGTGTGTTTCGTCTTTGATTGTGTGTGTGTGTGTGTGTTATTTTGGTATCTCTTATTGCGATTTATCTTGTTGGTGAGCGATCCCAACAAGTGGTATCAGAGCCCAGGTTGGTTGATGGGCCCGACGCGAAGTGGACCGGTGCGAGATGTGTGGGGATGTGTGGGATTCTCCTATGTGTGATCTCGCGAAATAGACCCTTGTGTCGAAAGTCTTCCCGATAAAGGTGATCGGGCGGCGTGTCCCGCAGATGGTGTTAGCTGCGGTACAAGTTTCGTTGGAGGTACTTGAGTTGAGGGGAGGTTTGTTGGGGTATCAACCCAAGTCCCACATCGGCAATTTAAAGAAGAATTGCCTAGTATATAAAGGTGTCCACTCACTCCATTAGTATGTGGCCTTTTGGGAGTTGACCCAAAAACAAATCCGTGCGGGTTGGGCACCAAAGCGGACAATATTATACTAGTGTGGAGTGGTGGGGGTGATTGCGGTCCCAACAATTGGCATCAAAGCTTGGTTGAAGGGGAGAAGTCGCATCGACGGAAGAGATCCAAAATCGAAGAAAAAAACAAGAGAGCAGATTTGGTCTGTTTTTGTTCAGCGCAGCAGTGAAGAAATAGGCGTAGCACATTCGTTAACCGTTGGATCGTCCTGATTTTTGGTGAGCGGATTTGAGACTCATATATCTTCAATAGGAACGGTGGAGATTGGATTTTGTGGTTTGTAGCATCGGTAATTGCGCCAGTACAGTAGCAGCAGATTAGAAGAATTTATATTTTGGAGAATATGGATATTGGAGGATCGAAGTATCAAGTCTCAATGCTCGATGGAAGGATGAATTTACCCTTGTGTGACCTCATGAAGAATTCTTGTGTCGAAAGTCTTCCTGATATGGTGATCAGGCGGCGTGTTCCGCTGGTGGAGAGCGGCGGTACAAGTTTGACTAGAGGGGAGAACACAAGTGGTGTGGTTTTTGGTATTGAGTTTGATGACGATCGATATCGACGTGGTGGAATAAGTAGATCATGGAAGATGCAAGTTGAAGATGACAATGATGTGGTAGAATTTGAGTCAAGGGGAGATTTGTTGGGATTTTTTGTCTCAAATTCTAATAGGATTGTCAAAATCATGTGGAGAATTCTATTTCCTAATTGTAATAGGAGAGGAGGATTGTTTCCTAATGCAAGTGTGGAAGGAAATTGTGAATCCTAATGGGTGAAGGAAAAAGTGATTTTCTTATAGTATTAGGAAAGGGTTTGTGGTGTATTAGGAAAGGGTTTGTGGTATGCCTATATAAAGAGTATATGGCTTATAATTTGGATGTGCCTTGTGGTGCCAAGAGGGGCTCCTCTAGGGGAGAATGTGAGGAAGAGGGAATCAGTGGGTGTGCCTCCCCTATACAAATATGCATCACTAGTTAGGTTTTTGGATAGAACTCAAGAGAGAGAGAGTTAGCATATGCATGTAATTTAGATAGAGAAATTTTATGCTTGTATGCGTTGGTGAGGATATTCAAGAGTGTTGAGAGAGAGAGAGTCTCCATTCTTGTAATATCGAGAGATTAATATATTTATTGTTGGGTGGAATAGGCTTTAAGCCGAACCATGGAAAAATTGTGTGTTTTGTCTTTGATTGTGTGTGTGTGTTATTTTGGTATCTCTTATTGCGATTTCTCTTGTTGGTGAGCGATCCCAACAACTACTACCTCCGTTCTTCAATGATTAGTCAAAAAAAAAAAAAAAACTTTACTTTTAATCAAAAGTACATTTTAAAAAATTTATTCGCATTTCCGAATGAATAAGAAATACCATAACTCATCATGGTATCAGTAGTTTCCATGATCAAAGCTAGTCACTTTTTCCAAAATATTAGTTGTAACCGTCTGTGTTTTAAATTGTAGGAGATGAAGTGATTGTTGGTGGTTAGATAGAATTTTTGTAATAGGATAAAATGGGCAAGTACGTGGGTGTAATTACAAAGTTTGATATTTTATAATTTCTAGCAGTGGGTAATTGAATTAATGTGGGTGTACTAATCAAATTGGTGAGTGTGTATATCCCCACTCTTCTTGAAAAGTCACTATGGCGAACTAAATTTATTTAATTTTTTTTGGGCAAATTGCAAATAAGGGCCTGAAGTTCACCAGCTGTTCGTAGAACAGGGCCCATTGTTTCAAAACTCGCACATCAGGGCCCAAAGATAGAAAAAACTAGGGGTGGAAATGGTTCGGCTCAAACCGCGGTTCGGAACCGAGCCGAGCCAAACCGTGCGGTTTAGCTCGGTTTTTAAACTCATGCGGTTCAGCTCGGTTTCGAAAATTGATAAACCACACGGTTTGGTTCGGCTCACGGTCTGACCCTTCAAGCCGAACCGAGCCAAACCGAGCTGAACCGTTTCGAGCTGAACCATGAGCCGAACCGTAGAGCTGAACCGTGTATCCGAGCTAGCTGAACCATAGGTCCTTATATGGACCACAACACCAGAAAGTAAAAAATGGATTTAGTGATACAAAAAGTCTTTGCTTGGGAAGCTTGGGAACACTTTAACAAAGTCTTTGCTTCAGAAAGTAAAAAATGGTTGCATTCACTTTGTAAGTATGGTGTAAGAGTTGTGTTTCAAACCGCGGTTTAAGCCATGGTTTAAACCGTAAAATCAGACCGTGGTTCAAACCGAGCCGAGCCGAACCGTGATGGTTTAGCTCAGCTCGACTTGGACTATTTTGTGGTTCGGTTTGGGATTTTACCAAACCGATGTATAGCGGTTTGGCTTCTAAATTACCCCAAACCGAGCTAAACCGAACCATTTCCACCCCTAGAAAAAACTAGCAAATAAGGGTTTTTTGACGGAAATGTTAGATTTTTCAGTTAAATTAACATGTGCCGTGCACATGTGGACTTAACTGAAATTAGTTTTACTTTTTGAGGGGTAAACTGGAAATATCAAAGTGTAAAGGACTAAAAGCAAAAATTTCTCCAATATATGTATGATTCACGATTTTTTTTAAAAGCATATTTCACTAAATTTATTTGTTTAAATAAATTATTTTTTTTAAAAAAAATATTAAATTTTAAAGGACTAAAAGCAAAAATTTCTCCAATATATGTATGATTTACGAAATTATTTTTTTTTAAAAAAATATTTCACTTATTTTTTTTTAAATAAAAAAATTTGTGAAATATATTTTTTTGAAATCGTGAATCATACATATATTAGATTTTTTTTTTTACTTTTAGTACCTTAAACTTTAATATTTCCAGTTTACCCCTTATTTGCTAGTTTTTTCTATCTTTGGGCCTTGATGTGCGAGTTTTGAAACAATGGACCCTGTTCTACAGCTGGTGAACTTCAGGCCCTTATTTGCAATTTTCCTTTTTTTTTTTTTGATAACTTCTTGGGCTTAGGACAGTAGAGCCCCCCAAACTGAAATTTATTGCTAATAAAGACTCAACAGATCAGAAACCCAAGCGACACCCCTGGCCCAGATTCATAATCCCAGCGACACCCCTGGACCGCGAAAAGTCGAAAATACCCTCCTGCTACATACGAAACCTACCAATCCACATTGGGCAGGTCCACAAAGCCCAGCATTAAAAACCATAAGAATGAAGCATAGAGAAGTTTCGAACACGAGACCAACTAATCCCTTAGTAAAAGCCTTACCACTAGACAAATTCGTTGCTTGTTTAAAGGTTTACAATATTTAATACTAATACTATGGTTGCATATAAATAAAAATAAATAAGATATCACAATTATTTAATGAGATTCCATAATATTTAAAAAAAACAACAAATATTTAGAAAAATAATAAAGAGAATAATTTTTAAATATATATAATGGATCTAAATTATTTATATTAAAAAAAACACACATTTTATTAACTAGTTGCTCCTATGCTAACATATAAGACTAAGTCCCTTCGTATACATTAATTATAAGAGTATTATATTTTCATATATTTTTTTTCACATTTTCTTATAAAACACATATCAAAGTCTCATATTTTATTAACCGGTCCGCTCCTATACTTACGTGTAAGATAAGCTTACCAAAACGTTCTTCACATTTCTATATTTTAGGCTTAGACAAAGCATGGCTAGTGAAGCAAGTGTTCATATCCTTAAAAAGTTTGAATAGTCAAACGCGAAGATCATTTTGGGACAGAGGGAGTATTTATTTAATAAAAGATTGGAAATCTAAAAAACAAATTGACTCTTATACTCTAATTATAAGAGTAGAACTGGTCTTATACGTCAGTTATAAGACATTGACCAGATTTGACCAAAAAATATTATTTTATTAAAAGTTGGAAAAAATGAAGAAAAAATGGACTCTTATACTCTAATTATAAGAGTAGAGTATGTCTTATACGTTAGTTATAAAGTTTGACCAAAAAATATTATTTATTTTTTTATTACAAGTTGGAAAATGTGAAAAAAAAATGAGCCTTATAATCTAATTATAAGAGTAGAATGTCTTATACGTCAGTAGTTATGAGAGTTTGACCGGATTTGACAAAAAAATAATTTTTATTTTTTTATTAAAAGTTGGAAAATGTGAAATAAATGAGTCTTATAATTTAATTATAAGAGTATAACTTGTTTTATACGTCAGTTATGAGAGTTTGACTACATTTGACCAAAAATATTATTTATTTATTTTATTAAAAGTTGGAAAATGTGAAAAAAATGAGTTTTATAATCTAATTATAAGAGTAGAACTTGTATTATACGTCAGTTATGAGAGGTGTTCATATCCTTAAAAAGTTTTAATAATCAAACGCGAAGATTATTTTGGGACGGAGGGAGTATTTATTTAATAAAAGATTAAAAATTTGAAAAAAAATGACTCTTATACTCTAATTATAAGAGTATAACTGGTCTTATACGTCAGTTATAAGAGATTGACCAGATTTGACCAAAATATTTTTTATTTTTTATTAAAAGTTAGAAAAAATGAAGAAAAAAATTGACTCTTATACTCTAATTATAAGAGTAGAGTAGGTCTTATACATTAGTTATAAAAGTTTGACCAGATTTGACCAAAAAATATTTTTTTTTATTAAAAGTTAGAAAATGTGAAAAAAAATGAGTCTTATAATCTAATTATAAGAGTAGAACTTGTCTTATACGTCAGTTATGAGAGTTTGACCACATTTGACCAAAAAAATATTATTTATTTATTTTATTTAAAATGATTTCTCTTTAATTTTTATGTTTAATGAGAAAAGAGTTGTTGTTTTTATAAATATTCTAGAATCACATTAATTGATCGTGAATTCTCTTTTTTAATCACATTTATATTCATTCCATTGTAATACAATTTTAAATATTGTGAAACTATTCTTAATGAAAACAGTAGCCCGGTGGTTAATATTTAGCTTTTCCATATATTTGGCCCAAGTTTGACTCTCACCCACTACATTATACTTTTGATTTTTTTAGAAAAAGGTCAAGCAGTGGGCTGGGCTACGGGGAGGCCGGACCAGGCCATGTCGGGTCCTCGTGTAATTTCCAGCGATTGAGAAGGGTAGTATAGACTTTCTATAGGCGAGGGGTGTCGCTGGGATTTTGAATCAGTTGAGTCTTCACTTGTAATAAACCAAATGTCTGGAGGGCCCTAGAGTCCAAAAGCCTAACTTCAAATTTACTAATGCACATAGCTTGCGCCTGCGGCCTGTCGTATGGAGTCCTTTTACGCCCCCATCTACGTTTTACACAGCCACGATGACTAACAACGAAAATAAAATGCCCGATTGAGAAGTTCGACCCCTAATAAACGAGAGTTTAATACAGATTCCGTTGGGAACGGTGACCCCAACAGCAATCCGAATCCCCGCAGAATCCTGCCTCGGACACTCTACTCCTTTGTCTCAGTAACTCTGCCTCTCGTTCGCCAGATCGTGGGACACTTTCTTTCTAGGGAAGTATGCACACCAAGTGTTTGATACAAGTTTACATCCGCCTCTTCTCTTTTGAATTGTTGCCCCATAACTTCTTGATCAAACTCACTCAGCGTCTCTGTTCATATCATTTTTCCAAACATTTGCTTGATATTTGTACATTTCAAGGAGTCCTGCATAATTATAGTACTCCTTCCGTCCCACAGTATATGTCTACCCTCCCATTTGCTTGATATTTTTGTTTCAATGTGCTTCTTTCTGCTCCCTCCCCAGACCCTGCGTTATCCTTGATTGAAGCCCATCAGACCACTCCACATTTCTTGCATACTAAGTTCACCCTCTATACGGGCCAAAAATCTTGCGAAAGCCCATCAAACTGCAAAGCTCAAGTCCCTCATAAATTCCATCAGTTCTGGGAAGTTCAAGAATGTTGCACCTGTCTGTTTTATGGATCGCATGTGGTGGTTCGCTTTTTCTGGGGGACCTATAAGAAGTTCTGAAGTTCATGTCTGGCATGAGTGGGGAGCCTCAAAGAAACGACTGTGTACTGAGCCCTATAATATCATCATGGGGATTTCTGCTCAAACAGGAAAGGATTATGATACCGTGGACACTTTTCGCAGGATGATTGATGAAAGGCAGCTTTCTTTTTCTCGGACATACACTGTTATTATTGAGCACCTGGTCGGTTCAGGAAATTTGATTCATCTCTTTGCACTTTGGGGTGATATCAAGACAACGCAGACTCTGTCATAGATGCAGTTGACAGTGAGGCTTATATACTTGAATAGGTACAAGACTTCTACTAAACTGAAGAGAATCAAACTTCTTTATTAGTATATTCTTTCAAACCTTGTTCATTGTTTGTTGTGAGATTAATATGTTTAAGTTGACTTTGCAAGGAATCTTATGGGTGCCTGCTCATCTTCCTGCTGATCTGAACCCCCACAACAAATTTACATATTATAGTGCAAGATCCTGGCTTGGTAGTGCCCCAGACGTAGTAAAAAATATTGACGAACTGGGTAAACAATTCTTTGTGTCTCTTTATTGTTTTTGCTTCTTTTATCGTTCTTGCGTGTTGGGTTTACGCATTATATTCTTGCGATCTGTTTGGTTTGGAGAGTCTATACCACAACAACTGGTATCAGAGCTTTGGTTAGACGAGCCAAGGGTTTATTCAAGTAGTCAAGAATGGGCAAGGATAAACAAGCGGTGGAAAAGTTCGATGATTCTGACTACGCGTTTTGGAGGATGCAAATAGAGGATCTCTTATATGGTAAGGATCTCTATAAACCTCTATTGGGAGTCAAACCAGAAGGAGAAAAACAGGAAGATTGGGATATCCTGGATAGGAAAACCCTAGGGGTGATTAGATCTACTTTGTCGAAGTGGATCGCTAAAACCACCAAGAAGGCTAAGACCACGAGGGAGCTACTTGATTATCTTACTGAGAGATTTAAAACACCATCTGCAGTCAACAAGGTTATTTTGATTCGCAAGATGGGGAATCTCAAGATGCAAGAGGGAGGATCATTAGCTAAACACATCGATGAGTATATGGATGTCATAGACTCATTGGCTGCATTTGAGATTACTTTCGGTGATGAGGTTCATGCTTTGATTTTGCTAGCATCCTTACCAGCGAGTTGGAGCGGGACGGTTACAACGTTAAGTGCTTCAGCAGGTAAGAATAAATTGAAGTTTGATGATGTCAAGGATGTACTTCTGAGCGAGGAAAATCGTTTGAAAAAGTTGGGGACACCGTTTACTTCGGGATCGGCTTTGGCTACGACTAGTAGGGGAAGGCCGGGTTCTAGCAACAAAGGGAGAACGGAATCAAGGGAAAGTGTAATCAGTGGTAAGGGTAAAGCCGTGGAGAACAAAGAAATACCAAGGGTCGCAAGAGGATCGGTTGAGTGCTATCATTGTAAGGAGTTAGGACACTACAAGAGGGATTGTCCCAGGCGAGGGGATAAATCGGTGAATGTGGTAACTGAGAGTGAAGATGTACTGATTCTGAGTGTTAGTAGTGCGCTAGAATCATGGGTGTTGGATTCGGGGGCATCATTCCACTCATGCGGGTATGCAGATGAGATGAAAAATTATACTTCCGGTGATTTCGAAAAGGTCTATCTGGAGGATGGCGAGCCTTTGGAAATCAAGGGGAAGGGGGATGTCAGAATAAGAGCATCGGACGTGAAGGTCCTACATCTACACGGGGTCAGACACATTCCGGGTTTGAAAAAGAACCTGTTATCAGTTGGGCATCTGGATGAAGAAGGTTACACGGTAACTTTTAGCTGCAGGAACTGGGTTATTACCAAGGGAGATTCTGAGATCGCTCGTGGTAATAAGGAGGGTACATTGTATTTGGCGAACAACACCAAGGATAGTATCGCGGTAGCGTCAGCTAAGGGTGATACGGACTTGTGGCACTGTCGATTGGGTCACATGAGTGAGAAGGGGATGCAGGTACTTTGCTCAAAGGGAAGACTACCGGGTTTGAAGAGAGTCGACGTGGGGATTTGCGAAGACTGTGTGTTTGGCAAACATGCGAGGAGTAATTTATTGAGGACATGTAGGGCTTTGAGTGAAGCAAAGTTAGAATTGGTTCACACGGATTTGTGGGGACCGGCCCTGGTAACTTCTCTGTGGCGCGTCATATTACATGACCTTCATTGATGATTCTACAAGGAAGGTCTGGGTTTACTTCTTAAAAGGGAAATATGAAGCTTTCGGGGTATTTAAGAAGTGGAAGGCCGTGATAGAGACACAGACGGGACTCAAGGTTAAATGCTTGAGGTCTGATAATGGTGGAGAGTATGAGCTCGGGGAGTTCAAGGAATACTGTGATGCGAATGAGACTCGCATGGATATTCCATACTCGGGTGGGAGCAGGACGGTTCATAATGACCAAGATCAAGGGGTTACTGAAGATGAACTACATACTCCAGGACCGGATATTCCGCTGCGCAGATCTAACCGAGAGTGTGGATCGGCTGGTAAGGCACTATGTTTCTCAAGCAAGGATAAGTTGAAGCTATGCATAGCTTCAACGGGGCTTGGAGAATAGAGGAGGAGGTCGGCACTACCATGATCGAGTTGAGCACTAGGAATGCACTAAGGATGAGTTGAAGACGGATACGGGGCTTGTATAAGCGGTTGATCTGTAGGTGGGAGATTGTTGGAGTAGAGATGCAGTAGAAAAAGGAGACCAAAAAGGAGAAGGATTCCTTTTGTGTCTAAGTTTAAGCAATAGAAAAAGGAGACCAAAAAGGAGAAGGATTCCTTTTGTGTCTAGGTTTAGGTCTTATTCTAGGTTGGCTATATAAGCAGGGTTCCGCCCCATAACTCATTGTAACTCCAAATTTACATATTATATTGCAAGATCCTGGCTTGGTAGTGCCCCCAGACGTAGTAAAAAATATTGACGAACTGGGCAAACAATTCTTTGTCTCTTTACTGTTTTTTCTTCTTTTATCGTTCTTGCTTGTTGGGTTTGCGCATTATATTCTTGCAATCTGTTTGGTTTGGAGGGTCTATACCACAACATTTTGGGTCAATTACTAGGTTCCTTCACAATTCATCAGGTTATGATAATTTCTCTCCTAAAAGCAGTATCTGCTATAGTTGACATTTTTCTTGAATATTCATCTAGTAACCCCATTTGTAATACTCTATCTCTCCGGGAAAGTTAGTCCCTCTTTTTTCGTTGTTATTACGAATGAACTTTGAACAATAATTTAGGCTAGTTTTAATTATCTTAATGAAAATTTACAACTTCTTATTGACACACCATTATAAATACTATCAGTACTAATTTTTAGATTCTCATTAAGATTATAAAAAGTAGCTTAAATTATTGCTCAAAGTTCATTCGTAGTAACAACGAAAAAAGAGGGACTAACTTTCCGGGACAGAGGAAGTAGAAGGTTAAGTTATTATATAAACATATATGGGCATGCTTCATGCTTGTGCACACACATACGCACACGAAACCCATTATGAGCTCTAGTGTGTACATAATTGTCTCTCAAGAAAAGGTGAGGGATGTCACATTCTGACCTGCTTGCAACTGGCGATAGTTTAATTTGTTTAAGAGGATAATTTAGACTTTTCCCAATGAACATAGAAGAGATGTTACATCCTGAATCTTTGCTTGTCATTTATGGTTACTCATTGAAGAAGTTGGGGCTTATACAAATATAATTGAACGTTATCAACACGCCAACCTATAGCTCACATTACAAACTTCTTTAGGGACAATCTTGATCAGAAAAATTCATGCTTAGGGGCTGGATTTTTCTTTCTATTTTCATCTCCAGTGTCGAGCTACCTAGTTATCAGCTGCCTAGTCATTTCTCTCTCTCTCTGTCTCTCTCATATATAACAACTTGACGGGGATATTAAGTTTATCCCAACTTGGGTCTTTTTCTGAATGTAGCTCTGTTGTTTATCATTGATGCTAACAGAAAGGATATAAAATCAATAAGTAATCTTATCTCCGTTTGTTTGATTCTCTTTTTTGCTTAAATATGTTAGAAATTATTGGGCATAACTACCGTGCTCTTTTTTAATTGATCAACAGAGTTACCATGGTTAGGTAAGCAAGAAAATCATTCAGCTTAGACATAAAGTCGGTGCTTCTTAAATTTTGATATAATCGTTACTTATTTTAAATCAAAATTGAAAGAACCACAAGTACAGTTTTGAAAACCACCTCCTTGTGCTAGCTCATAATACCCTCATTTACCAGATTTTACAATCGAAACTCACAGCATGGCTTTCTCTCTCATATCCTCGCTTGCTTTAGTTATCCTCTTCTTTGTTTTGCCTCCCTTCATTGTCTCTGCTCAAACAGCTGGAGACACGGACTTTTCATGTTCTACAGACTCGCCTACTTCTTGCCAAACATACATCACTTATCGTGCCAGGTCACCTGATTACATGGACCTGGGTAACATATCTGCCCTATTTGGAGTCACCCGTTTGAGTATTGCGAAAGCCAGTAACCTCATTTCAGAGGACATTCAGATACTTCCAAACCAACTTTTGCTGATACCCATCTCCTGTAATTGCAACGGAACCAAGTATTTTTCCAACGTCACCTATCAGATCAAGAAAGGTGATAGCTTTTATTTCGTTTCCATCACTGCTTTCCAGAACCTCACTGATTTTCGTGATGTCGTGGACATGAATCACTTGTTAATTCCAACCAACTTAACTGTTGGTGTAGATGCACCCTTTACTCTGCAAGTGTCCTAGCAAAGCTCTTCAACAGAATGGATACAAGTATCTTATTACTTATGTCTGGCAACCTGATGATGACATCTTGTCTGTTAGTACTATGTTTAATTCATCAGAGTTCGATATTTCAAGTGTAAACAGTTTCCGCAACTTTAGCGCTGCAATATGTCTTCCAGTGTTAATACCAGTCTCAAAATTACCAAATCTTCCTCCTCCTTATATCGCTCCTTCTAAAAGCAATAAACTCAAAGTCATCTTCGTTGTTTTGGGCACACTTGGAGCTTTGTTTATATTCATCGCATCAGCCTTTTTGGTCTATACCCAATCTGTATACAAGGAAAAACGGGTTTTAGGACGTAACAAGTCTTCTTTGGAGTTTCTTGATCTTCTTCATACGAAGAAGCCTCAAAAGATGATACATTAGAACCAAATATCGTTCAGGATAAGCTACTTCCTGGGGTTTCGGGTTATCTAAGCAAGCCAATCATGTACAACCGAAAGGAAATTATGGAGGCGACCATGAATTTTGATGAAAGATACAGGATTGGAGGATCAATTTACAAGGCCCTCATCAATGATCAGGTCCTTGCTGTAAAGATATTCAATGATGTTGCAGAAGAATTGAAGATACTACAGCGAGTAAACCATGGGAATCTAGTAAAACTGATGGGCATCTCACTGGAGGACATTGATGGAAGTTGTATCTTGGTTTATGAGTACGCTGAAAACGGGTCGCTGGATAAATGGTTGTTCCCTAAGTTGTCATTTTCATCAAGCTCAATTGGTTTCCTTACTTGGACTAAGAGGCTTAACATAGCAATTGACATTGCAAATGGCTTGCAGTACATGCATGAACACACTCAGCCTAGTATTGCGCACGGAGATATCAGAACTAGCAATATACTTCTTGATTCCAGGTTCAAGGCCAAGATTGCTAATTTCTCCACAGCTAGACTTGCTTTGAGCTCGATCATGTTAAAAGTTGATGTTTTTTCCTTTGGGGTTATTCTCTTGGAATTGCTTTCTGGAAGGAAAGCCATGGAAACAAGAGAAAATGGTGAGATTTCAATGTTGTGCAAGGAAATTGAAGGGATTCTGGAAGTTGAAGAAAAGAGAGAGGACAGGTTGAGGAAGTGGATGGACTCAAATCTAGAGAGCTTTTACCCAATTGATTGTGCTCTGAGTTTGGTAGCTCTAGCAAGGGCTTGCACATTAGAGAAGTCCTCTGACAGACCCGGAATGACAGAAATAGTCTTTAATCTCTCTGTTCTTGCTCAATCGTCTCCTGAAAACTATGAAACATCTTGGATTTCTTCCGGTTTAGAAGGAGAAGAAGTTCTTCAAATTTCCAACCCGGTCATAGCTCGTTAATATGCTTAGTAGTTAACTCGACAAAGCATATCTCCCTGTTTTTATTACTCCGTATCAAAGTATTCGGAAAAAGATTAGAGAATTCCTCCATATAAATGTGTGTAAAGACCATGCTGTTATAGTTAGTCAATGCATAGCTAGGCTGTATCATGTTTTTTGGTATATATTGATGGGATAATTCTGATCCTTATCAGCATTTCTTTTTCAATGGCTACATTTCCTTATTTTAAAGCATGAGTGAAATTTATTGATTATCTGAGCTAAAACGTTTTCATAAATTTTGACTTGCATTTTACCCATCAATAGCTGAAATCACAGGTTCTGACAGAAAATCCTTCCCATCCTGCTTACATACAGCTTCTTTTCAGGTAATCAGTTCCGAAAGAACCGTCCTAGAGGCATAGACATCTATCTTGCTGGTCACAAAACTTGCTATTGAGCACTCAGGTGGCAGGTAACCCTTTGACTTTAATGGAAGCCTAAACGATGAATTTTCTCTTTCATACCTCTGTACTGATCTTGCAAAACTGAAACAAAAAATCTTGGGTCATAGATCTCTGTTAGAGCAATAACAAGACTTGATAAGAAAAGCGAGCAATCACAAGAACACAGATTTACGTGGTTCACCAACTTGGTTACGTCCACAGGGAGGGGAGAGAATATTATTATCAATCTGGAGAATTCTTTACAAGATCACACTAATCTATGCTAGCACGAATTTTGGTCACAAAATTCCTGACTGTGCTAAAACCTTAGATCTAGAATTATTGATCTTCTCTGAGCACTCTAATAATTTGTCTATGACAATCTGAGGTGTGATTTTAATCTAAACTACTGGCCTCTATTTATACTAGTAAAGTTTATCTCAAAATCTCTTAGGAACTTGGAAACCTAGTCCAAAACTGACTTGGAAACCTTCCTTCTGCGCTCTGTCCCGGAATTACGAAATCTCTCTGTTGTTTAATCCTTTAACTCGGCGTCCCAAATTCAAAGGCATTAACCCAACAATCTCTGTTTAGCAAAATATTGCTACTGGTAATGTCCTTTATGCGTCAATATATTCATGCGCACAAGTGACTCACAAGTGGCTAGCCCTTCATATTATGTGTGAGCTGCAATCGTAAAATAGGTATCATAATCATTTTTCATTATGTAGGAAGTGTTAATCTGATAGTATTGACCAAAACAAGAACAAGTGCCTAGAATAATCACTCGTGCCTGTAGACAAGAGTGCTGAATTGATGATGTTGTTGATGTGAGAAAGTTCAGAGGAGTGTGATGATGTGGCTATGGGATAATGTGATTTGAGTTATAAGGAGGTTGAAAAGTACGAAAGTGAAGGACTAAAACAGATTCATGGTAAACCTTTTTGTTAGTTGTTGATGGCATATCTGAGGCTATTTAGTTGAGGTTAGGTTGAGTAAATGGAAGATATAGCAACTTAATAGTAAGCCAAATACTCTTCATCTAATTACTAGTTGAGTATTGATAGACTCAGCAGTCAGCTCGGACAGTTGACTGACCAAAAACTCCATTTTTGGAAAAATCCGGTGCTTTGATAACTTAATTAGTACTCCCTCCGTCCCAAAATGAATGTCCAAATTATTAATTTACTCTTGATCAAGAGCAAACATAATTTTTTTCTGGACATTCATTTTGGGACGCTAGTTAAGTTAGTTCTTCTGTTGAGACAGAAGCATATTGATGTAAGAATCGAGTCCAAATCCTCTGTGCCACTTCGTGTACCATTTCATGTGCCACAAGTGATCTAATGGCTCACATTTATTGAGATTTGTATTATTGTAATATTATGCAAACATGTGAATGGTTGGATTACAAGTGGTACATGGAGTGGCACACAAAAGTGGTACAACTCGTAAGAATCCTATTAAGATTTGCATAACTGAGGAAGACGTCAAGATTAAAAGGAAGATGGTAGACTGGGTACGCCTTGATTAATTTAAATGAATTTCTTCATTTGAATCATTCAGCCATGTGAAATGTAAAACACTAATACTATGGCATTGTTCAGCACAAGGAAAAAGATAAATATATACTTTGACATGCTTTCAAGAAAACGGAGTATTTTACAAGGATTGGGTAGGTTGTCCATTCAAGGTGTTAATAATCATATCTTACTTGGAGTGTATGTCAATTTCAAGATCACTGTTTTAGGACTTGGCCAATTCTCCCTTGCTTAAATTATTCCAGCTTACTCGCTCATTCCTGTTATCTGTGTAAACTTTATTGTATCTTAACAATTTCCTACTTTATTGGAGGGAATTTTCATACACAGGAAACCGTCATCTGTAGGGCCTTACACGCACTGACAAACCATCTAAAAAACAATAGTTGCAGCCTGCAGACCAAGATACAGAACTGGCTTCTTTTTTATGGTGAAAATGAAACAACATTCCTAAGGGTTGATCAACAAATCAATACCTGAAATTTTTGTTGTGAGACTCAAGCTGCAAGAAATTTAAGGCTCGTTTGGTATGGAAGCTAAATGAAAACAGTTTTAATACTAGAATGTACATGAAACTACAAAGGAGAATGAAAGGGTATTCTAGCTTTCTTCAACATTTTTTACGCTACCAAGGAAAGACTGGACGGTCTTTCTAGCATTTTCCTTGAGTGGGCATTTTTGTGGAATGAGATTTTTATCCTTGATCACAAAAACACTCGTGAAATAGGCTAGCATGAGTCCACGTTCCATGCGGATGGGATTCCTCCATATCCATACCAAAGGTAGCCCTAGATAACGAGCAAGTTTTAACAACACTTCTGCTAAGTTATAATCTAGAAGAAAATGGATGATAGTTTAAAATTCTGAGTGAATAGAATTGTGTAGGGGGCTTTACAATTAAGAGGGCTATTCGCAAAGTAATCCGTGTTTATAAAATGTACATTTACAAAATTATCATAAAAAACAGAAGTAGAATCTTTAGAATGCTTGTAAGCCAAATAATCTTTTTTCTATTTACTTCTTGAGTACTGATATACTCCCTCCGTCCCAAAATGATCTTCACGTTTCACTAGTCATGTTTTGTTTATGCAATTTTAAACCTAAAATGTAGAAATGTAAAGAACTTTTTGGGACAATGAGAAATGGCAAATGAGAAGATCATATTGGGCGGAGGGAGTAGTATGAAGTAAACTTAACAGTTAACACGAACAGTTGATTGACCTATAATTCCATTTGTTTTGGCAGAATCCGGTGCTTTGATAAGTTAATTAGTAGTTAAGTTAGGTCTTCTTTTGAGACAGAAGCATATTGATGAGAGAATCCTATTAGGATATGCATAACTGATGAAGACCTCAAGAATTAAGGAAATGATAGACTGTGTATGCCATGATTAATTTAAATGATTTTCTTCATCATTTGAACCGTTCAACCATGTGAATGGTAAAGCTCTAGTAATACTTTGGCATTGTTTAGCTCAAGAAAATAGATAAATCTATACTCTGAAAAAGAAAGTGTATTATTGTTTTCAATTCCAACTATATACATTGTCTAGGGGACTTCACAATTAAGAGGGCCATTCGCAAAAAAAAAAAAAAAAAAAAAAACCGTGTTTATAAAACGTACATTCAGGACATAATCACAATTACAGAAGGGGAACCCTTACAATGCTTGTAATGAAGAATCTAATGGTGACTCTGATGCCTTGGAATGCTTGTTGACACATTCCCTGACAACGACATAGTCATAGTTGTCGAAAGACAGTGCACAATTTCGTTCATGTCTGGACGTTGAGATGGATCTTTCATTATGCAGCTTTTGATCAGTCTGACTACATACACAGCAAGTTCTCCTGGATAATTTCCCTGCAGAGAAGGATCCATGAAATTTTTCAAAGCGTGGTGGTCCCCACCTTCCTCGTTAAGCAGTGGCACTAACACCTCCGACAACTGTGTGCTTACCCCTTCAAATAATGCAGCAACTCGCTTTCCTGTAAGCAACTCCAGCACAAGAACACCAAATGCATAGACATCAAGCTTTGTGGAGACCAAACCATTCTCCACATACTCAGGAGACATGTACCCTTTTGTCCCAACTATGTGGCGCGTCAAGGTAAATTGACCTTCTTGCCCTTCAGCTGACCTTGCGAGATCGAAATTGGTAATTTTCGCCCTCATTTCACTGTCTAGTAGAATATTACTGATCTTTAGATCTTTGTGCACGTAGGGAGGGGAGGAATAGCTGTGAAGGTAGTTGAGCCCCGTCGCTACATCCAAAGCAATCTGTACCCTCTGATTCCAGCTCAAGAATTTCTTGCTCGATTCATTGCTTTGATAGATCCAATCACTCAAGGGTCCATTCACAGCATACTCGTACACAAGGTACCAATGCCCTTCATTGAAACAGACACCGGAAAGGCGAATAAGATTGTGATGGTTGATCCTGTTTAGTAAGTTAATCTCCTTTGAAACATCTCCGTCCATTTTCTTGATAGCAGCAAAGTCACCTTTGATTTTTCCGCGATAAACAGACCCCTTAATCCAACAAGAGGGACTGAAATCTTCAGTTGCAGATCTAAGTTCTTCAAATTTGTATACATTGAGGGACTGGCCTATGAATGATAAACTCTCCAAGAACTCTTGATCGTCCTCCAACTTCTTCGGGCTTGGTTTCTCGATCGAATCAAAGGTTTCAGAAGCAATAACTTGATCAGATTCATTCTTCTTCTTCTTGGTCTTACGAAAGAACACGAAAAACAGAATGTACCCAATGAGTAAAGTAACCGCAACCCCTCCCAATACTCCAACAACAACATAAACCCATGTTTTATTCGAGCTGCTAGTTCCGGCGGGGGTTGTGGGTAGTGGCGGTGGTGGTGTTGATTTGGCTGGCGGTGGCGGCGATGCTATGGTTTGATTACTAGAAGGCGGGTTTCGCAGAGGAACCAAAAGGGTAGTAAAGGGATAAATGGTGAAATCTTCTTCTGACAAACCATTTGCTGACAGAGTTGTGCCAGTATCCACTCCAAAGATTGCACTTATGATGGAAACAGCTTGTCCCCAAGTGACTAAATAACTCACCAAATAATTAACCCCAGATTCAGTTTGATTCCTAGTAGGACAAGCACACCTTAAAGGAACATTAATCCTAGTACCAGCAAATATATTCCTAGTAAGATCACTGTTCTGGTCTCTGAGTGCTTGACAAGTAGAAAGCCCTTGGAAAGTGTTGTTAGCAATCAAGAAATAAGTGTCTTGACCACCAATAACATAGCTAGTATTGGCTTGATAGTACTGGCCTGAGCAAGAACACTGGACAGGGACAAGAACCACTTTGTTTGGTTCGAAAACCCCGGTTTCCGGGACCGAGTTGAGTTGAGCGAGTTGGGTTTTGTTTGCAGACAAAAGGGTGGAAATGGAAGGGACTGAGTTGAATGGAGATTGGGCTCTGAAGGTGAGATAAGCTTGGCAGGTTGATGATCTGCCATTGCAGGTGTAGCCTAGGACTGAAGTTGAGTTGTCTGTGCTGCTGCATAATGTTGTGGCCTTCTTGATGTACGGCTGCTGGGATTGGATTAGGGAAGGGGATGAAATTAGGAGGAGAGAGAAAATTGGGATGAGATTGAAGAAGTTCATTTTTAGAAGATGGGTTGATAGTTGAAGAAAATTTAGAGGATTATTTTTTATCTGGAAAAGGGCAAGGGGGGAGGTGTCTAAAGAAGGCAAGTCCACTAACTTGGCTTCCTCGAACAAGATTTAAGTTTGGGGGTCGTCTACTTCACACGCTTAGTTAGGAGTCCAGATCCCTGTACCACTATGTGTGCGCCACAAATGATTCAACGGCTCACAGTTTTTTAGATTAACATTTTATTAATATTATTCAAGCATATTAGCGGTTGGATTACTTGTGACACAGGAAGTGACACACGAAGTAGTACAGAAGATCTATATTCCTTATGAGTACGTTTGAAGACCTCCTCCGAAGGGTTGACCATAATAAATGAACCAATTACATAAATCAATAAATAAATAAATAAAAGTTTGGTCGACCTCGACTATAAGTATCTGTTTTTTTTTTTCCTTTTTTTTTTTTGGTGGGTAGTATCTGCTTTTGTGAGGTCAATGGAAGCATTTTAAAGCAATCATAGGTGGTGTGATGTTGACTGGACAAACAGCAGAAGCAGAATGTGGCGGTCACTAAAAAGAAATAGTACAAAATTCTTCTAAATTATGGTTGTCTAATTTATTTTATACTCCTTTCGTCCTATAACTATACTACTTCCATTTTCTGTTACTTGAGATTTATTTATTTTTTCATCCATTCCACGTGGTTTGAGACTGTCTAAAATGGTAAAGAATCTTTACTAGTCTTCTCACTCATTCTCTCTCCTACTTTACTTTTACACTCACAGTCAACTTACTATTCCTCCCATTCATTTTCTCTCCTATTTAATTTTTCATACTCACAAACACTTCCTCCCACTATTTCTCTTTCTTACTTTTCATTAATTTGTGTGTTAAAATTATTGGTTTCAAGTCACATGAAACATTAATTTGTGTGTCAAAATTATTAGCCTCAAGTCACATAAAACGGTGAGAGTATTGATAAAATATACTCCCTCCGTCCCACCTCACTTGAGACCTAAGAAGTGGGCACAATAACTAAGAAAAAAAAATAAAATAAGGAAAATGTGTGGTAGAAAATGAAGAGAGAGAATGAGTGGGGTTAATAGTATGTTGGTTAAATGAATTGTGTGGTAAAAAAATGAAGAGAGAGAATGAGTGGGTGGGGTAGATTGAATATAAAATTATAAAAAGATTACCATTTTGGAAAGTCTCAAGTGAAGTGGGACAGACCAAATTGGAAATAAGTCTCAAGTGAGGTGGGACGAGGGAGTATTGTGCACAGAAATTAAAAGAAAAATAGTAGCGTGTAGTTATTGTGAATGTGAAAAGTAAAGTAATAGTGAGAAAGTGTGATAGAGTAGTAGGTTAATTGGTGTTGTGGGTATAAAAGTAAATTAGAAGAACGAATGAGTGGGAAGAATATTAAAAATTCTTTATCATTTTAGGAAAGTGTAACTTATCAATGGTACGTCAAAAAAAAAATTATTTACATAGTTATGAGGCAGAGGGAGTTAGTATTATTTAAAAATGATATTCATATTTTTAAACTGATGTGTAAAGGTAATTAATTAATTTTTTTACTTAATTTTTTAATAAATTTATTGAGTAATGCATGGCTATTATAAAAAAGAGTTTAACAAGAAAAATAATCGAACTTCACCAAAAATATTAATGAAAAAAATATTTATTAATATAAATAATAATATGTTATTAATATGTTTGAATAAACAAACAGGATTATCATTATAAAAAACAGATGGTAGTAGTATTAAAGATTTTTCAATTATTCTCCAAAACTATTTTTAATGGGAATGGATATGTATAAGGAGCTGGACATTGTTGAGTTTTCGACAGTGATTCGTTGACTAATGTGTTAAAAATTCGGCTGCGTGGTACTCAATACCCATGGGAATATAACAACTCCAGCATTTGACAAAAACCAAAAACCTCCACCAGATTGATCCTTCAAATTATAATGTTCTATTCTGTATTATGATCAGGGCAAATTGCAATTTAGTTACTTGAGTTCAACACGATGTTTCAATCGGTTATTAAATTTGTGTTCGTTACAATTTGGTTACTGAATGTGTCTTTTTGTTGCAATCAGGTGTAATTTTGGTTGGTCCGTAAAAAAACTAACGAAAATAGATTAAAAACGTAACAAACTTTTTTCAAAATTGAAACGATCACCCCTACAGTTTAAGTTATCCCACTATAACCCCTAACTCTTAACAAATGTTAAAAAACTAACATAAGGAAAAAAAAAATGTATATCCCTTTTATCTTCAACCTTTTGCACAACCACCCACCACCACCACTTTCTCGCCACCGGCGCCGCCGTAGCATCCGTGCCACCACCATGAATAAAATTATACACTAACTTAAGCCTTTTCACTTCAATTGTTTTCCCAATCAAAGAAAAAAAAAAAAGCAATGCATTAAACCAAAGAAACACCGTAAAAAACCCTTGTTTTTCACTCATTCCCTTCTCTTCTCCTCCACCCAAACACAAGCTCTTGTTACACAGATGTGGGTAAGGGAGGCAAATTGAGCAGTCCCATCAATGGAAATCGCTTCAAGAATTCAAGAAAGAGAAGACACATCCCCTACAAACTCCCCCAACAGCAACGTGAGTAGCAGCAACAACAATGGAGTCGGCCATGGCCATACTCAAACCGCACCCCTCCGAAACTCGTTTCATGATTCATTACAAATCCGTACCCGACAACCTTTGATCAAGCTAGCGGATACTTCAACCTTCAAACAAGTAGTCCAAATGCTAAGTGGATCCTCCGAAACGGCAAAACAAGCCTCCAAACCGTCTCAACCAGATCAATCGCCTTCTTCCAAAGTATTTATTCCACTGATTAAAACGGGTGTTGGGTCTGCCCACTTATATCTCATGTTCAATGTAATAGGATTGATTAGATTTGATTGATCCATCACCTAAGTTTTATTTCATGGACTTTAGACCCACATGTAAGAAGTATTTATACTTCATTTTTTAGGTAGTCCATTGCAATAGAATAGGCTTAGGAATATGGCGAGAATGTCAAGTTTGAAGAAAAATCACAAGTTTCTTTTGAGCCACGCGCCATGCGCCCCTTAGCGCGCGCACTTGATCATGCGCCTAGCCTTGATCATGCGCCACTCAACGCGCCTTGCGCCCCATTGGCTCACGCGCCCCTTTGAATGCATTTCAACACTTGGTGATTTATTGAAAACTTGAAGAAATTCAAACTACGCCAATGATCCAACGGTGGTTAAATAACACGTATGCACCCGCATCTAAGGACACCTGTCCATAACGGTCGTATTTGTGTTATGTGTCTAACGGCTATAAAAGGACACGTGCTCCACTCAATGAGCGACAGCACATCTGTCCTTTGACCTTATCCACAGGGATTTCCAACGGCTAGTTTTTGGGGCTCTACTATAAATACCCCATAACTTCAAAAGTTTTGAAGTTGCTAAGATATTCAGAATTTCTCTCTCAAGCATTTGTTGAAGATTTGAAGATTGCCTTTGATTTTCCAAAATTCTCAAGAACATCTTCATAACTTCATCCTTAGTCCAGATCCTCAAGCAAAAACACTTTAGTTTTCTTGTGCTCTCAATCTCAAAGATCTAAAGAGCCTTGAATCTAAAATCACACACGCACCTCTTTAAAGTTTGATCACTTAGATCTTTCTTTTAGAGATACACCGGTTATTGTCTAGGATTTGTTCTTTCATAGAATATTAGATCTTGAGTTAGTGTATAAGCTCAAACGTTGTAATTTGTAACACTCACTCATTATATAAGATCTCCATTAGAAATCCAAGACTAACCATCTTGGTAGAGGACATACATCATTTCCCGATCGAACCTCTCCAAATAGCGCGCATTAATTTCTTGTCATTTACTTTCAAGTTATTATCTTATCTCACTATTTGCTTGTTTAATCATTGTAGATTGATTGAACTGAATTGTGTTGTGTTTGTTATATCATTTGCCTAAGTTCCTTATTTCACCCACTTTGAGCCAAAATACTTAGAGTGTGTGTTGCGCCCCTTTTAATCATTTGCGCCTACTTTACTTAACTATTCCGCTGTGCATTTCACTCACTCACTTAAGCGCATTTCATGACGCTTATTTGATTAAGTGCACATTTGCCATTAAATTTTCAAGGGTACGAAAAGAATTTTAAAACAGCTATTAACCCCCCCTCTAGCTATTTTCCATACCCTTGTTGCCCTTTGGGACGAACAAGTGGTATCAGAGCTAACACCTTTATAAAACGTTTTTGTTTTTCAAGCTTAACAGCTTGGGTGCCGATTCGATATGGCAAATTCGAAACCTTCGGCAACTGCTAACTACACACATGTTCCAGTCTTTGATGAAGATCATTTTGACGTGTGGAAATTCAGCATCTTAACTCATCTTACCTCAATCGATGAAAGGCTTCATGACACCGTGGTTTATGGACCTTATATCCCTATGAAAGCGAATCCAAATCCGCGCACAAACGCTGCTCAACCAACCATCAAGAAACCAAGGGAAGAATGGACTGAGGAAGAAACAAGAAGAGTTGCAAATGATGGCAAAGTAAGAAAAATTCTTCTAAGCACGGCTATGAAACAACAAGTCATGCATTGTGCTACCGCCAATGAGTTATGGGATGCTATTGAAGAGCATATAGAAGGAGACACGGTTTGCAAGGAGAACAAGATATACGAAGTGCAAAAGAGATTTAACAATTTCTCTCAACTCCTCGGTGAAACTCTTAGATAGACTTATAAACGCTATTGTGAAAATATCAATCTCTGTATTTCACTTGGAAAGAAATTCTCCAATAAAGAATTAAACACTAATTTTCTTGCTGCTTTTGGATCAAGATACCTACACAAATCTAGCGCCCTTGAAGACGCTGGAACTTTATATGTATGGACTTTAAGGAACCTTTATGCAAATCTTAAGGTTTATGAGCTCAAACTCCAACGAATTAGTGAAACTGAAGGAAAGTCAAAATCCATAGCAATGGTGGCGCATAGAGAAGAAGCGCATGCGCCTACACCGGTTCAAGAAGAGAAAAGTTCCGATCCCAAAATTTCTACCTCTGAGCTATTAGACATGGATGATGAAGACTTCGCTTTCTTTGTGAAGAAATTTCAAAAGTTCAAAAAATTCTCAAGACCCGGCTCAACCAGCAAATTTCAAGGATCTACCAGCAGAGCTCCTCCAAAGTTCACGAGGAGCAGTGATTCAAAAAGAAAAGAAGACATTGTTTGTTTTAATTGCAGGAAACCAGGACACTTTGCTTCAAGCTACCCAATTCCCAAATTTGAGTATATGCTGAAAAAGAGCAGCCATACTCCCAAGTTCACTCCCAAATTCACTCGTCACAAGGGAATGGTTGCTGAAGAAGAATCACCAGCAAATGAGCAGAACACTTGGATTGAAACAGACTCAGATGAGAGCGATGAAGATTCCGATGATGGACTCATTTGTTTGGTGGCAAATGATGATGAAGTTGATACTTATGATTCTGATGATGACTACTCCAAAGATGTTCCTGATATGAATGTCTTGAATAAACCAATCAAGAAATCTGCAGGTTTTCAAGAGGTGAAAAAGAAGAAAGGACCAACCATCAGCGAGCTTGTAGAACAAGGATTTCTCACTCCGGCTCAAAGCGATGGTGGGTTGTTATTTTCTAGATGTGATCTGAGTGCTAGAAGCAAACTCAGAAAGAGTGAATATATAAGACCTCAAGTTGCACCAATCCCTACAATCAATCATGATGAGGACATTGCCAAACAAGAAAAGTTGTTCTTAGAAGCCGAAAAGGTAATCAGTAAATTTGGCAAAATGAAGGAATCTTTAGCACTATCATGTGATGAAATTTCCCAGCTTAAGACCGAGAAATATCTATTTAAATCTGAACTCACCCTCCTTAAGGAGCAGATAAAGAGCATGACTCCTCTTACTGTTAAAAACACTTTTCTAACAAAACAGAACTCACTTCTTAAATTTCAAAACGATGAATTGGTTGCTCAAATCACTGATCTTAAAAAGATTACAAATGAGTGGTCCAATTCTCGTGTCACTATGGAGAATATATTAGAGTCCCAAAAAGTCAGTGGTGATAAAAGTGGCTTGGGATTCTCATCAACTAGTGACAACTTTAAATGTGATGTCTGTGCTGAAAGAGATAGTGAATTTTCAAATCAGCAAACTTTTAAAATTCCCAAGGAAAAACATTCTAATTCAATGGGTAAAGGACAGGAAAAAGTCAAGAGACAAACATTCCATTATGTCTACCCAACGAAACAATTTGGGAAAGCTAAAGAGAAGGAAGTAGCTACAGATGAATCATCCTCCAGCAAAACCATTCTTGAAACAAGGCGCGCTCCTTCTCCGACTACACATTATGCGCCTAAGAGCCACGCGCGTAACCGCCGTGCGCCTCCTAGCCCTATGCGCCCTCCAAGAAATAGCGCTCCAAAATTTCAAAAGAAAGATTTTATTAAGGCTGGCTCATCTGACTCAAAGAAGAATGCTATCCCAAAGAAAAGTAAAGATTTTTTAAAAACTCACGTGATTGGTGGCTTTCATCATTGTTCAATTTGTGATTGTTCGGGACATAAGGCCGTGGAATACCTTTTGAGATTCACTCCCAATGCCAAAGGACGTAAGAATCCTAAGGTCAAGCAAGAGTGGGTCATCAAAAGTTGCTAACTCTAGGACCCGAAAAGGAATAAAGGGGACCTGCTTTAAATGTTTATATTTCAGGTTCTTTGCTTCATGGCTGGATCTTCAAAAGCTAAAACGTATGAATGGATTATAGATAGTGGGTGTTCACGACACATGACTGGAGATGAATCTTTACTTGAAGATGTTCATGAAGAAAGAGGTCCCTCCGTAACATTTGGTGATAATAACAAAGGTCAAGTTGTAGCATATGTAAAGCTCAAGAAAGACAAAGTGTGCATTGAAAGAGTCTCTCTCATCGAAGGACTCAAGCACAACTTATTATCCATATCTCAATTCTGCGACAAAGGATTAGAATGCCATTTTACTTCAACTCAATGTCTTATCAAGAATGGCAAAACTGGAGCTACATTACTCACAGGATATCGTAAGACAAATATTTATATTATTGATTTCCATAGTATGAACTCTAGTACTAATCTTTGTTTTGTAGCTAAAAGTGTGAGCGAAAATAGTTGGCTGTGGCACAAGCGCTTAAGTCACTTGAACTTCAAGTATCTATCTAAACTCAGCAGGAATAATCTTGTTAAAGGACTTCCCAAGGTTGCTGATCATCATGACAAGAAGTGAACTGCGTGCAACTTGGCAAACAACCGAAGAAGTCTTTCTCCAGTAAGACCAATCCCTCAACTACTAGATGTTTGCAACTGCTGCACATTGATCTATTTGGACCAGTCACCACCGCAAGTATTAGAAGAAACAAGTATACTCTAGTCGTTGTGGATGATTATTCAAGATATACATGGGTGGAAATGATGATTACAAAAGACGATTGCTATGACATTTTGACCACCTTATTCAGACTGCTCCAAACCCAAAAAGAAGATGACATCGTTAGTGTTCGATCCGATAATGGAACAGAATTCAAAAACAACGGTGTTGCTCGATATTGCGACGATCATGGGATAGATCACAACTTCTCAACCGCTGGAGTTCCTCAACAAAATGGTGTTGTGGAAAGAAAGAATAGGACGTTGATTGAAGCAGGAAAGACGATGATAGCCGAAGCTAAATTGCCTAAGTACTTTTGGGAAGAAGCTATCAGCACAGCATGTTTTACTCAAAATCGTTCCCTCATCAACAAACTTCACAACACGACTCCGTATGAACTTTGGCGTGGTAGAACTCCCAACATTGCTTTCTTCAAGATCTTTGGTTGCAAATGTTATATCCTCTACAACGGAAACAAACATAGAGGTAAATTCGATGCCAAAGCCGACGAAGGTATTTTTGTTGGGTATGCCAAACATTCTAAAGATTTTCGCATTTTTAATAGATCAACATTAGTGATAGTTGAATCTGTACATGTTACATTTGATGAACATTCTCTCCTTGAGCCACATTTGGCTCCAAATGTTGCTGATGATTCTGTTGAGCTTAATGATACAGGTGCTCCTATTTATGTTGCGCCTATACAAAATCAGAATCTATCAACTCAAGGAAATCCATCTACATCAAATGCGCCTAATTCCTCATATGGCGCGCTCAATGAATCATCAGTTGCGCCTCCCTCAAATGATGCGCCTCTTGATTCTTCTCACGCGCCTATATCTACTGCTGCATCTGGTGTTAACCCAAGTTTCAATTCTAAACCTGTTCAACCCCCTAATTTTGATGATTTTGAATCTGGTGAAGATGTACCAATTGAAGACCTTCAAATTACTTTAACCCAACCTAACTTACCTCCTGAAATTCGGGAAGTTAGAGGTCACCCAATTGCTAATATCATTGGTGATTTACAAGTTGGGGGTCGTACAAGGAGAGCTACAAACTTTGATGCTTACACTGTATTTATCTCTCAAATTGAACCGAAAAAGGCTGATGAAGCGCTCCAAGATCCTATTTGGGTTGTTGCAATGCAAGAAGAACTCAATCAATTTGAACGATGTAAGGTTTGGACTCTTGTTCCAAGACCAAATGATCAAGGAGTGATTGGTACGAAATGGGTGTTCAGAAACAAGATGGATAAAAATGGAACCATCACAAGAAACAAAGCAAGGTTGGTTGCACAAGGCTATAGGCAAGAAGAAGGCATTGATTACGATGAAACTTTTGTGCCCGTAGCAAGACTTAAAGCTATCAGATTATTTCTAGCTTACGCCGCTCATAAGAACTTCAAGTTATATCAAATGGATGTGAAAAGCGCGTTTCTAAATGGTGAACTCCAAGAACAAGTTTACGTAGCTCAACCACCTGGGTTTGAAGATTCAAAATTTCCAAATCATGTGTACAAACTCCAGAAAGCTTTGTATGGGCTCAAGCAAGCGCCAAGAGCATGGTATGATACACTATCAAAGTTTCTCATTGAAAAAGGCTTCACTCGCGGTAAAATCGATACTACTCTTTTCATTGCCAAACATAATGGTCATAAATTACTTGTTCAAATTTATGTTGATGATATTATATTTGGTTCTACTAATGAATTGTTGTGCAAACGCTTTGAGAAACTAATGAAGAGCAAGTTTGAAATGAGCATGATGGGAGAACTCACATTCTTCCTCGGGCTTCAAATCAAGCAAATGAATGAAGGCATTTTTATCAATCAAGCCAAATATACAAGGGCCTCTAATCAAGAAGTTTGGCCTAGAAAATGCTAAAGCATACGACACTCCAATGGCTACCGGCAACAAACTCGACAAAGACTTAAAAGGTAAACGTGTTGATCAAACACTCTATCGAGGTATGATTGGCTCACTCCTTTATCTTACTGCTAGTAGGCCCGATATTATGTTTAGTGTTTGTGTTTGCGCTCGTTATCAATCTGACCCTAGAGAAGCGCACTTGATTGATGTGAAACGTATTATAAGATATCTCTCCGGTACTGTTAACCTTGGACTTTGGTACACCAAAGATTCGAACTTTAAACTTGTAGGTTATTCAGATGCGGATTATGCAGCGTGCCTCGGATATCGACTTGTGTCATGGGCGAGTAAGAAACAAGCTTCAGTATCTGTATCAACAACGGAATCAGAATATATCGCTGCGGGAAGTTGTTAATGTCAGATTCTGTGGATGAAGCAGAAATTGGTGGACTATGATATAATCGAAGAAAATTGTCCCATCTACTGCGACAACACTTCAACCATTGCCGTTTCTGAAAATCCTGTCATGCACTCCAAAACCAAGAACATCGACATCAAATATCACTTCCTCAAGGACCACGTGGAGAAAGGCAATATTCATTTAGAACACGTGGGAACCGATTTTCAAATCGCAGACATTCTAACGAAAGCACTTGACGCGAAACGGTTCATCTTTTTGAGAGGTGAAATGGGTATGCTTGAACTCAACTAAATCCATATAGTTTTGTTATTACCAATGATTTTATGTCTGTTTGAGTTATGTATATCCTAGGTTCAAAAGATATATCAATTTCAAAGTTTCAAGGAAACTCACTGCGTGCCCAATGCTTATGCGCGCTCCACTTTCTTTGCGCGCCTAGCATCTAATGCACCCCAATCCTTATGCGCGCCTAGATGAGCTTATACATCCCTCATGCGCCCATTTATGACGACGGCTCAATCAATGCTACCATATTTAATATTTCAAATGATTGAACGTATTCAATATTCACAAGTACCAGGTATGTTAATTCTGTTCATTTATTATGGGGAATTTTTGTCTTTTGACATTCCATAATTGTTCAAGGGTACTTGTGCAATTAATTTTCCATCGTTTTTCGTTTTTCAAAAATTTTATTTTCTGGGGATATATTTCTTGCACCCAAAACTTACACCAAAACAGATGTTTTTGGGGTTTGTGCAAAAATTAATCAAAATTGCTCATACACTTATAAGAGAAGTGGAGCAGTTTTTCTTAACCCAAGGTGTCACATCAATACACTTTGTGTCATTCAGCATTAATTAGCCGTCACATCCTTAAAATCCTTCATTAATGCTTGTCCTTTCCCAAGTACATCACCATAAATATCTATCTCTTCATCTTCCATTTTTGTCTAGAAAACCTACCCTATATATATATAAACCTAACCCCTTCACCTTCCTTTTTTCATCATTGCCTACACCCTCACTCACCAACTTCTCTCTTCTCTCACAGTCTCTCATCCCTCACCGTCTCTCTCTCTCTCTCTCTCTCTTACACTTTCTTCATCATTTCTTCTCCATTTCTCTCTCTATATATATGGGTCCTAAACGTTCTACAAAGACTACACAAGACGAAATGGTATGGATTCCTCAACCCTTAAACTCTTAAAGTTTCGCTTTTTTTTTTGTTCTGAGTTCTCGCATTTTCGAAAACCGAATCTCATTTTCCTTTGATTAATTTTGCTTCTGCGATCCGTTTTCAAAATCGTTTGTGGAGTTGTGTTTGTTTTGTGATTTAGAATCTTTTAAACAAAACTTTTCAACGATCAATGCTTTATTTCTTTCGAATCTGAAAAATCTCTATTTTTGAACTTTTCAAATTTTCAGATCTTTGAATCCATTTTCTGGATTCGTTGTTGTTTTGTACTTGTTTTGGTTTACATTTTTGTGATCCTTGTCTTCGTGCAGTCATTTTGACATATTGTGTGCTTGATTTGGTGAAGTTTCATGAATTATGTGTTCTTGGTGTTCTTCGAGCACTCAAGACATGTTCTTCGTGTTTTTCGTTATTTTTGCATGACTTGGGTTTCAAAATTTTCAAAACTTGTTTTTCAAAATTTTCATGTTTTGATTCTTAATACTTGCATATGTTTGTTGTGCATGTGTTTGTGTGTTTTTGTGTGTTTTTATACTAAGTATGAATTTCACATAGATATGCGCCTAAGTGTTGTTTTATGCGCTTAGTCTGCTTATGCGCCCTATGTCCTTATGCGCCTTACTTGATTCATGCGCCTAATAATTGTATGCGCCTTTTGCAAATACAAATGTTATGCGCCTCAATCATCTTGTGCGCCTAAATCCATTATGCGCCTAACATGTTATGCGCCTAAATTTTACTTAGTCAAATTTTTCTATGTTTAATTTTCTACTTAGTATTTATCATAGAACCATGCTATGCGCCTTGTAAATCCTATGCCCCTATATTGATTATGCGCCTAATTGTTCTATGCGCCTTTGTTGCCTATAACTCTTATGCGCCTAATTCATTCTATGCGCCTACTTTTTACTTTGCTCATTTTATGATTCTATGCGCCTGATACAATCCTAATTTCACTTAATGTTTAATTTTCAGGATCCTGCAAATTTCAGACCCGGTGAGACTTTCAATATAGCAGAGTTAGCTGCTGATGCATCAATAGGAGTTGACATTATGGAATACATAAGGCTTTCTGGTCTTCGTTGAGATTCCAACAGATATTTAAGGGCTCATGCGCTACAGGATTCGCGCTGTTGTTCAGAATGTTGATATCACCATTTCTACTGGATCTCTCAAGAATATTATCAACTTCAACACAACTGGCCCTCTAAGCATTGCTGGAAAACCCAATACTTACTCAGCCTCCGCGCAGAACATTATGGCGCACACTCATCTTGATATCCCTACTCTTCAGAATAACATCAAGTCTGTTGAAATAAAGGATGATGGTGATCTGCTGGCGCACATAGTGCATCTAGTGGGTACGTCTATTATATTCAAGACATAAAATGTGAACAGATTCACAATGGAGCAGTGGGAGTATACTCCTGTAATTATGGGCAAGACAATACTCAACTGGCCTCAAATCCTATTCAAGACTTTACGGGACCAGATTGACAAATACAACAAGAACAAGGCTAAAGGGAAGACAAAGTTCAAAACTCACTGCAGGATTCTCACCAAACTCTTCCTCACCTATCCTGCTCTTGCTACTTTCCTTGCTCAGAACCCAGTCTATCAAACCACTGATGTTCATATTTTTGGCAAAGATATCTTGGTAATGAAAAGGCGCAGAAAGCGCATGGCTAAGCGCGCGCCACGAGTGAAAGGTGATCAGTTGGTTGATGAAGCCACTGAGTCAGATGAAGATGTGGAAGGCGCACAAGATGGCGCAGATACTGAAACTGCACCGCGCGCAGAAGCAATTGCTCCTGGCACAGAAAAGGTTAAGGGAAAAGGAATTGCTGAAGGTCCAAGCAAACCACTAAAGCGCCCTAGAACAGACTCTGAAGAAGAGAAAGCGCTTAAACGCGCTAAGGACGCTAGTAGACTGGAAGCGCAGAGAAAAAGAGATGAAGACTACCGGTTGAAGCAAGCTGCTGTACTGGCTAAGTTAGAAAGGCGTAAGGGCGCAGGGTCTAGCGCTGATGTACGCGCGCCTGTTCCTACTGCGCCTGCAACAAAACCAACTCGTGCTCCAGTTCAACAACCAACTCCAGATCCACTCTCTTCTGAGCGCCAGAAACTTAAAGCTCAAATTTCTGCTGACCTTTTTGGAGAGTTAAGTGAAGATCAAGTTCAGGGGGAGCCAGAGCCTTTAAACAGGCGCAAGACCCCTTTTGCGCCTATTGTTGCTCCTGCGCCTCCTACTCATACTGAAGAACCCTCTTCAAGCGCTGAGTATCTACCTTCTCCTGTTAGGCGCCCTGTCTCTCCTGCGCCTCAATATACTCCTGCGCCTGCTCCTCCCACTTCTGATTTGAGTATGGTTATTTCACTTCTCCAGCAACTCCAGTAAGGCCAAGCTCACATTAATTCTCAAATGGAGCTTCACACTACTATGCTTACTCAGCAAGCTGACGAGATTGCTGCCATTAAGGGGGAGATGGTGCGCTTAAATGCTGATATCAAGGACAAACATTTACTTACTCCTCAGCAATGGAATGATGCTATTGATCAAATGAATGAGTTATTTAAAGGTACTCTTGCTTCCCTTCATGATCGAATTGATGGTGGCATCAAACTCACTGATGGCCAAGACTTCATAAATGCTATAAGGGAAGTAGAGTCAAACATAGCATCTGATATAAGGAAGTTGTTTGAGATGGTGGCTGGAGATAGCCAAAAATTATTGAGTGTTGTTGATAAACTCAAGGAAGTTAAAGATGAGCTAGAAATCTTTGGATTAACTGTCTATGGTGCAGAACCCAGTTCTGAACCAAACGCTGCTCCAAAAGCGCCTGAAACCCCTGTGCCTACTTCTAGTTCTACTCCTAGCGCACCGGCTTACTTTAGTTCCTTACTCTCCAAGATCGATGTTTTGAAGGAATTAATAGTTACTCACTTCAGCGCCGCGCATTCCAACGCAAACAGGCACGCAGAAAGAACCTCTGCTGATATTATCACCGCGCAAGCTGCTGTTGAAGTTAACTTTCAAATAGTTGCAGAAAATCATTCTCAACAGCAAGCCATTTCTCAATGCACCATTGATGAGTATCAAAACATCAATGTTGATCATCTGCGCTACATTAGAGATGGAGTCACTGACACTCATGGTGTTGTAAACCTTTGTCATCAACTGTCTAAACAAATTCAGCGCTCCGTGAAGGAGATTGAAGAAGGTTTGAAGGAAGACGATGATGCGCCTCCTCCCAACCCTTAGTTCTTTTCGTTTATTTGTAAGTTGTTAAAATCTTTTGATGATTAGAACCTTTTGTTAGTGACTTAGTGCTTACATGTTTTAGCACATCTTTTGTTTTTGTTCTGTTTAAAACTTGTAATCACCAACTCTTACATTTCGAGTTTTAATGAGAACAAAGCATCACGTTTATCAAACATTGTTCATTCAAACTCCATGTTTGTAGAACAATGAATTTATTGTTTAAAATCATATGCATCATATTTTAACTGTTTCATATTTTTCATGCATTAAGTTTAAACTTTGTTTAAACACATTTCAAAACTAAAACTCATATATCCTTTTGAATGTGTTAAACTGTTGTTTCTATCTTTCCATGTATAATGTTTTATCTTTATTGGAATAGATTAGAAATCTATATCTTGGACTAGTGTGTGCATTAACTTGAGACATGATTTACCAATTTTATTTATTTGGACATGTTATTATCAAGTATAATGTTTGTCCCTGATATAGTAGGTAATGGCATCAATCAAATAGGGGGAGATTGTTGGGTATGCCCACTTATATCTCAGTTTCAATGTAATAGGATTGATTAGATTTGATTGATCCATCACCTAAGTTTTATTTCATGAACTTTAGACCCACATGTAAGAAGTATTTATACTTAATTTTTAGGTAGTCCATTGTAATAGAATAGGCTTAGGAATAGGGCGAGAATGTCAAGTTTGAAGAAAAATCACAAGTTGCTTTTGAGCCACGCGCCATGCGCCCTTTAGCGCTCACTTGATCATGCGCCTAGCCTTGATCATGCGCCACTCAACGCGCCTTGCCCCCCCTTGGCTCACGCGCCCCTTTGAATGCATTTCAACACTTGGTGATTTATTGAAGACTTGAAGAAATTCAAACTACGCCAATGATCCAATGGTGGTTAAATAACACGTATGCACCCGCATCTAAGGACACCTGTCCATAACGGTCATATTTGTGTTATGTGTCTAACGGCTATAAAAGGACACGTGCTCCACTCAATGAGCGACAAGACATCTGTCCTTTGACCTTATCCACAAGGGATTTCCAACGGCTAGTTTTTGGGGCTCTACTATTATAGATACCCCGGGGAACCGTGGCTTTGCTAGAGCATGAGAATTACCCTAGGATTGTAATTACCCCAATCTGAAACCGACCTATCTTAGAGGTAGCCTTAGCACCATTTCAAGGATAAGCTAACAGGCCAGGACCTCCCTAGGATAAGCTACAAATTCCAGGACTACTCTGGTATAAAATTGGAAAAATCCAGAAGCTCGCTAGGCTGAGCCGTATGGATACTTTGGGTACTAGAGGGGCCTAGCCGTACGACTGGTTTGGGCACCCTCAGTCCCTATAAATAGAACCCCTTGGTGATCACTTCAGGGGGGGGGGGGGGAGAAATACACATTAGGGAGGTCACTCTGCTGGAATTACCACAGAGTAAGAGTGAGAGTGATCACAAACCAAAAAAAGGAGAGAAGAAAGGAAGATTGGCCATAACCATCATAGGTAGAGCCACCTCCCCCCTCCTTTCTCTTCATCTTACTCCTATTTTCTTTCTTATATATTGGTTATACATGTATTTACTCTTCATTCATGCAAAGACTTGTCCATTTCAAGCACCTTTTATTTGTTGCAAGACTTGTCCATTATCAAGCACTATATACCTATCTATTACATTACTATCTTGTCCAAGCTATGAGAAGTTCCAAGGTGCCCTCCATACCTTGTATGGAAGAGGTTCTAAACCTAGATACTCATAGACTTGTTGATTGTCATTTACATTCCTTATTCATTTAAATGTTATGCTTGTTTGGCCATGATAATCATGAGGGTGATGAAACCTTAGTGTTCATCATTTTCCTCTTTGGTTTAGCCTCAAAATCCCACTTTTGGGTCATAAAGATTCAATCTTTATGTGTTATTTTGACTCTTGGAAGGATTTTAAGTCATAAAGATGTCATCTTGGTGATAAAGTTCCAATCTTTATTCACCAAATGACCAACTTTGGTCCAAAGGGGACATTCATCAACTTTCTTGATTTTCTCCTATGATTGCTCATGATCACACCCAAATACCTTTTTTGGGGGACCAAGTGATGATCATTTAGCATAGGAATGATGTTATAAAACTTGTAAAATGATTTCTTGCAAACTGGGATAAAAAACAGTTTGTCCAGCTTCAGACAGAATGCCCTGTTTCTGTTCTGAACTGGAATGTTCTTGAGCAAACTGTAAAAATCCCAGAATTGCCTCCTCCAGCCGCACGGCTACTTTAGGTAGGAGGGAAAAATTGCCTGTTTTTCCCTCTGACCTTTATCTTATCACTCAGGGCCCCTTTTTCAGCCGAGTTTCTCAAATAAAATGAACAACAGAACTTTTTCCGTTAAATACACACACACACATATGCAAATTCTAACTAACTTAGGGAGACTCAGCTTTGTCCGAGGCAACTTGAGAGGACGTAAAAACTCCTCCCAAGTTGTAACCTGACCTCCGAACCTTTGAACTCAAACCTTTGTCATTTTGTTGGGTTTAAAATTAACAGAATGTGGCGACTCCGTTAAATTTGGTCCGGTTCCCGTGTTTGGCGTTTCGCCCCCATACCTTCATCGCGTTTCCGCGCGGGGGCGGGATCCTTACAGTGGCGACTCCGCTGGGGATTAGAGTGCTTTCGGACTTCTTTCTAGAAGGCTCGGGGGGCATTCTTGTGTGGGTCAAACTCCCGTTCCCGTTAGTTGACTTCTTGCATATTTGTGTGTGTTTGATGTTTCTGTTTGAACTGTTTTGAGTACCTACGTTCTGGAAATACAATAAACTGGGGCTTGATGATCAGAAGTTGGAGAAACTGAGAAAAATCTTCACCCTCTTGCTTTAGCCGTACGGCTACTTTGGGTAGGGGCCAGAATGTTGCCAATTAACAGTTTGGTGCAGGGCTGCAACATTCTGGGTGCCCCTCTGCTTCTACTTGTCCAGGTTCCAAATTTACAGTCTTACTTGTGCACATTACCTTCTTTCTTTTGGCCAAAAATTGGTTTTAAAAGGTAATAAAACTTGGTTATGCATGATCTTTTGTCAATAAAATGGTTTCCAAAACCTCGTCGTGCATAATCCCTTTTGTAAGGGTTTTTCTTGAGTCTTCACGTTGTGCACAAATTGCTTTGTACAAAAGGGTTTCAATGTAAAATATTTCTTTTGCAAAAGTTTGATTCAAAATTCTTTGTTGTGCACAACTTGGTACATGTACAAGTTTTGGTCTTTGTTTGCTTATATTCCTTGATTTGTTGTGTATAAATTGCTCAATCCATGCTTGTTCATACTCGTTCATATCTTGCTTATGCCATGCTCATGCTATCGAAAAACGAATTGAAAATCTCTCTCTTTTTACTCAAAAAAAGGAGCATAGAATGACTTCACACCATGTGCACTTGACCGTGCACGTTCCAAATACCCTTTAAACCCGGGGTGGATGCCACGATGCAGCTCGTTGGGCGCTCTTGTTCCCTTCGATGCGCGCACGGGTCCATCCCACCTTCCCTTCCGAACCGAGTCAACCACACTTGTCCGTGACACACAAATACCGTGACTATGGTTGGTTTTTGGTCTAGTTCACGTTACCACATCCTTGATACGTTCTCAAAGCTAATTGTGGCCAAATTAATGCCCGAGTTGTGACTCCTTGATGAAATGCAAGCGTGGCCTAACCAGCCTCTAACTCGTGTGTTAGTGACGACCGCAATTAGCAAAGGCCATGTACTAAGGATAGGGTGACACCGTGTCGTTAAAGCCCTAATGAACGAGTTATTTTAATCATCCTTAAGCCCATGGTCAAGGATCGAGACGCCTCATTCAAAATGAGGTCATGTCGGAGTGTCGGTGTAGCCTTCGGAGAAAAGTCTCGATCCCGACTGGGGCTTAACCATGATTAGGATGACCCGCGTATTGGGAACCTTACGATGCACTAGACCCTAGGTTCATTTCTTTTGATCGGTGGAAGCCGCGTGCCCTATAGGACCCTCGCCCGAGATAGTCCGTCCTTGGAAGCGTGCAATACAGGTGAAAAACGAGGGGTCTATAGACGTAGTGATGGCCTCCACTGATCCAGGGTTACAGAATAGTTGCGAAAAAGAAGAGTGATCTTTTCCATCCAATTAGGAATAAGACATGCCTTGAGAAAAATGGAATAATGAAATTTGAGCCCCTGAATTGTGCACTAACGTTTGTTTATGTGACAAAGCCGGCTAAGATAATCCAAAGAATAAATGATTTTTTTTTTTTTTAAAAAAAAAAAGAGAAAAGAAAAAGGGAATTGCTAAATTCATCAAAACGCTTGGCTTGGGTTCCTCCCCCCCCCCTAAACAAGAGTCAAACTTGTTATCCCCTTCAAGTCAGTGTCTCTTGTGTGTCGAGTTTTTGTTTTACTTCAAAGCATGACTTCTCGGAAAATCCTTTCACGGTACCTTACGGTCTGTCGGTCTTGTGAATCATAGGAAGTGATGGAAGCCCGCTTTGAAGGCATCGAAAGGGTCATGAGTGCCCTACAACAAATGGTGAGGAGACTGGAGTACGACCAGGGTCATCTATTGGGAATCGTGGCTAGGATGCAAGAAAAGCAGGCCCCAGATTAGGAGGAAGAGATCCAAAAGATGTGGGTCAAGATGGTGCACCCATGTCTTCGTGAGCTTTTGAAAGACCGTGAGAATGATTGGCACCAAGAAAGGAAAAGCGTGAGGGAGGAAATGAACTCACAGAGCCGCATTCAGCAGGAAGACATGAGGAACGTCCAAGCTTGCATACACACAATGGTGGATGCAATCCTAGATATCCGAGCCTATCTCAGAAATCATCCACGCTTGAAGAATCCCCCCATCGAACCTGCCCAAACGACCCTGGGGTGCCTAGGGAGTCTGCCTCCCCAAAACCATACCCCAAGCGGAAGCCCACTACCAAGAAATAGCCGACCTCGCCCTATAGCTCCTAAACCCTCTCACCGCCAAAGGGCCGCACCATGCCGTCTTTTCTGTGAATTGCGAACCCCAAGAACCTCACTACTTGATCAATTGCTCAAAGAGGGGAAAATCACTTTGCTTGACCCAAGCGTGATTTCATCCGAACATCCCAGCCAACGGTCCGATGAAACTCAATTTTATCGCTACCATCAAGGGGTAGGACACTCCACCGGGGCGTGCGACGCCCTAAAGGACAGGATCCAAGAACTCATTGATGAGGGTGTCATTACCAAACGAGGGGACAAGTGGGTCTGAGCCAAGGACGCAAGGAGAAGAGATGAGGAAGAGAAGAAGTCGTTAGGAGTGGCCTAGTATTTGTGTTCTAGAGAGTCTCCTAAATCCGTAGTGGATATAGTCTTTTGTCTTTCTTTTTCTTTTAGATTTACCAAAAGGCCCTACGAGGCCAAGGTATGTAAAAAGCCACGATGTGGCGATGGTTGAGTCAATAGTCAAGTCCAAAGTTGTAAAAATTGAGTCTTCCGTGAAATGAATTGTCTTTTACTTCTATTCTCCCTATACTCGAGGCATTATTTGAAAAATTACACTAACTCTCAGAATCACTCCCATTAATGTTTCCAAATGATTGTTATATCCCCGATATGATGAGTTGATTCCCCCAAACATAGAAGTCAACAACGACTCATAAAGGGACGAATGGATCTAAACGTAAAAGGTGCTAAATTTCAATGATTAATCTTAAGATGAATGAATGTTGTGACCCGTTGGCATGAAGGAGACTATCAATGGCAGATCTTCCCCCATACACTACCCGATACACGACCCAAGACACCTTTCTGAGGCAAACTCCCGATGCACATTAAAAGCATCCCAAGACGGTGAAAATATGAGGACGTTGTTGCTCAGCCACCAAAGTTCAGCCATTAGTGCACATACAGACTTCCCGAATTGTCAAAATCAAAGAGAGGATAGGTGACAAAAAAAAAAAAAGAAAAATGCTTGCACAAAGAGCCCGTCCATATCAAAAAGGGTACACCCAAAAGGGCCCATCTCAAAGAGTTCACCCAAGACAAAGTCAGCAATGACGTCCTCCGAGACATCAAAAGATACCAACCTCGGCCAAAGTAGCCCAAGAGCCGAACTACGATGACCTGAGCTCCTGACACTGAGGGGAACGTAGGCAACCTTCGGGTCCGGTCATAACACGAAATGAATCCATACAACCTTGGTCCTCCCAAAATGATCCGGTTCTCCTTCCCCGGTCCCATCAATGACCAATTCTCCAGATAATGACAAATCCCCCCATAAACAACTTCTCCTTCCGATCTTGCCATTGATCGAATCTTAATCCCAACGGGTCGTAACAGTTATGCACGTTAAGGCTAATTACTTGAATTTTGACCTAAATACTAATCAAGATCTGTTCAAGCAAACATCTTGATTACATTAATTGAAGTTGATTTCGAATGCCTCGACAAGTCTTCTCTTCCACATCTTAGGAAAGAGCCAAACACGTGAATTTCTGTCCATAGGCTTCCTCTCTCAGAAAAGGGACTCACTCCCGTAAAAGCCTATGTGTGTTTATTCGCGTGAGCAGGTGTAATCTGCTCTTGTCCGTGTCAAAGTCAACTTTTGCTTTCGTCCGTGTCAAAATTCAACTAGGCCACTCCTAAAGAGGGAAGATAAAGGAAATATGGAAAGGATAAAAGTGATACGGTTGGACAATTAAGGGAATGAAACCCGAGAAGTGATTCCCGGAAAGGTGAAACACTGGGGCTGGCAAACCGTGGTCGAAAAACCCGAGGATTAGACATCACAATGGGGCTGGCTAGCCGTAATTGTGCAATGGAAAGACCGACAAAAAGTCATGCTTTGAGTAAAACAGTCTAAGACAAATAAACCCTCATCTGTCAAATTTCCCCAGAAGCACCCAGAAAATTTGGTCGAAAAAGTAAACCATGCTTGAACAACCCGTACGGCTGGTTTGTCCCTGTGAAAAAAAAAATATTTCACATCAGCAGCCTATATCAACTGATCTCCCACAAGCTAAACTCATTTTCGCTTGTTCAAAGTCTGTCAAACCCCTCGTGATTGAGTCCAAACACATATTGGGAATCCCCGGCGGTCCAATAATGACCACAAAGCCCTCTCGAGGCCCAAGCCAGGCATAAATGATGAATTTACAATGATTTAAACAACCAAAGATAACAAATTTTCATACACTGTTTTCAAATAAAACAAGCCAAAAGAAAAATCATAGGTTGGTGCACCCTAGTCTGAATCTGGGTAAGGATCCTCCGGAGGATAATGAACTCTCTCCAAAGGACGACGCGGGTACATGCTAGGGTCAAAGAAGAAAATGGATTCTGCCATGCTGGAACCTTCACCCGAAGAGGATTGGCCTGGAAAGAAGGAAGGAGGAATCTAGGAGTGAAAATCCGAATGTCTTGCCGGCAGGGTCACGGAGCCAATCACGAAAGGCCTCCAAGTCAGCCCCGCCTAAGGTATGGCGACGAACAAAGGACGGAGGTAGCTCCACGCTCGACGACCGACGGAAAGGCCTCTCCCCACCACTCACCGAGTTTCTGCCCGGTGCAAACCTGGATTCTGTCCGAGGCCCCTTGGAAGAGCGCCCAACGAACCTCTTTAACCACCTTTTGGCCCGTTTTATGAGAGAAGGCCTCCCCAGCAAAGCCCGCACAGCAACACAAGTTGTAACCTGACCTCCGAACCTTTGAACTCAAACCTCTGTCATTTTGTTGGGTTTAAAATTAACAGAATGTGGCGAATCCATTAAATTTGGTCCAGTTCCCGTGTTTGGCGTTTCGCCCCCATACCTTCATCGCGTTTCCGCGTGGGGGCGGGATCCTTACAAGGATGTCTACTTGATTTTAGATTCGCTACCCACATTTTAGAGGAACGCGAGAAAACCTAAGAAAAGCCAATTTTTTATGTGCAAAAACCAGAGATTCAGGAAGAGAAGGGTTCGGGGGTTAGGTGACGGAGTGGGAAGTACTTAAACACCCACTCCGCCCCGCTTACGTGGGTCTTGCTACTTTTGGTGTTCTAATGCATGAGAAAGTCCTTCGATTTATTAATATACGAGTGCTAACAATTACAATGAAAAGAAAGGGGATATAAAAAGAGAAATGATTTTATTAATTTAATGCTAAAGATTACATGTTGAATTATTGTTAAACAATTATATTAAAGAATGAAAAGTAAATTAAAATGGAGTTTGGAATGTTGGAATGTAACCTTGGCCAAACTTCAATAGTGAAGTGGCCTTTTGGTTGTATTCCCTTTTATGAAATTGCATACTAGTACGACACAAATAAAAGAGAAGGAGAAAACTTGTACCTTTAGAAAAGAGAACTTGAAACCTTAACTTGAAAGTGTTGTTGTTGTAGAGAAATGGTTGTGTAGAAATTTGTGTAGAGTTTTGTTATGTTAAACTCTTGTTGGGAGAACTCTTGTGAAGAGAATTCTTGGGAGAATTGTGTATAGTGTATTTGTGTAGAGATTTCAAGTCAAAAGAGAAGGTGCTTTCTAAGGTAGAAGAAGGTGGTTTTTATAGGTAAAAAGAAGAGGGAAAGGTTGGAGGGAAAATATGATCATCCATGTGAAATGGAATTGACCAATCAAAAATAAGAAAAATAAAATAATAAATGAAAGAAATAAAAGAAAATCAAATAAAATAAAAAGGAAATATTTTGTTTTAAAGAAAAGGCTTAGAATGTGGGATTGGGAGTTATGAAATAAGGGGGGATGAATGTGGATGAAAAAGGGAGTGTTTGTGATCAAGAAAAGGGAGGGGAAAGGCTACAATCCGTAACTGCCATAATGGGAAGCGCGCGAGTTCCGCTTTTGGGGCGAGAGGCGCGCGCGTTCCGTTGACAGTGTCGGAGGCGCCCGTGGGTAAAAATGATAGAAAGACAAAAATGACTCTAAAATTAATTCTGTTATGCAGTTTAGTCCAAAACTAACAGAATCAGTTAGGAACTTAACGGAAGTAACATAAATTAACAAAAACAAAAATACTATGTATGCAACCGGGGTGAGAGGTCTAAGGCGGGGTGTCTACAGAGCCCCTCGGCGACGTGGATTGCAAAGCAAAACGCGTCGACGAAAGAAAGACAACCGCCGAGGACATCGACAAGAGAAAACAAAGACTTCGATAAAACATGAATTTGAAATTTGCGAAGGATAGGGGTGCGCTCCCTATGTGAGCGGATTTATTGATATAGAAAGGATATGGCGGGATCCGTTTTGCTGAAGCGGGATCCGTTTGCTGAAGCGGGATCCGTTTGCTGATAGCGGGATCCGTTTGCTGATACGGGATTCGTTTGCTGATGCGGGATCCGTTTGCTGAAGCCGTTTGCTGATGCGGGATCCGTTTGCTGAAGCGGGATCCGTTTTCTGATGGCGGGATCCATTTTCTGAAGCGGGATCCGTTTGCTGATGCGGGATCTGTTTGCTGATGCGAGATCCGTTTGCTGATGCGGGATACGTTTGCTGATGGCGGGAACCGAGGCTCCGTCTGTCTATATGTGATATTGTTGTGTTCCTTGATGGAAAGGTGGTGATTTTGCGGCTCACCATGGACCGAGTTGTTGTCATTGAACTGTAATTGTTTGACCCTGTGGGATATAGTTGACGGCGGATCACTTTCTGCTGGGGATAAAGTGCCTTGAGTTGCAGATGCTGTTGACCTTGTGGTGGTACCTGTTAAGTGTGTGCTTTGTAGGTATATGTGCTCGTGACATGTATGAGATGTGAAATGGCAGTTATGAGAGAAATTGTGCTTGTGGTGTGATGTGATTAGAAGGCAGTTTTGCATGAGAGAATTTTTGTAAGAATGGAGAAAGTGATTTTGTGTGCGGTGTGATTTGAGGAAAGCCTCGGATGTATTCATACCTTCACTTACCATTTCCGTTGGATGGATTAGTGTTGTGGTGGTGGATGCCTTGATGCTTTTGATGAAGAATGTCCATGCTTTGGATGGAGAATGATGATGTTGGTAATGATGAATTGTTTTTGCCTTTGATGGAGTGTCGGTGAGATGGTATTCTGGGTGATGGGTTGGTCATGCCAAAAGGCTGCCTACGTATCCCTTTAATAGAATCAGACCAGCGTAGTTCAAGGATGATGGAGAATGCTGGGGGAGAATGCTACGAGCAAAGCAAAAAGGAAACACATAATTTTGCGCAAGAAAAGAAAAAAGAAAATAAAATCTTTTTTTTTAATTAGAAAGAAAAGAATATGCACACACGTGAGAAAAATATTTATTTTTTTTTAGTTCGTGGGTGAACAAGGGATGGCCAAAACCGGTTTCGGGCCCAGTTCCGGTTCGGAACCGCCGGTTTCGGTTCGGCAAAAGGGTGACCCTTAACCGGCCCACGCTTACCCCGGTTCCGGTTTGGCACAATCCGGTTCCGGTTCGGTCCGGTTCCGGTCCGGTTCTGGTCCCCCCTTTAAAATTATTGAAAACAAGGGATTTTCAGTCCGGTTCCGGTCCGGTTTGGCATATATGTGACCCTGAACCGGCCCAGATGCCTTGCGGTTCCGGTTCGTTCGGTTCCGGTTTCCTCCCCGGTTTGCTCCGGTTTTGGGCTTTTTCGGTCCGGTTTTCCGGTTCCGGTTTGGCCATCCCTAGGGTGAACCATTTTAACCATTGTGTGTTTGTAAAGCCAACCCAAGATCAAGTCATGTTCAATCGAACTCCGGATTGCCTTGCTTGAATACTGTCGTCGTTGCCGTTGTGTCCAACGAAAAGTGATTTCTAGCCCCAAGAGATGTGTCAGTTATGGGGCTCCAAAAGACATTCGATGCCGAGATAAGGGGTTGCTGATTGTAAAGCCCCTAGAATGCCTTTGATGCCAAACTATGAGAGACTTGCATAGCCCCAAGATGAATCGACTCTTGACCTTTTCAAATAAATCGTCTTTTGCTGTTGACGTGAGCAAGCTCCAAGAGAAGATCATTGATACCAAGCTTCGAGAGATTACTAAGCCCCAAGTGTCGTGGGCTTGTTGTTTGCGAGCTTGTAGATGGCGGGATGTGAAGACCTTTCGGTGTGAAGCTCCAACTTATCTTGGCATTGTATTGAGAGCAGATGCACCATTGGGTAGAACTCATGAAAGTGATCTTCCTCTTGTTTGGAGATGAATGGCCCCTTTTTTTGTGGTTGGTACCCAAGTGGCGGAGGGTCCATGTTGAAAATGCAGTAGAATCTTCGGGAAATGTCTCGTGGGAGATGGTGATATTGTTGCGGATGATAGGGTTTTGACATGATAAAGTCTCAAACGGTACGTTTTCTTGAGTCTTCTTGAGTCGAACTAATAACGGATCTTCGGATGGAGCCTGTGCTTTTGATCTTGGAGAAGGGGGTGCACTAGTTGCAGAAACATTGGGATTGGCCGAGGCATTTCCCACTATAACCCAGTCACGTGAGTTTAGCATATTGAATCTTTTTCCTTTTCTCTAAGACTTCCTTCATAATCTCGCTGAAAGTTCTAACAAAAATCATCAAATTCATTCATAACATTGGAGCCCTTATTCAAAGTCGTGGGAGACAGTGATGTTGTTGTGGAAGATAAGGCCTTGGCGTGATAAAATCTCAAACGGTATGTTTGCTTGAGTCTTCTTGAGTTGAACTAATAACGGATCTTCGGGTGCAGCCTGTGCTTTTGATCTTGGAGAAGGGGGTGCAGTACTTGCAGAAACATTGGGATTGGCCATAACTCTGGTCGAGTTATCATATTGGCATTTCCTTGAATCCTTTTCCTTTTCTCTAAGACTTCCTTCATGATCTCGTTGTAAGTTCTAACAAAAATCATCAAATTCATTCATAACATCGGAGCCCTCATTTAAAACTTTGACTTGAGGTGTTGGGAGACCCTTGAAGCTTGATTTCTTTCATATAAGACTTCTCCACATTGCATTGCTTGAGCATTGTTGTCCCAAGAGACTGTCGGTTACGAAGCCCCAATATTGCCCTTTGCTTGTATCACTGTAATTCCGTAGCCCAAAAGATTGTAGATTGCGAAGCCCCTTGAGACCTTCGGTGCCGAATTAAGGAAGCTTCCAATGCTGCACATGACTTGGCTGGGGACACTGAAGTGAATTTCTTCTTGCCGAGGGAGCCTTTAAAACTTTATCGTACCCCCTAGAGTGACACCATTGCTTAGGAGTGGAACGAGAAGGGCCTATCCTTGATCGGGGGAGCGAGTATAAGCATACATGACAAGAAGGTGCTTCTCGACATTCCTTTTGAGAGACTTTGAGGATAGTCTCACACATCTTTCTTGAGCGTAGCCCTAGGGCTCATTAACTGTCAAATGAAGCAAGAGAAGTTTTCTTTCTTGAGTCACATAGCCCCTAGGGCGTCATTACTTGTTGAGAAAAACAAGAGACTCGTCCTCGTGTGGGGGAACAAACACAAGGGGACATGGCAAGAGCTACTCCATTCTCGGGAGTCTTTCAGCATACTTTAGAGGGACATGCTTGTAGAAGCTTGAATTACATGTTGCTGCCCAAACCAACTGACTAGCTGGGGATTATTTTGTGCAACCTCGTACCCCTTCAATGATAGGCTTATTCTCGGACGGATCTTGGTTACCACGGGCTTTCTTTCACATGAGCCCAAAGATGCACATTGCAAGAACAATCTTTCCAATAACCCAAAATGACCTTTGATGGTGCCATATCTCGTCAAGCCTTTTGCAATTCCAAAGTTGGCTCAGTGGGGGTTGACTTGCTGAGGAGACCCAATGTAGAACTTGTGCAGTTGTCTTCTTTAGAGGCCGGAGATCTCCATTTTCTTTCCCTTCTCTCTCTGTCTCTCTCATTTTTTATGACGCACCCTGTTTTTTGCCTAGACCGCCCTTTCGGGTTTTCAATATAGCGGGCATCTCTTTTACGTCTTCATTTTTTTTACTCAATTGATGAGGAAGTGTGCATTGACTCTAGATGAGGATGAGAGACATGTGATTTTGCGGTGAGGACCTTTTGTCACTAATGATGAGTGACATTGACTTGGATAGGGAAGTAGCCCCTAGTATTGACTTTGTATATATTTGTTGAACGACTCACGAAGGCAAGTAAGTCATTAAGAGAGAAGAGAAAGAAAGCCCCAATTTGATTGCGAGAAATTGGGAGTATGCAGAATGAATAGAAGCCCTAGACTCGACAAGGAACGGAAAGTGATTCCAAATCTAGGAAAGTTGTTCAATCTTGAGGTGATTAATTCATTGGCAAATGAATCGTACAAAGATGTCTTGACAAGTTCGAGATGAAGGCCGATCACCATAACGCGCTAGGGCTAAACATATCTTCCTTCTTGCATGAGACCGGACCCGAAGGTTGCCTACGTTCCTCCAGTGTAGAGGCTCAGGTCACCGTAGTTCTTGTGGATGCTCCATTCGTCGAGATGGTTGTTGCTTCGTCCTTCATCGGTGGAATGATGTTGATCTTGTACTTCTTTGATTGAGGGGGAATTTTTTTTTTTTTTTTTTTGTGTGCTCTAACTTTTGCCTAGGTTGATTTGAGGATTTCAACCTAGCGAGCTCTTTCTTCTTTTTATTTATTTTTATTTTTTTTATTTATATCCCCTTTTGAAAACTTTGCTTCATGATTGTTGCTCCACCTTTCTTTGTCTTGATTTCGTCGTTGTTGATGTCTTCGTTGTTGATGCCGTCGTCAATGTTTAGCCTCTAGGCGTTCAAGTGATAGCCTTCGTTCTAAAACGTGTTTAGACATCTTTTCATTATTTTGCCAAGAATTAAATTGAACAACTTGGAAGAGTGTATGAGGACAAGAACGAATTTTTATTTGATGACTCAATGGACTCGAACATTTAACATAGGACGAGAGAAAACATTAACGCACACTTAAGAGGACTTTTGACTCCTTTTTTTTTATTCCTACTACTAGGTAGAGAAAGAGAAACGGAGATTGTTGTCGTCGGCCTTGTGGCATGATCCCTTGTTGAAGCCCCATTTCAAATCTGAGCCCCTTCCTTGATGAGTTCTTGCATGCTCTCACTCTTTAACTGTTGTTCTTCACCCACGGTAAATTCACCATTGTCAATCAAGTCTTGGATGATGTTGCGGAGGGAGAAGCAATCCTCGGTAAGATGACCGCTGCATTGGTGATAGTCACACCACTTGTGGTGGGCATGGTTGCGACGCAATGGTTGTGGTTGCTTGTACCCTTGGAGAGGAGAAATTTGTCCCTTTGCTTTGAGATCTTTATAGGCCTTGGTGATAGTCATGCCTTGGAGGGGAGTTTACACATGGTCGTTGGTAGAGCCTTTGTGACTCTTGAGAGGCGAGCCAGTTGAACATGCCTTACCGTTGACCTTTGCCTTGTTGTCGGTGAACTCTTGCAGACGGGCCTTAAGTTCGGACACTTCTTCCTCATGAATTCTCCTCTCGAGATCAAGACGGGCTTTCCACAAATCATCCTTGCGGCGGGCATCCTCGACAAATCTATCCATTTGTCCCCATGGCTCTTATTATGTTGAAGAGCCTTTCGTTGGACACGAAAATATTCCCACCCTTGTTGTCGTTGCCGTTGGAAGCCATTGGACCTATTGAGAGAACACAGTTTATCTTAGGTTGGCCCCACAAATACCTTTTGAGTAAAATAAATTCACTCACAAACAAAGGAAAAAGACTCGACCATATAAGAAAAATGACTATTTTTTTTTTTAATTTACAAAAGTCGGAAGGACGTAGTCCTTTTTGGGGTTTCTAGAAAAATAGTGGAATCGTCACACTAGTATATAGACCTTCTCGCGGTCCTATATACTCATCGGATTCCACCATGCTTGTGATTCCTACATGTGTCGGGATTAAACTAAATTAATGTAGTAATGCATACATGTGGGGACGGATTTTTATTTTCGTCCATAATACCACTTGGGGACGGAGTTTTATTTCGTCCATTGCAACAAATTGGCATGTATGATTTGAAGACATTAGTTTAGGGAAATCTCGGCACACAAAAACCGATTTAGTCACGGAGTGTTAGACCCTAGACTAGAATTGTGTGGCTTGTGCTCGGCTTAAATATGAGGCTTAAAGGTCACCCCCGGCATGTAGTCATGAACTACGCCACGGGATGAGGTTGACCGCTTCGGAAGAGTCAAGGTCGAGTGGAGCTTGAAACTTTCTAGGACGGGCCTCGACGGGTTTGGGGTTGGACTTGTGCGACTCGATTGTGAGCAGTTGATAAGAATTATGCGCGTAGTGTGAGGTCTAACAAGTGACAATATATATATATATATATATATATATATATATATATATATATATATTTTCAAAATAAAAAAGAAATAAAAGCAAATAAGCACATAATTTACAACTTTCGAATCACCCGTTTGACCGATAAAAATAAACAGAAAGTAAAATCAGTCTATGTGCGGGCCCGGTGCCCACACACTGTCAAAACTGTCCATTTTGTTCACTGTTTTGTTCTGGAAATTTGCCTAGACGCGCGCGCTTTAGACTGTGCGGATGGGAGGCGCGCGCCTTAGGCACTAAAGGGCAGAGGCGCCCGCTTCTGGGCAGTACCTGCAAATTAGTGGGTTCAAGGGACTGCCTTGACCCTAAATAAAAAATTATTTCCCCTGCAGACATTGTTAGCACAGAAACATGGAATTGAAGGACAAGACGGAAGGCGGGCGATTCTGGTAATTGGGGTCGGACGCACGCGCTTTAGACCAAGAAGGCCAGAAGCGGGCGCTTCCCACCCTTTTTACCAGAATGCCCAGAAAACAGAAATAAGAACACCCAAAAATGAAAACGCAAGTTTAACCCTCTATATCCCCAGCAGAGTCGCCACTATAGATACCCCGGAGAACCGCGGCTTGACTAGAGCGCGCGAATTACCCTAGGATGTCAACTGGATTTTAGAGTCGCCACCCACGTTTTAGAGGAACGCGAGAAAACCTAAGAGAAGCCAATTTTTTATGTACAAAAACCAGAGATTCGGGAAGAGAAGGGTTCGGGGGTTAGGTGACGGAGTGGGAAGTACTTAAACACCCACTCCGCCCCACTTACGCGGGTCTTGCTACTTTTGGTGTTCTAATGCATGAGAAAATCCTTCGATTTATTAATTTACGAGTGCTAACAATTACAATGAAAAGAAAGGGGAAATAAAAAGAGAAATGATTTTATTAATTTAATGCTAAAGATTACATGTTGAATTATTGTTAAACAATTATATTAAAGAATGAAAAGTAAATTAAAATGGAGTTTGGAATGTTGGAATGTAACCTTGGCCAAACTTCAATAGTGAAGTGGCCTTTTGGTTGTATTCCCTTTTATGGAATTGCATACTAGTAAGACACAAATAAAAGAGAAGGAGAAAACTTGTACCTTTAGAAAATAGAACTTGAAACCTTGACTTGAAAGTATTGTTGTTGTAGAGAAATGGTTGTGTAGAAATTTGTGTAGAGTTTTGTTGTGTTAAACTCTTGTTGGGAGAACTCTTGTGAAGAGAATTCTTGAGAGAATTATGTATAGTGTATTTGTGTAGAGATTTCAAGTCAATAGAGAAGGTCCTTTCTAAAGTAGAAGAATGTGGTTTTTATAGGTAAAAAGGAGAGGGAAAGGTTGGAGGGAAAAGATGATCATCCATGTGAAATGGAATTGACCAATCAAAAATAAGATAAATAAAATAATAAATAAAAGAAATAAAAGAAAATCAAATAAAATAAAAATGAAATATTTTGTTTTAAAGAAAAGGCTTAGAATGTGGGATTGAGAGTTATAAAATAAGGGGGGATGAATGTGGATGAAAAAGGGAGTGTTTGTGATCAAGAAAAGGGAGGGAAAAGGCTGCAATCCATAGCTGCCATAATGGGAAGCGTGCGAGTCCCGCTTTTGGGGCGAGAGGCGCGCGCGTTCCGTTGACAGTGTCAGAGGCGTCCGTGGGTAAAAATGACGGAAAGACAGAAATGACTCTAAAATTAATTCTGTTATGCAGTTTAGTCCAAAACTAACGGAATCAGTTAGGAACTTAACGGAAGTAACAGAAATTAACAAAAAAAAAAAATACAATGTATGCAACCGGGGTGAGAGGTCCAAGGCGGGGTGTCTACAACTATAAATACCACGTAACTTCAAACGTTTTGAAGTTGCTAAGATATTCAGAATTTCTTTCTCAAGCATTTGTTGAAGATTGCCTTTGATTTTCCAGAATTCTCAAGAACATCTTCATAACTTCATCTTTAGCACAGATCCTCAAACAAAAACACTTTAGTTTTCTTGTGCTCTCAATCTCAAAGATCTAAAGAGCCTTGACTCTAAAATCACACACGCACCTCTTTAAAGTTTGATCACTTAGATCTTTCTTTTAGAGATACACCGGTTATTGTCTAGGATTTGTTCTTTCATAGAATATTAGATCTTGAGTTAGTGTATAAGCTCAAATGTTGTAATTTGTAACACTCAATCATTATATAAGATCTCCATTAGAAATCCAAGACTAACCATCTTGGTAGAGGACGTAGATCATTTCCCGATCAAACCTCTCCAAATAGCGCGCATTAATTTCTTGTCATTTACTTTCAAGTTATTATGTTATCTCACTGTTTGCTTGTTTAATCATTGTAGATTGATTGAACTGAATTGTGTTGTGTTTGTTATATCATTTTTCTAAGTTCCTTATTTCACCCACTTTGAGCCAAAATACTTAGAGTGTGTGTTGCGCCCCTTTTAATCATCTGCGCCTACTTTACTTAACTATTCCGCTGTGCATTTCACTCACTCACTTAGGCGCATTTCATAACGCTTATTTTATTAAGTGCGCATTTGCCATTGAATTTTCACGGGTACGAAAAGAATTTTAAAACAGCTATTCACCCCCCCTCTAGCTATTTTCCATACCCTTGTTGCCCTTTGGGACCAACAACGGGTACGAAGAAACAAGGGTTTAAGCTATACGAACGAAGAAATAGTTTGAAATACGGGTTAATGATAAACCCGTTGATGCCTAAATTTGGGTAAAAGTCTGGGTGTTCACCCCATATGTAGGAGATCTTGTCATCGAGCATTTTCGATTTTCCTTCGCTTGTTCTTAGCCTTGTCGCCATTGACTGAAGACCCATTTGACAAGTCTTCTCCGTCGATGGGGAATTCTTCGTTGGAGGAAGATAGAGCAATTGCTAACAAAGGGTTTTATTAACATCTGTCTCCTAGGGCGGCAACGCCACGAGGCGCCGGGGAGCCGCAATTGTTGCCTCTTTTCCCAATGATGTTGTCGCGAGTTTTTGGGTCGTCTTCGTAGAAGTAGATCAATAACATATTTCTTTCTTTTTAATTATAATATATTAAAAATATTAAGTGGTTTGATGAGATTTTTGTAATAAGTCAATTCCAAATTTGAGGTATATTTTTTAATTTTTGGTAAAAAAAATTTGAAATCTGACTCGGGCTTTAGGGTTTCAATTCGTTAAGAGCTAGGGGCATAGTGGAATAATGTAAACTGTAGAAGCGATCATTGCAATTTTGAAAGAATCTTGTTACTTTGTTCATCTATTTTCGTTAGTTTTTTGACGGGCCAACCAAAATTACATCTGTTTGCAACAAAAAGACACATTCAGTAACCAAATTGTAACGAACACAAATTTGATAACCGATTGAAACATCGTGACAAACTCAGGTAACTAAATTGCAATTTCCCTTATAATTATTATTTATTTCATATTTTTTTTAAAGAATTGTTATTACTTAAATCCTGAAGGGCACACATCTTCCTTTCTCTTTTTTTTTTTTCTTTCTCTATAGTGTTGTAAATATATATAAGTGTGGGGCTTCCTATTGCATTGGACTATTTTATATGGGGTCTATATGTAATATATAGGCATAGGGTACATGAGTCACCACTTACCTTAACACTCATCGTACATGGGTGTATTGCACGTATTGTACCCTTCTATACATATATGAGAAATCTCTCATCTCCCTCCCAGTAACTTTTACTGGTTTCCTCTCTAAATTTTTCTCTCTAAAATTCCTTCTTTGTTCTTGTTTATTCTGCTTGTTTTTTTAGTGTGGAAGAGCTAAGGGCCATGAATTTCTAACATGTTATCAGCCGCTCTAGAAGGGTTAGCGTAAAAGTCCGTTTCATACATTTAAAGAACGAAACTGCAAAGATGGAACTACTCAGTAAATTGGATTTTCCTCCGCTCTAGAAGGGTTGGCGTAAAAGGGCTGTGGCAAATAACACACTCACAGATGATCAAAATGCAAGTTCGATGATTCTGATTCGGAAGCATTTGGATGATGTTCTCAGAATGGATTACACATCCATTCAAAATCCCCACCAGCTATGGGATGAGTTGGCCAGTAGGTTTGACCACCAAAAGACCATCCTCCTACCAGAAGCTAGGAACAGATGGACTCATCCCCGTTTCATGGATTTCAAAACCGTCAAAGAATATAATTCGGAGGTTTGTCGTATTAAGTCGACACTTGAATTTTGTGGTGTAAGATTGACGGAGGAGGAAATCCAAGAGAAAACATACTCCACATTTCCCGCCTCTCATGTTATCCTATCTCAGCAGTATCGAGCTAAGAATTACACCAAATTTTCTGAGTTGATCACAATTTTACTCTTAGCTGAGAAAAACTCTGATCTTCTTATGAAAAATAATGAAGCTCATCCGGTTGGTAAGAAACCATTGCTTGAAGTCAATGTCATTTCTAAAAGAAACCCAAAAAAGGATAATGGTGGTGCAGGCACAAGTCGTACAAAATAGAGGAAAACAGAATAGGGGAAGAAATGGAGCACGGAAAAACCAGTGGAAAAGGAACACCTCAAGGGGAGGTTTTCGTGGTCAGAGGGGAGGTAAAATAAATTGTCGACATGGCCAATGGAAACATAAGCGTGCCCGAAGTCCTGATCAAAATCAGAATCAAGATAACGGTAACAGTTTTTATCGGTGTGGTGGATATGGTCATTGGGCTCGAACCTGTCATTCAAAAATTGTAAAGGAAGAAGCACAACCAAGTGAGGCACACTTGGTGGAAACCAATGCTCTTGAGATAGACCAAACACCACAGTTTCCAGGCTTGGGAACTTCTGATCATATGACACAAAGTGGTATGTAGTTTGAGTAGTCAAATCATGGATTTTCTCTGTAAATCCATGCCCATATTTTGTTGCTATCTCTTGGGAACTCTTATGTATAGTTGGCTTGTAATGATCACTTGTAAATATGTGTGGGATGTATGTAGTGTGTTTTCTTATTCCGGTTATCCATATAGTATTATAAGTACCTTTTCATATTTATTGCTTTATACTTATGATAAATGTACTTGTTGATCATAGAAATATGGAAAGTGGGGAAGAATGTCTGGTAGATAGTGCGACAACGCACACGGTCCTTAGGGATAAAGCTTATTTTAAGGAATTAAAGCCGACTAAGACCTCAATGACAACAATATCAGGAACTTGTGATTTGGTAGATGGCTATGGGAAAGCCCATCTTGTGTTGTCTAATGGTACCAGTTTTGACAATTTATGAGGCGCTTTATTCCCCGCGTTCCAGAAGAACGTTGTCAAGCTTTAAAGACATACGAGCAAATGGTTACCACATAGAAACCATGGATGAAAATGGGATTGAGTATTTGTGTATAACCTCTAATGTGTATGGCCTGAAGCGTACTCTCGAGAAATTAGAGGGACATACTACTGGGTTGTATAAAACTATCATAAGGGTACCTGAAGCTTCCCTTGTTGATAGTTCTCACCCAAGTGATGAAAGTAAGTATGTTCTGTGGCATGATCGGTTGGGGCATCCAGGTCAAATGTGATGCGCCGAATAATCAACACATCTCATGGGCATCCACTAAAGAACAAGGATCTTGTCTATGGTGACAAATTATGCTTACCTTGTTCTATGGGTAAACTAGACACAATGCCAGTATATACACAGAGTGGTAAGGAATCCCTTGCTTTCTTGGAAAGAATCCAAGGAGATATATGTGGACCGATGACACCATCATGTGGACCATTTAAATATTTCATGGTGATGATTGATGCCTCGACTAGATGGTCACAAGTTGACCTGTTGTCCACAAGGAATGCTGCTTATGCAAAACTCATGTCTCAGATTATACGGCTGAGAGCGCATTATCCAGATTGTCATATTAAATCCATCATGTTGGATAATGCCGCTGAGTTTACATCTCGATCTTTCGATGATTTTTGCATGTCTTTGGGTATTGATGTTGAACATCCAGTAGCTTATGTTTGTTGGATATTATGCCCTAGGCCCTTGAGAAAGGCCTATGCGTTACATCATAGCTTCATTGTTATAGAGATCCCGATTATTATATCTTTTGCATGTTTATTATAATAATCATTGTCCTGGAACTTATGAAGAGCTAGCATGAGTTTAATGGATAATCATATGATGATTATGGTGCATAGGATGCGGATTAAACTTATGGGTACTTGTTGGAGAACAATGTACTGGATAAACCCGTTATGAGATTTATGTCATGGTCAAATGTCATAATTAAATCTCATAATAGCCATACCATTTAAATCCTTAGACCTGAGAATATCATGGTCTTCCACATGATGAACATTATGTTTGACGTACTCAAACGCTACTGTGATGCCCCAGTTAATCGGTCTATATTACATGCATATACTTGATAATTTTTATGTGTTTGCATTAGAGGATAATTTGGATTTGCACTTTATGATTATGTTATTATTTTAAATATAGCAATTAAATATTAGTGCAACTTTGCTTGAGACGGATGGAGTAATTTTCAGATATAACTCAATATAGTAATTAATAATTACTGTAACTTACTTTGAGTCAGAAGGAGTAACTTTTTAAATATAACTCAATATAATAATTTAATAATTAGTGCAAATTATTTTGAAACGGAAATAGTATATACGGGTAATTGATTAATAAATAAATAAATAAATAAAAAGTTAGATTTTACTTGGACAAATTGAGGTTGGGCAAGGTTGTTACACGTGTTACATGAACTAAAGCAATTGACACCAACTTCATTTCATATTCAGCAGGAGGTGTTTATCATTAGTAATAGTTTCTTTTCTTAGGTTGACTCATCCTTGCACCAAAAATATAGCATAGAGATATATCTTTCCTAAGTTACACCATAGCATGATGACAAATAGAGAAAACAGTAAGGGTGGAAATGGTTCGGCTCAAACCGTGGTTCGGAATTGAGCCGAGCCAAACCGTGCGGTTTAGCTCAGTTTTTAAACTTATTCGGTTCAGCTCGGTTTCGAAAATTGATAAACCACACGGTTCGGTTCGGCTCACGGTCTGGCCCTTCAAGCCGAACCGAGCCGAACCGTTTCGAGCTGAACCACGAGCCGAACCGTCGAGCTAAAACCGTTGAGTTGAACCATGGAATATTACGCGAAATATAGCGACCGTCTATCGGTTTCTAATCATGGGTATATAATCCCAAACCCTAGCGCCGCTTAACATTTTACCTTCTCATTTTTGGAGCTTCCTCAGCCTCTTCAGCCAAGGGCGATTTCTGGTGACATTACGGTCAATATCTGGTAAGCTTTTTCGTTTTTTTAGTTTCTTCTCTTTCTCTAATACTGTTTATTTATTATTTTTACTGATCTAACATCTTTTTTTACCTGTTTTCCTTCATCTTTGCCCGTGATTCTTAAAGGCTTCCGACTCTAGCTCCGGCGGCGTCTCTGTCTACGGCAACGTTCTTTCTCCTGCTGAAACAAGTCTTCTTAACCTAGTAAGTTTTTCTATTTCGTCAAGTCTGTTAGTCTAGCTAAAAAAACCCCAATTTTGTAAACCCTATTTCCATCGAAACTAGCGGCAGACGTCTCTCTCACCCTGCCGCACTCTCTCTTCCCTCCATTGCAGTCACTGTAATTGTAATCCTATTTAGTTGCTTTTAGTTTCAATCTTGCTTAATGGGCATATGTCAATCGTGATTTGTTTTTTTGAATTTATTGGATAGTCAATTTGGAGAATTTGAACTGTTCAGTTGAATGTATGGTGTAAGAGTTGTGGTTCAAACCGCGGTTTAAGCCATGGTTTAAACCGCGAAATCAGACTGTGGTTCAAACCGAGCCGAACCGTGATGGTTTAGCTCAGCTCGGCGTGGACTATTTTGTGGTTCAGCTCGGTTTGGGTTTTCTCCAAACCGATGTATAGCGGTTTGGCTTCTAAATTACCCCAAACCGAGCTAAGCCGAACCATTTCCACCCCTAGAAAACAGAGATAGTGAACCACAAGAGAAGACGGAAGTGGGTAAGAAATTAATTTAATGAAAGTCTGATAATTATTTATTTGCCTTCTAATTAGTGTGTCGCTTTATTATGTGTACTGTGAGTGTGCGTGTACTGTGCTATGTGTTGCTGTGTATGTGTGTTCCTTGTTTGTTCATGCTATTGTGGGTGTTTCAATATGTGTGGGTGTATTTGATACTAATTAATGGAAACTGAGGTTGGTCTGAGTATGATTTGTTGAGTTTTGTACTTAATTTAGTTAATAAATGTTGTAGGATATAATTTGTTCTTAAATTATGCATAATTGAATGATTGTGCGTCTATGAGCATGATAAACTTTAAATCATCAATTGATTTAAATGGATTCATTGAACTTTTGTTTAATTTAGTATTGTTGGTCATTAAATTAATTGAAGTGTAATTGGTTGAATGAACGTGGGTTTGGGTTTGGATGGTTTGGAGAAGTCTTTTTAGTTGAAAAGAAAGAGGCAACATACTCTGTAATTAGAGGCTGTAGGTTGAAGAAACAGATTTCAAAAATTGGAAATTAGTCACTTTGTTCATCATAATTCCGGTTTGGTCCCTAACTTTGTAAAACTGTAAATCTGCCACTTAATTGTGTAATTCCACATTTAGTCCTTGTGATTCAAGAAGGTTACATTCAGTTGCTGTCTTTGTGAAACATCTAGATTGGTCCCTGTGTCTCAAGAAATTCCTGTTTGGTCCCTAAGATGTTATGAAGATTAGTTAAATAGAAAATATTGATATTTCATCGTTTTAAAACGAAATGAAGTCATTCTTGAGTCTAACTTGGCTATTTTCTCGAGACCTTTTCAATGAGATAAATCTCAGAGATAAAACAATTTTGTATTCTAACATAAAATGTGTTTTTTTTTTGGGCAGCAGTTTACCGTATATGACGTAAAAGTAGTTCAACTTAGGAAATTCATAACTAAATCATACGGACTCGGAATCGAGTGATTCTTGAGTCTAAATTCATTAGTTTTTCATGATCTTTATAATGAGATAGTTATTTGGTATCAAAACTGTTTGTAGTAGTACCAGATTTAGTATTATTGTGACTACAGTAATTTTTAAGACATGTTAAAATTGAGGAAACTTGATAAATGATAACTAAGTCACCCAAATTCAGAATTTGATGAGTCTTGGATTTAAATTGGGTATTTTTCTGTGTACTTCTCAAGTATGATAGTTTGATCATGAATATCCATATAGATTTTTATGGTTTTTGTCGTGTTTATTAATAATGTTTGAATGTATTTTGATGAGTACTAACTCTTGTACCATTTATGTCTTTGTTATGTTAGATTGGAACGGTTAAGTTGATTTGAGTACTTTGTTTTGGATTAGCTCGGATTTGAGGTAAGGGTCATGTCAACCTAGTACCCTTTCATTCTTTGGCTTCAGAATTATTGAATGAATTTGCTTTGTTATTCGTGATCATTTATTGGATCAACTCATTTGGATTCTGTTATTCGGTTTTGCTACTCTGCCATTTACACTTTGAGAGTTTAATATTTGAATTCCTCAACAAGAGATGACTTTAACACCGGTTGTTATATTTGTGGCTACTAGTTATAGTATCATTTGCGCAAGTGATACTATGACGAAGAGTCAACTTTGACTTTGGGCATTTGGCCAGCTCAAGTGTAATGAACTTTGATTTTGGAACTTTGATTCGGAATTTGATTCATTTATAATCTTTCTCTCCTCACTTATATATCGGGTGGTTGGGTTGGGTTCGTTATTGCTGTTTGTTCTTGGTTGGGTTTCTATACAGTGCCACACACATTTTGGCAAGTCTCTTACTGGGCAATTTGTGCTCACCCTTTTCGTTAACCCTTTCCCTTCCAGGTGGAGTGTTGTTGAGACATGAAGTTTTTGCAGTAATGTTGTGAAGCTTGAGTGGGACTTTACGTCTTTAGATACATGTATTCTTTTGCTATGTATAGATAACTTTTGTAATGTTGTTACAGTTTTAGAGTTTGTAAATATTTGAGAATGTTCAGGTTGAGTTTTTGGTCAGAGGATAGTTGCTCTAATGTACTCACTTCAAGATTTTGTATTGTATCATTTTAGTTTGTTTATAAGATGAGGAAAAATTTAGTTCTCATTTTGAGGTTTTGATTGGTATTTGGTTTTGTTCGTCACTTCTCGAGGTTCGTCCAATGTCGGACTTTGGGGCTTGACAGCTACCCTTAACCGGGTGGTTATAAAGGCTACGATTGGCATAATCGGATTCATGTAGGGAAGAATGATAAGTCAAGATGGGATTTGTCCCTCTATCTGCTTGGCCACTCGATGAGTGAGATTGATGATAGTGCATGGCCATGCCCAAATGAATTAATGTGTTCAATGTCATTTGCTCATATCAATCTACTCAAGATCGAGAAAGCATCGATGAGTGAGATTGATGATAGTGCATGGCCATGCCCAAATGAATTAATGTGTTCAATGTCATTTTCTCATATCAATCTACTCAAGATCGAGAAAGCATTGAACAACATAAGTTGACGTGGACCATGACTTATGTCCAAATAGAGGTTTTTGGTGAGAGAAAAATACACATTATTAAAGGGTTATTAGGGTTTGATTATTCTTAATTATCAAACCATAATATTCATTCAAGGAAGATTGAAGAAGGGTTCTTCAAAGCCAAAGTTTTCAAGCCTAAAGGATCTAGCAATCGCGTCAAGAAGGAGTTCTTGAATCCGTTCAAAGTGTGAATACCAAGAGAGAGTATTTTTCTTAATACCTAAGATCTTAAAGTTTCATTCCGAGCAAACGAGGTTAGAATTCTTTTAGTATTTATTATAAATTATTTGATCATAGCGGATCCTGGCTTTGGATTTTGTTCATGTAAAGTCTTCCGCTGCGCATGATCTGTTGAAACCCAACAGTGGTATCAGAGCCCCGTTGATGATCAATAATTTTAATATGATCATGCATGTATTATTTTAATTGGATTAATTAATATGCATGATAAAAGATGAATTATGTGATTAGTGTTTTATATGAGATATAAAATATTGATGCTAGTAGATTATGTGATTATTATATTAATTGGATTGATATTTATAAACGCATGCTTCTGATTATCAATTTTAATTGGATTATGTTTATTGATGATCTTGATCTAATCTATATGTGGAATAAACTTGTTGTTGATTATATAGATTAGGTTAGTTTAAATTCGTAATCTGTAATTCATGGTTTTTAATATTGATTATGCTTGAACATGAATCTGTGATTAGTCGAATTTAATGTTTTCTGAAAAATCTGGAAATCTGGGATCCTACTGAAGGATCTGTACGGATGGTTTGGAAGCTACCAAACTGATCCATACGGATAGTTTGGTAAATCCCAGATTTGACTCTGTTCTCTGGTAAATCAGATTATTCTGTAAACTGGTTACAGAATTTGAATCTGAAGATTGAGTTTGTTTCAGACGGCTGGTTTCTGAAACTGTATTTCCGGAAAAATCTCAATCTTGAAATCCAGAAATATACAGTTCCAGAATTTTGAAGAGTTCAGAGTTTCTGTGACATGCTTGATAGAGCCGTACGGATGAATCTGGAAGCTGCCAGAAACATTCGTACGGATGATTTGGGCAGTACTGATTCTGATTTGTTTCAGACGGCAGGTTTTGGAAACCGTATTTCCTGAAACAGATTTCAGTTCAGAAGTCCAGACAGTTACTGAGATCAGAATCTTAAAAGAGTTTAAGGTTGGTGTAATCTCAAAAAATTTCAGAATTAATCTTATAACTAGCGGAATTAAATCACATAAAGTAACTTAGGCTAATTGCTTGAATTTATGTGTAATATGAACCTTCTTGAAAATTTAAGTCAGGTGCCAATCCACGATTAAAACACTTGGGATTACACGGGTATTTTTATGCGCGCTCTAACCCTCGCGAGGTGCATTGATTTTATCCTTGTATGAACAAGATGAGTGAAAGAGTGGTTCATATACGTTTAAAGTGGTTTGACTTAATTAGGCTATCAAAAGAGTTTTGGGCCTAAGGAACAGATGAGATTAAAACATGCTTGACATAAAATCTCTGAACAATCTCATAAAAGATCTAAGAGTCATATGTGATATGATTGATAAGGAGTTATCTACCTAAATAGTTCAACTTTATGCATCCTGCCCTCACGAACGTAAAATTAAATGAAATATGGGTCTTAGCCCATTTAAATTATATTATACATTAGATGTATAAGAAGGTTATATAATTTAGTGGGAGTATTTATGAAATACATTAAATATCTCTAAATGATAATGGTATGAAATATAGATGTATATTTATTTGCATATTTCTGTAGAATGTTTTAAACTTTAATCATGTATAATTACTGCGATCTACCCCACTTAAAGAGAATAAGATTAACTTCTTTGACTTAGTCATGAGCTTAAGAATTGTTCTAAAGCAAGATCGGAAGTTATGCATTCTTAATAAATTTTATTCCTAAGATACCTAATGCTTAAAGGACGGATAAAGACATTAATTAGAATCATGTGGATGAATCTATGGATGTTAATTGTCCTACGACTTACTACCAAATATTTGGAACTTTAGAAGTATATAAAACATATGGATGCTTATATGATAAGCAATTATGTAGGAAGCGTTCTTACAAGCAAGAAAGGCAAGAAAAGTTTGAGATTGATTAGAGCCTAACATTCATGTGATGACTGAAGGGTAAGTTAATAAGTGCTCATGTTTTGAACATGGAGAGACATATTAATTACCTTATTGGCTTGATAATCAAGTTAGTTTGGAACTAACAAATGGATTTGATATTAATTCATAAGCGACATTTGATGTTTAAAATGCTAAGTCGTGATGTCAAATGGAAACCTTGTCAAACTCTAAAGGTTAATAAAGAAAAGGATTTAAGATAAAGGCAAGACAAGAGTTGTCAAGCCTAAAGGAAATATTTGTCGCTAAACCTAAAATCCTGAGGATGTAATTGCTACCATGGCAATATGATTGACCGATGGAAAAATTACAATTTGAATTAAAAGATCAAAAGGAAGGGTAGTAGGACTACCACTTTAAGTATTTATGTTAAAATTCTACTTCTAAGTCCTTAGGTATTGGATACCGGATATGGATCACACATTTGCATAAATGTGTATGACTTGAGAAATAGAAAGACTACTTAAAAGGGTAAAGATTAACCTATGTGTTGATAATGATGCAAAAGTTGCAACATTAATCATAGGAACTTGCGAAATGTTTTTACCTAGTGGGTTCATATTTGTTTTGAACAAATGTTGTGATGTTCCTACTTTAAGTAGAAATATTATTTTGGTTTCTTCATTAGAATATTATGGATATTTCATATTTCGAATAAGAAAATGTTCCATTAGAATGATTTGCTTCATTGTATTGCTAATCATATAATAGGACTTTATATCCTTATCTTAGAAGAACACAATAATGAGTATAACGTAAATAATGGAAATATGAATATGAGGATGTAATCGTTACATTCTTAAAAGCATTAATGTCTATATCAAATGATAAGAAACACATATTTAAAATTCCATGGGACGGGCTTTTAAATTCACATGATTTCGAATCATGTGATGTATGTAAATCTTAGAAATTGATCAGACACCTCTTACTAATTGGTAGTATAAGGAAATTACTCTTTTGGACTAATACATATTGATGTATGTAGTTCACTAAAGTAACAATGCTTGGAAAAGGATTTCGGTATCTCGTGGCAAAAAAATATTAGTGTACTCTAATCTGATCAAAGTAATGAATATTTGAGCCCTGAACTTTGTGAAAATTCCGCAGAAAGTATGCAGAATAAGAAAAACAGAATCTGAAAACAACAACCGTACGACTGTGTAGACACCCTATTTTGAACTCACATTTATGATTACACTACTCTTGTGTCTCGCCTTTGTGTTTGGATGAAAACTCGTTTGTTTCATCACGTTTTATTAAGTTTCTAACTGACTCCGTTAGTCAGGGACTAAAATGAACAAATGAAACTGACAGAAGGACAAAACAGTACTTTTGTACTGGATGCCTCGTACGAGACATCATTGTCTCGTACGAGACATCTCCCGGTGTTTCGGGTTTAATCCACTTTCCTTCTCCGTCCCGATCTCTTTCTTGGCCAACACTCTCCTAATCCGGGGAATATCTAATAGGAAGCTTCCTAGGTGATTTCCTACTGATTTCCTACCTCCTTTAACCTCTCCAAATAAGGACTCTATTCCCTACCAAACTTAGGACTCCTCTTCTTGGTTCCTAAGTAATCCAATACCTATAAAAATAGGGTCTTTCACCACAAAAAGAGGTTAACAACTCTCCAATCAGTCATTCTCAAAAGAATCCCGTTTTTACCCCTCCCTCACACCAAAACACCACCAAAAACTCATCTTTTCAAGCCAAAACCATCACAAAACTCTTGGATCATCAAGGCCTTAGTCAAGGCCATCAATTGGAATCTCAAGAACGCTTTAGGTAAACTCCTACGCTTTTAATCTCTACTTCTCATCTCATTCTTTGTTTTTAGAGTAGTGTAATCCCATCAAAAGGATCAGCCTAGAGCCTCTCCAATCCATGGAGATGGTCTCGAAGCACATGATCCGACATTCCAATAATTAAGAAATTAATTATTGGCTTTATTTGTTTTAATTACTTGTTCTTTATTTGATTAAAAATACCTAAGCAAGACCAATCCTAGATTGGGTGGATTGGGTGCTCCTTGACCTTCCCAATCCATAACTTAACCCCCGAACTCAAGAATCTCAACGGTCCGTGTTCCGTTCAACAACATGGTGGCGACTCATAAAGGAAAAGGCGAGCGGGTATCTTCTCGGGTGCAAACAGTGGTGACTCCGCTGGGGATTAATTTAAGTGGGTTAGACTTGCGTGCTTATTAGGTGTTTTTAATCTCTGTAATTTTCTGCTTTAAAATATATTTTTTCTGAATTTTTCTGTGAATTTTCGGACTGCTCTTTTTTAAATCTGCTCTGTTTTGAATCTGGGCTTCGAAAGAGATGTCCCGTAGGAGACATCGGATGTCTCGTACGAGGCATCCCTTTTGTTTTAGCCGCCATACAGCTTAGTAAAATTAGGGGATTTTAAGGTTTCCACAATCAATCATTGGCCCATCATTGTCTAATCATTATGGCATGATTTGAAAAAAAAAAAACAAACTAGCGGTTGCTGAAAAAAAAAATTACAGTTTGGTCCCTGCACTTCAGAACTGCAGTTTGGTCCTTGAGTTCCAGAATATTATAGTTTGGTCCCTGCACTTCTGAAACTGCAGAATGGTCCCTGTGTTCCAAAAAATTCCAGAACAACCCCAGATTTTTCAGAAATTCCAGATCAGTCCCTGGACCTTTAAAAAAAAAAAAATTTGTTTGCTTGTTTTACTCCGTCCCCATATGTGCAAAAAAAAAATGATTTATGTCATATACATGTTTTGTTTTTGCACTAACATCTTTTGCAGCGGAGTATAAAAAAAACGAATAAATTAGGGGTGACTACTTTACTCATCCCCTAGTTTATTTTGCACCCATTAATGGGTAATAATGCAAGCACTGTGAGCACCTCTATCCCACTCCTCTATGTGCTCCTACGTGCTTATGTGCTCTTCTTCCTCTTCTCAAAAATCTTTGCAAACTCGAACTACGTTGACCTGAGTCTCTCTTTCTTTTTCTGAAGATTGAGAGAAACGTAAGCAACCACTTTGGTCCGGTCAATCTTTTACTAGCTTTAAAAAAAAATCTCTATTTTTCCTTGACACCTAGAACTTGACTCTCACACACGTGCACGCATGTAGATTAATTGCACTACATACCCTATAAACTTGGGTCCCAATAGGAGGACGGATGTCGGTCAGCACCCCCATTTTAACGAATGGCCCTCGCCGGTCTCTCCAAAGATGGTGTACCCACTCCGTGACATGCTCCTAGACTGTGTTCATGGGGAGCCTTAGCCGTTAGCCTTGCATCAAGCTCATGCTACCTAATAAGACACTCATTGAGACTGGTCGGTTCGATTCTTAGGGTTGTTTTAATCTTTGCCCAAGATAACGCATCTTTTCAATCTATAATCCTCCCTTGTGAATATGACGAATGTCCCTTCGGTAAAATGTTGAACAAAGGATCTTAAAAGAATTGAGAACCTCTTTACGGAAATCCGAGCTTGTGTTTTCCTACTTTCACTATTCTGTGCGGGATTGTGGATGCCATTTTGGCTTAGTTTCGACCGCACCGTTCAACATGTCCCTTTCGGTCGTCCCTTAAAATTCACAAGGTTTGATTACATTAATGCGTTGTTTAACAAAGTGTAAAACAATTACGGAATCACTTAGGTTGGGCTTAATTGAATGGTGGATTCCGATGAGAATATGAGACCTTTGCCCAAATTTTCCGTTTGGGAGAGTGCAATACAGGTGAAAAACAAGGGGCTCATATTCTAGGGTGACAAAATCCACTATTCCAGGATGTTAGATAGAAACCCCCCAAAACGGATTAAGTTCTGTCCGACCAAAATTAGGATTAAAAATCTGCAATTCTGTGATCTGTGCTGGATGCCTCATATGAGACATCCTTGTCTCGTATGAGACATCTCCTTCTGTCCGTGTCAGTTTCTGTGTTGTGCTCGTTTGGTCAACCGACACTCACTCTTAAGCCTATACACCTCATAAAGCCGACTTGTTGGGACCTTAATCTGGGTTTAACGTAATCTCTATACCGTTAGGTCCGTCCGAATCGCAACTAGATCGTTCCGAACTCATCCGACACCATGACTGGAAGCAACAACACCAATACTGAAAATCTCAATGAGGCCAAGGCTGAAATCTTGAAAGCCGCCAAGTAACTAGATGAGAAGCAAGCTCAAATAGACGCCTTATTTGCCGAGCTCCATGCATTGAGAGTCAAGAAAGCTAGGAAACAAAAGAATAAGGATTATGAATCCCCCGCCTCCTCTGAAGACGAGGCATCCTCTAGAAAGAAAGATGAAAAGTCTAAGAAGAAGCACTACGAGTCCGACTCTTCCTCCTCCGATGACGAGGAACGTCTTTAAGACTACCAAGTCAAAGAAAGAAGGTAGTGGTGACAACAAAAGGTAGATGCTCCTGTGACCATGAATTACCTTGAAAAGAAGCTTGCCTCACTTGACACTCCAAAGGGATCGTTCACTCCTTTTGATCCGGATTCTCTTCGACAATCCCTCACAAAGCATCCACGCAAATATAAGACTCCCAATTTGGCAAAGTTCAATGGTACCATTTGTCCCCGAGCTCATGTTGAAACCTATACTTGGTCCATGTTACCAATGGGTATTGTTGACAACATTTTAGCCCAATCTTTCCCTCAAACCTTGGAAGGTGCTGCAAGAGATTGGTACATGTCGCTTTCGATATCCACTAGGCTTGATTGGTCAGAAGCATGTCGAGTGTTCCAAAAGCAGTTTGAGGACAACTCTACATACCGCCCTACGAGGAGGGATCTTGAGCAAACTAAGCAACAACCAAATGAGTCTTTTGCCGAATTTGCTAGAAGATGGAGGCTCAAGCTCACAGAAATTGTTGAAAGTCCTAGTCTTAAAGAACAAATCCACATCTTCCTCCAATGTCTCCGTGAGGAATTTCAAGATAAGCTTGCCGGTAATTACTTTCCTAGCTTCATTGAGCTCCATGAATCCGGAATAAGGATTGATGACCTCCTCAAGTCCAAAAAGAAGAGCAGTAGTTATCGCTACGAACACAAAAGTGCATACAACAAAGAAACCTCCGTCAATGCTATAGCTTTCAACAACCGGGGCAACTACTCCGCTGTTCCCCCTCCAAAAAGAGAGAATAAGGAGAGACACTATGACAAGATAGAAGGGATCACCCGAGGAGAACTCTTTGACATACTAGTGGAAGCCGGAAAGATCACACCAAGGAAGCCTCCCACTACTCCAAGAGAACTCCCCGCCGATCATGCTCATCATCTCTACTGCAAGTTTCACCAGTTTACCGGCCATGACACCGACTCTTGTCACCATTTGAAAGATGTGATCCAAGATCTCATCGACAACAAGGAACTTGAAGCGCCAATTGTCTTCACCAACCCGCTTCCTAACAAACCATGAAGAAGACAATGCCTCAAGAAGAATTCAAAGCCTTACCACTTTGGGGCTACAACTATTCTCTCCCTTTCTCCCTAGAAATAGAATAGGTTTTAATTTCCTAGGATGAACTCGAAGAGTCGTTCTGTCATTCTAGTCCATCTCCCCCCTTCTCTAGTTTGTGTCAACTAAACTATCGAGTCTGTTTTGAATTCTAGTTATTAATAAAAGTCATTCCTATTTCCTATACACTACTCTAAGGTTGTTCTACCTTTTGAATTTCTCTCTAATTCATGAAATGGATCCGCAAACAATAATTGTCATTAATCTAAAACCTTGCAATTGATAATAGAAATGTCTAAACAAGTGAGAAGGCCTAGGGGCTACACATTACTATCACTACGTTCATGTCAAAAGTTGAAGGACCACAATAGAAGAAAGTCAAAGGCATTATCATTCCCAAACAAAAGTGGGGCTATTTAATTGAAGCTTTGAGAGTCAAATAAATAAATAAAAAAAACTCTCAAGCTTTCATAACCCCACAAAGAAGGAGTTTCAACCACGCACAATGAAGTAAAAAAAAAGGAGGCCTCTCTCATCTCCTCCTACAACGAAGATCAAATCCAAATGAAGAAAAAGTGAGACTCCTAGTTTGAAGATTGTCTCCACCATCCGAAGATATCACTCATGAAGAAATCCGAAAGGCGCACTAATAATTAGGCCTTCTCCTCAAAACTTGTCAAGACATTTCTAGCTGATTCACTTGCAAAATAATTGAACAAACACTTAAGACATCAAAAATAAATACTAGGGTCCATTAAAGGTAGAACTATCTTTCTAGTACTTTGAGCCAAGTAGCGTTCATTGTTGAGTCTAGGGGCTTCCACTCTCATACACTTCTCTTTGAAATCCAAGCATCAAGGCTAGGGGCTTTTTATTCTTTCCGTCCCCTTCCAATTCCTGTTCAAGATATACGAACTCGTTAAAGTAAATTCGCACTAGGGGCTATCCCCTTTGCCTCAAACTCTCATTACAAAGTGTGTTATCCTCACTGAGTCGATGCTTGGAATACACTTCCCAAAAAGCCAAGTCGATAGCTAAAATGTCTAATACATTCAAACCCAAAAATCTTGCATGTCTCTCCCCCAATAAGAGACAAAACTACTCTCCTCTCTGAGTCATCTTCGAGTACATACTCTATCAAAAACAAAAAGAAAAGAGACGCAAAAGAGAATCCCGCTAGATTGAAAACCCGAAAGGGCGGTCTAGGCAAAAATCAGGGTGCGTCACAAAAAAAAAGGAAGAAAATAAAATAGAGAATAAAATAGGGAGAAATAAAATAAAATAGGGAGAGAACTCTTCTTCAAATCAAACAGCCTCATAAGCCTGTTCATGGGGTCATCTACAACATACAAGATTCTTGGGGCTGGACTTAGACCACACATGAGATAAACTTGGGGGAATATATAACGTCTCTCATCACCTTCACCGGAGACTTTCGAACATGGAACTCTAGAGTTGTCAACAAAGTACATTCGGCCTACTTAGAGCTTTCACATTGATAAATATCATTGGTTGTCAAACCAATATTCATCTCCCTTGACACAACATGACTAAAGGAACGATCTGGACGGATCATCTTGCACAAGGCAAGCGAGTCTCACACGAGATAACCATCAGAGAAACCCCGTGGCACATCATCTCTGCAGGAAACCTTATTAGGTCCCAACTTGTCAAAACAGGTCCCCGCACACACACACAAATCAACACATACAATTCATCACCAATAAACATCCCATCATGAATCTATGCTATTCACACTACTTACACCAAGGTTGACCAACTGGGCATGCACACAAATTTGTCACCGCCGTATGAGTCCAATTACAAGCTAAAATCAAAGCTAAATTTCTTGCTAGAATAGGCTCTACTTGTTGTATGAACAGGTACAAGAACCAATCAATGCTCAAAAAAAAATAATCAAAGAGCGATCAAATGATCCCGAGAGAATTCAGTCACATCGACATTTTGCATCCAGTACTTCCAATACATTGGCAACCAATCAAGTCCTACACTGGCGTGAAGTCCTACACTGGCGATGAAGTCCTACACTGGCGATGAAGTCCTACACTAGCGTGAAGACCTACACTGGCATGAAGTCCTACACTGGCATGAAGTCCTACACTGGCGTGAAGTCCTACACTGGCGACGAAGTCCTACACTGGCATGAAGTCCTACACTGGCGATGAAGTCCTACATTGGCGTGAAATCCTATACTGGCGATGAAGTCCTACACTGGCATGAAGTCCTACACTGGCGATGAAGTCCTACACTGGCGTGAAGTCCTACACTGGCTTGAAGTCCTACACTGGCACCAACGAAGTCCTACATTGGCGAGCAAGTAAGTCCTACATTGGCGAGCAGGTAAGTCTTGACTGGGCACTGTCGAACGCGATACTCCATCAACAACAAAGGGTATATTCAGAATTGGGTCAAGGACATTGATTCCTCAGTATGCGTTACTCTCTAAACTCTAAACTTTACTTACCGCAATATTGCTTTCAAAATGATTTTCAAAATACCTTAAACAACCATTTTTGCGTGTTTTTGGAGTCGAACTACGTTTGGTCTGATTTCCTTTCGGGGAATACGTAGACAGCTTTTCAGCACGACCATACCCAAAGTTCTAAATGGTGTCTTTTCTATCAACGACGTTACTTCATCCATAAGTATCGTCGCCGAGGGGCTCTGTAGACACCCCATTGTGAACTTATATTTATGATTACACTACTCTTGTGTCTCGCCTTTGTGTTTGGATGAAAACTCATTAGTTTCGTCATGTTTCGTTAAGTTTCTAACTGACTCCGTTAGTCAGGGGCTAAAATGAACAAATGAAACTGACAGAAGGACAAAACAGTACTTTTGTATTGGATGCCTCGTACGAGACATCAATGTCTCGTACGAGACATCTCCCGGTGTTTCGGGTTTAATCCACTTTCCTTCTCCGTCCCGATCTCTTTCTTGGCCAACACTCTCCTAATCCGGGGAATATCTAATAGGAAGCTTCCTAGGTGATTTCCTATTGAGTTCCTACCTCTTTTAACCTCTCCAAATAAGGACTCTATTCCCTACCAAACTTAGGACTCCTCTTCTTGGTCCCTAAGTAATCCAATACCTATAAAAATAGGGTCTTTCACCACAAAAAGAGGTTAACAACTCTCCAATCAGTCATTCTCAAAAGAATCCCGTTTTTACTCCTCCCTCACACCAAAACACCACCAAAAACTCATCTTTTCAAGCCAAAACCATCACAAAACTCTTGGATCATCAAGGCCTTAGTCAAGGCCATAAATTGGAATCTCAAGAACGCTTTAGGTAAACTCCTACGCTTTTAATCTCTACTTCTCATCTCATTCTTTGTTTTTAGAGTAGTGTAATCCCATCAAAAGGATCAGCCTAGAGCCTCTCAAATCCATGGAGATGGTCTCGAAGCACATGATCCGACATTCCAATAATTAAGAAATTAATTATTGGCTTTATTTGTTTTAATTACTTGTTCTTTATTTGATTAAAAATACCTAAGCAAGACCAATCCTAGATTGGGTGGATTGGGTGCTCCTTGACCTTCCCAATCCATAACTTAACCCCCAAACTCAAGAATCTCAACGGTCTGTGTTCCGTTCAACAACATGGTGGCGACTCTCAAAAGGAAAAGGCGAGCGTGTATCTTCTCGGGTGCAAACAGGCTGCAACCTAGGCGTACGCCTAGGGATGAGCCGTACGGTTCCTGTTTACAGAAATCTGCAGATTGTCTGCAAACTGCTGTTCTTCACCTCATAATAAGTCAAAAAATGATCTTTAACTAACCTTCTGGATTATATGCAAGAAATAGCTGCGCTTACACTAATTTGAGTTTCATCTAATGAGGTTCGACTGATACTATATTAGATATGGAATGAAAGAAAAACCTGGTTTGGCTTTCATAAAGATTTGTGATGTGACACTTTTGCGAAAAGTAATGTCTTGGACAAAATCACACCCAAATCTAGTTAATGTATTTTCATGGGATATCTTAATGATATTAATTTTAAGCCCTTTTAAAGTACAAATCGTTTATTACTTTAAATAGCACTTTTTAGACAAATCGTTTATCTCTAAAGAACTAGTGAGAGTAAAATGTATCTCGAAGAGTTCGAGACCCAGAAAATGACATAGAACCTAAGATGGAAGTTGAACAAAATTTTCACAAGGAGTTGTGGAAATTCGTTCAAGTATACACAAATACTTTGCATATATGATAGGATACTATCTATGACAATAATATTGATTTCTCATAATAGAAAGTAATAAGGAAGATATCATTGCAAATGATTGACCTATTACCTATCAAGATGCAATGTCTACTCTGGACTTAGATAAATGACTTGAAGTCATGAAATCTAAAGTGTAATCCATGTGTGATAATCAAGGCTTAAAAAACCATAAGATGGAAAGAAAGTTTTCTTGGAGAAAACAGACATGGATCGCAAGGTGCATGCTTATTAAGCAAGACTAATTTGAGAATAGTTAATTTATAATATCGATTATGATGAAACTTTATCACCCGTAGTCGTGCTTAATGTTATTAGAATTCTAATTTTCATGACCTCATATTGCGAATATGAAATATGACAAATGGATGTCAAAACTATATTCCTTAATAGGAACATACTTTAGGATGTGTTTGATACAACCTAAAAGTTTTGATCCATAAAATTCTAATAAAATATGCAAGTTACAGAAATCCATGAGATGGATTGAAGCAAACTCTTGGAGTGAAATTTTCATTTTGATGTAGCATTCAAAGAGTTTGAATTCATTAAAGATGTGACTTGTGATTACAATAAATTTAGTGGGAGCATAACATTATTCCTAGTCTAATATATGTGGTTGACATATAATTCATTTTGAAATAGTTTCTCAATGAAAGACTTGAACAAAGCCGCCTATATCCTTGGACTGATTTATGGAGATAAATCTGAAAGGATGATTGGTTGAAGTCAAAGTACTAATATAGATACAATAGTGAAAAGTTCACTATGTAAGACTCTTAGAGAGGTTACTTGTAAATGTCTAATGACATCACTTTTGACAAGATTTAGTCTTATTAGAAGACTAATGAGCAAGATCACATGATTATGATTCCATATGCTTCGGTAATTGGATCTATCATGTAAGCTATGTTAATGTACTAAGACCGGATGTCTCATATACTAGGAGTATGATGAGATAATACAAATCGGTTTATAGTGAAAGTCACTAGTTAAGAAACATCCTTATGTACTTGAGAAGAACCAAAGGATGCATTCTTGATCTTTGATGGAATGAAATATGAAATTGTAATAGTTACATAGATGCATTCTTACAAACCAATAAATATAAAATATTGTAGTATAAATACATGTTTATGTTTAATAATGATGTTAGAAGAGTTCTAAATATACCATTACTATTCTACAAAAGGATTGAGTGTCCAATAGCATGAGATGCAACTGGAAAATTGTTTGGATAAGGAGACTAATTAGTAAACTAGAAATCGTTTCTAGTATCACTAATTTAATGGACCTTCATTGTGTCAATAATCGTTATTGCAAAAATCAAGGGACCAACATCCTATCCAAACACATACTCGGACGTTTCTATCTTATTCGAGAAATTGCCAAAGATGGGAGATGTCAAAATATGCAAAATACCATATGATGATAACAAGGATAATCATCTTACACAAGATCGCTTGAAATAATGATGGAGATCATAACTAAAGCTCAATGGTATTGGATACACGTTGATTGGGCATAGTGCATGTGGGAGATTGTTGGATATTATGCCCTAGGCCCTTGAGAAAGGCCTATGCGTTACATCATAGCGTCATTGTTATAGAGATAACAAACTCGATTATTATATCTTTTGCATGTTTATTATAATAATCATAGTCCCTGGCACTTATGAAGAGTTAGCATGAATTTAATGGATAATCATATGATGATTATGGTACATAGGATACAGATTAAACTTGTGGGTACTTGTTGGAGAACAATGTACTAGATAGACCCGTTATGAGATTTATGTCATGGTCAAATGTCATAATTAAATCTCATAATAGTCATACCATTTGAATCCTTAGACCTGATATTATCATGGTCTTCCACATGATGAACATTATGTTTGATGTACTCAAACGCTACCCTTAACCGGGTGGTTATAAAGGGTACGATTGGCATAATCGGATTCATGTAGGGAAGAATGATAAGTCAAGATGGGATTTGATCCTCTCTCAAGAGAGATATCTGCTTAGCCACTCCATGAGTGAGATTGATGATAGTGCATGTCTATGGCTAAATGAATTTATGTGTTCAATGTCATTTGCTCATATCAATCTACTCAAGATCGAGAAAGAATTGGACAACATAAGTTGATGTGGACCATGACTTATGTCCAATATGATATCACGTGACAAAGGGATTGTAATATGTTCTACAATATAGGAAACTTTGGATCTTCAAAGTTATACTATTTGGGTAATCATAATGGCTTGCTAGAGTCCGCTTATGATTTAGGAGATTTGAACGGTTCAGGATCATTGACAATTTAGTATAATCCTATTGGGTCACACACGCAGAACGGATCGAATAAGGCATGGAAAACGAGAAAAACTGGATCCTACTAGAGGATCCGTACGGATGGTTTGGGAGCCACCAAACTGATCCGTACGGATGGTTTGTCTGGCAGGAACAGTTTTAGGAAACTTCTTGCTGATCAAGAAAACCTATTTCTTAATGAGATTAGGTTTCTTCCTTGGAAATAATGAAAGATTTTCAGCAGCCGAAAACATATGCTTCCACATTGATTTGAGAAATCAAAGAGAGGTTTTTGGTGAGAGAAAAATACACATTATTCAAGGGTTATTAGGGTTTGATTATTCTTAATTATCAAACCATAATATTCATTCAAGGGAGATTGAAGAAGGGTTCTTCAAAAGGATTGAGTGTTTAATAATGATGTTAGAAGAGTTTTAAATATACCATTACTATTCTACAAAAGGATTGAGTGTCCAATAGCATGAGATGCAACTGGAAAATTCTTTGGATAAGGAGACTAATTAGTAAACTGGAAAATTGTTTGGATAAGGGTTCTTCAAAGCCAAAGTTTTCAAGCCTAAAGGATCTAGCAATCGCGTCAAGAAGGAGTTCTTGAATCCGTTCGAAGTGTGAATACCAAGAGAGGGTATTTTTCTTAATACCTAAGATCTTAAAGTTTCATTCCGAGCAAACGAGGTTAGAATTCTCTTCGTCTTTATTATAAATTATTTGATCATAGCGGATCCTGGCTTTGGTTTGTTCATGTAAAGTCTTCTGCTGCGCATGATCCGTTGAAACCCAACAATGTTAACACCCAAAATGGCCTCGCGGAAGCACTCATTAAAAATTTGCATAGGATAGCTCGAACTTTGGTTATGCGCACATTCCTATCTCTGCTTGGGGCTATGCAATTTTGCATGCAGCTATGCTTGTACGTCTGAGACCAACTGCAACCCAACCATATTCTGCGTTACAAATGGTTACGGGATCTGAACCAAACATTTCGCATCTACGTACGTTTTGGTGGGCAGTTTATGTATCGATCGCTCCACTACAGCGAACAAAGATGGGACCTCAGCGGAGGTTAGGAATATACGTGGGATACATATCACTATCTATAATACGGTACTTGGAACCCTTAACAGGCGATCTCTTTACTGCATGATTTTGAACTTGTCACTTTGATGAGAGTGTCTTCCCGCCGTTAGGGGGAGGAAAGAACGTTCATACCAACGTTCCTAAAGAATGCGTAAATTGGTATGGTACGACCCCACCGTGTCTCATCACGATCCCCCTACCGCACTTAGAGAGACTGAAGTGTGTAGAATACTAGATATGCAAAAAGTAGCAAATAATATGCCAGACTCATTCTCAGATCTAGCAAAATTGACGAGATCTCATATACCAGCTACAAATGTGCCTGCAAGGATAGAACTCCCAGAAGGAGTAGTATCGGGAAGGCCAGTGATCCCAGCGAACAAAATACATACCCCTGCTCAAAAGAGAGGGAGGCCAGTTGGATCCAAGGATTCGCATCCCCGAAAAAGGGGGAGTGCACAAAAGTCAAATCCCGTTAGCGATAGTAAAATTGGGATCTCATCCGATCTATCTCATGATATTGTTCCTGTTGAATTTTGATGCATCATGCGCAGCGGAATAAACATAAGAACAAACACCCATGAGCCCGGATCTGTGCATGTTGATTAAATTAAATACTAGATAAAAGAAACTAACCCTTGAAGATCGCATCCATGAACACAGACTTTAAGGTGCTAACGCAAACACCCTCTATCGGTATCCACACGTCGAACGGATATCAAGAACACCTTCTTGATCTGGATTGCTAGACCCAAGGCTTGATGAAGAAACGATTTCTTCATAGGAATTATTTTGCTCCATTGATCATTGTATTTTAATGATTCACAATCTCAAAATAAATAATCATACCTCTCTATAATTTATTGTTTCTAAAACAATGGTTTGTGATTTCCAAAATCACCATTGGAGGCTGTCAAACCCGGCTCCATATCTTATATGAGAGTCTGACCTAATTCCGTTTGGGATTGGGATTCCTTTTTAATCAAGAAAACTTCAGAAACTGGACTGGTACGGGGGGACCAGCCGTACGGTTACATAGGAGCCGTACGGTGGTTTTGGAGCCGTACGGTGGCCATTTCTGTTTTTCCCAGATTTCAGCCTTTTAACAATCTGTTCTATCGTGTGTGACCCAATAGGATTATACTAAATTGGCAACGAGTCCGAACCATTCATAACCCGTAAGTCATAAGCGGACTCTAGCAAGCCATTATGACTACCAAATTAGTATAACTTTGAAAGTCCAAAGTTACCTTATAGAACATATCACAATCCCTTTGTCACGCGATATCATATTGGACATAAGTCATGGTCTACGTCAACTTATGTTGTCCAATGCTTTCTCGATCCCGAGTAGATTGATATGAGCAAATGACATTGAACACATCAATTCATTTGGTCATGGCCATGCACTATCATCAATCTCACTCATCGAGTGGCCAAGAAGATATCTCTCTTGAGAGAATGACAAATCCCATCTTGACTTATCATTCTTCCCTACATGAATCCGATTATGCCAATCGTAGCCTTTATAACCACCCGGTTTAGGTTAGCATTTGAGTACGTCAAACATAATGTTCATCATGTGGAAGACTATGATAATACCAGGTCTAAGGATATCAAATGATATAACTATTATGAGATTTAATTATGATATTTGATCATGACATAAATCTCACAACGGGTCTATCCAGTACCTTGTTCTCCAACAAGTACCCACAAGTTTAATCCGCATCCTATGCACCATAATCATCATATGATTATCCATTAAACTCATGCTAGCTCTTCATAAGTGCTAGGGACATTGATTATTATAATAAACATTCAAAAGATATAATAATAGGGTTTGTTATCTCTATAACAATGAAGCTATGATATAACGCATAGGCCTTTCTCAAGGGCCTAAGGCATAATATCCAACAATCTCCCACTTGCACTAGGTCCAATCAACGTGTATCCAATACCCATTGAGCTTAGTTATGATCTCCATCGTTATTCCAAGCGAGCTTATGTAAGATGATTATCCTTGTTATCATCATATGGTATTTTGCATATTTTTACATCTCCCTTCTTTGACGTTTTCTCAAATAAGATAGAAACATCCGAGTATATGTTTAGATAAAACATTAGCCCCTTGGATTGTGTAATAACAATTATTGACACAATGAAGGTCTATAAAATTAGTGACACTAGAAACAATTTCTAGTTTACTAATTAGTCTTTTAATCCAAACAACTTTCTAGTTGCATCTAATGCTACTAGATACTCTACCTTTTGTAGAAAATTAATGGTACATTTAGAACTCTTCTAACACCATTATTAAACATAAACATGTATTTATATTGCAATGTTTATCTAGTGACTGTCACTAGGATCCGATTGGTATCATCTAATCATACTCCAAGTATATGAGACATCCGGTCTTAGTACATCAATATGGCTTACATGATAGATCAAATTTCCAAAGCATATGGAATCCTAATCATGTACTCTTTCCTTGTCGAGGTAAAAGACCGAGCTACCTTTTTTTCTTTGACACCGAGGCTTATCGAGGCCTTTTTAGGACTTCCATGCTTCCTTATCAGCTCTGCTCTTGCTAGCTAGGGGATGAATCCCTATCTTATAATAAGGGAAAAGATCCAGAAACCTATTGCCTTACCTCGGCTCTGATGCATCCCTATGTACTTCAAATGTCTTAGGTATTTAAGGCTAGGACGAGGAAAGAAGAAGCAGGAATTTAGACCACCTACGTTATGTTCCAAAAGCAACAACAACAGTCACTTAAGGAACTCTTTCAGTGCCATTAAGCTTGACTTGTCTTGCTTTGTCGGGATTCCCTTAGTGTTCTGTGTACTAAGATTAAGGTAGAAGATCTCCAATTTTCTTTTTGCATCCCTTTTTACCTATTAGTCTTCCAATAAGACTAAATCTTGCAAAGATTAATGCCATTAGACTTTCGCAAGTAACCTCTCCAAGAGTTTTACATAGTGAACTTTTCACTATCTTGTCTATATTAGTACTTTGACTTTCACCAATCAACCATTTAGATTTATCTCCATAAATTAGTCCAAGGATATAGGCGGCTTTATCCATGTCTTTCATTTAGAAACTCTTTCAAAATGAATTATATGTCAACCACTGTAGACATCCCGCCTTGGACCTCTCACCCCGATTGCATACAAAGTATTTTTATTTAACTTATTTTTGTTGATTTCTGTTACTTCGGTTAAGTTCCTAACTGATTCCGTTAGTTTTGGACTAAACTGCATAACAGAGTTAACTTTTAGGGTCATTCTGTCATTCTGTCATTTTTCACCCGCGGGCGCTTCCGGCACTGCCAGTGAGCCGCGCGCGCGTCCCGCCCCAAAAGCCAGACCCGCGCGCTTCCCACTTTGGCAGTAACGGATTGCACCTTATTTCCCTCCCTTTTCTTATTTACAAACATCTTTTCTTGATCACAAAAACCATCTTTTTACATCCACATTCATCCCCCCTTTTCTCATTAACTCCCAATCCCAAATTCTAAGCCTTTTCCCAAAAACTAATATTTCTTTCATTTATTATTTTATTTCTTTTATTTTTCTTTTATTCATTTATCTTATTTGTGATTGGCCCATTCCATTTCACATGGATGACCAATTTCCCTCCATCATTTCCCTCTCTTTTTTACCTATAAAAACCATCATCTTCTACCTTAGAAAGGGATCCCAACCTTGATTCACCAACTACATTATACACAAATTCTCCCAACAAGAGTTCTTAGTAACAAGACTCTACACAAATTGTTCTACAACAATTTCATTACAACAACAACACTTTCAAGTCAAGGTTCCAAGTTCTCTTTCTCAAGGTACAACTCCATTTTCTTCCTTTGTTTTCTTCTTCTTGATGTATGCAATCCCCATTAATGGGACATGACCAACATGACTACTTCACATATTGAAGTTAGTTAAGGTTATATCCCTACATTTTAATCTTAACTTTAATTCACCATGTTAATTTCTCTTCATCTCTTAATGTAATTCTTTAACATTACTTGTTACATGTAATCTTTATCATTAAATAAATAAAACAATTCTATTTTATTTCCCCTTTATTTCCCCTTTTCTTCTCATCACAATTGTTAGCACATTTCTATTTAATTAATTGAAGGACATGTAAATATTAGAACACCAATAGTAGCAAGACCCGCGTAAGCGGGGCGGAGTGGGTGTTTAAGTACTTCCCACTCCGTCACCTAACCCCCGAACCCTTCTCTCCCGAATCTCTGGTTTTGTACATAAATTAGGCTATTTCTAGGTTTTTCTTATGTTCCTTTAAAAACATAGGTGGCGACTCTAAACAATCTAAAACAAGTTAGACATCCTAGGATAATTCACCGCTCTAGCCAAGCCGTGGTTCCCCGGGGTATCTACAACCACATATCTTAGACTATGAATAAAATTATGCTCCCACTAAATTTATTGTAATCACAAGTCTCATCTTTAATGAATTCAAACTCTTTGAATACTTCATCAAAATGAAATTTCACTCCAAGTAGTTTGCTTCAATCCATCTCATGGATTTCTGCAACTTGCATATTTTATTAGAATTTTATGGATCAGTCAAAACTTTTAGGTTGTATCAAACACATCCTAAAGTAAGTTCCTGTTAAGGAATATAGTTTTGACATCCATCTGTCATATTTCATATTCAAAATATGAGCTCATGACAATTAGAATTCTAATAACATTAATCATGACTACGGGTGATAAAGTTTCATCATAATCGACATTATTAATTAACTTTAATCAATTAGTTGTGCTATATCAATATGCACCATGCAATCTATGTATGTTTTCTCCAAGAAAACTCACTTTCTATCTTATGGTTTTTAAGCCTTAGGGTAGAACAATCAAGTTTAAAACTTAATTATGATACATGGATTGCAATTTTAGATTTTATGACTCCAAGTCATTGATCTAAATCCGGAGCGGACTTTGCATCTTGATAGGTAATAGGTCAATCATTCGTAATGATATCTTCCTAATTACTTTCTATTACGAGAAATCAATATTTCTTGTTATAGATAGTATCCTATCATATATGCAAATAGCTTGTGTATACTTGAATGAATTTCCACAACTCCTTGTGAAGCTTTGTTCAACTTCCATCTTAGGTTGTATGTCATTTTCTGGGTCTCAAACTCTTCGAGATACATTGTACTCCCACTAGTTCTTTAGAGATAAACGATTTATCTAAAAAGTACTATTTATAGTAACAAACGATTTGTACTCTTTAAAGGGTGTAAAATCATTATCATTAAGATATCCCATGAAAATACATTTATTAGATTTATGTATGATTTTGTCCAAGACAACACTTTTCTCAAAAGCATCACATTATAAATCTTTATGAAAGACAAACCAAGTTTTCTTTCATTCCATATCGCATATGGTATAACTAACCTCCTTAGACGAATCTCAATTTAGTGTAAGCGCAGCTGTTTCCAGCACCTAATCCAGAAGAATAACTAAAGATCAGTTTGACTTATCATGAGACAAAAAACTGTATTTTACAGACAATCTGTAAACTTCTGTTAACAAGAGCCGTACGGTTAATCCTTAGGCGTACACTTAAAATACCGCCGTACTGTTGCTGTTTCCAGATTCCGTTTTTCTAATTCTGCAGACTTTCTGCAGAATTCTTATAAAGTCCAGGGCTCAAATATTTATTACTTTGATCAGATCAGAGTACACTAATATTTATTGCCATGAGATACTGAAATCCTTTCCCAAGCATTGTTACTTTAGTGAACTACATACATCTGTTGGGTTTGATAGTAACATGCGCAGCGGAATAAAGCATTTAAAATTTCATGAAACCCAAAGCCCATATATCCATTCATATGATTAAGTCAAATACATGCATAATGAATACTAGAATACTAACCCTTGATGCCTTTGCTAACAACCTTGAATCTTTGGTGGAGACTTGAAAAACTTGATCACGGACCAAAATCTTGAATACGAACTATTGAGGTGATAAGCTTCACCCTCTACCGGTATCCACATCTCCGAACGAATATCAAGAAACACTTGATCTTGGTTGCTAGACCAAATTGTGAAACACGCTTTCACAATTAAGAACTATATGGAATTATTGTGTTTGTGTATTCTTGTTCTTCAATCTAGGGATCTCTTGGAACAAGAAAATAGACTTTCAAACTCTTTTGAGGCTCTCACAATCCATAGGAATCATTATGGCTGATTAGGGTAACTAGAGGTTGTTTATATACTTGTTACACCTATTCCAAATAGGTAACTGTTGGTCCCTAAGGGGCAACAAGGGTGTGAAAAATCGCTAGAGGGGGGGGGGGTGAATAGCGTTTTAAAATTCTTTTCAAACCCTTTTGCAATTCAATGGCAAATGCACACAACTCTTATTTTGGCTAAGTATAACGCGCAGCAGGAATGTGAAATGCACAGCAGAAATTTAAAGCAGCTCTGCGCAGGGTATACTGCGCAGAGATAAAAACGCACGCGCTAAGTTTGAGGCTAAAGAGTGGTGCAAAAATTGTTCTAAGGCAAATGAGCAACAACAATTACAACAGTAAAGTGTAGCAATCTGAAAGATCAAACAAAGCAGTTCATAAATAGTTAAGCAGGAAATATGCAGTAAATATAATGAACACGCTATTTGGAGAGGTTCGAACGATGAAAGATCTACATCCTCTACCAAGATGGTTAGTCTTGGATTTCTAATGGAGATCTTATAAAATGGGTGAGTATTACAAATTACAACATTTGAGCTCAATACTAACTCAAGATCTATTATCTATGAAGAACAAATCCTAGACTAAGCCGGTGTATCTCAAGAAGTTAAATCAAAAAGATCAAAGCTTCAAGAGGTGTGTGTGTGACAGAAATTCTGGGCTCTATGAATGAAAGATGAAGAGCACCAAGAATTCTGGTGATATAGGTCTTTGTGATTTGAGCAGGAGTTTGAAGGTTTGAAGATCTTGAAGGCTGTTCTAAGGAATCTGGAAATATTGAGCAGCAGTCTTCAGATCTTCAAGGTATCTTAATGAAGCATGAAACTCGAGCTCTTGAAGCATGAAAGCTTGAAACTTGGAAATGGGAATGAGCAAGCTATTTATAGCTGAGCTGCAAAAACTAGCCGTTGGAGCTCTGAGCAAGGACGATGTGCTGGCATAATGTGATTGGTGCGCAGGTGTCTTAGAGCCGTTGGAGACTGAGCATGAAGACCAAATTCAAATCTTCTTCCAGAAGGTTGACAGCTGTTTTCTCTTGAGATTTTTCTTTGAAGCGTGTCTCCACCAATGGTTTTGCTGAGTGTGTTTATTTTGTCGTTTGTGCACAACTCAGCACTCTGACTCAATTCAAAAAGCGTAGTTTGTCTTATCGCTTCCAAGCTTCTAGAATATGAGATCAGGAGATGAGGAATTTGACCAAGGTTGAGTGTCCGCGCACAAGGGCATGCGCATTGCCGGCGCGCATGGATTCAGCGCATGGTCAGCATGCGCACCATGCTTGGTCACTAAAGGATCTCTTCAGTGTAAGAAAATAAGACCTTGAAAACTGAGCATGGTCAAAAGCTGCGCAAGATATCTATGCGCAGTGGCGACCTGCGCAGAGGACATTCTGCGCAGTGAAATGAATCCTGCTTAGGAAATCTTCGATCATTGCTTCAAGTCCTATAATCTAATCCTATACTATAAAAAGGACTTGGCTAAAAATTGAAGTTATAAACTTCTTTACATGAGTCCTAAAGTCCATAAAAATACTCATAGGTGATGGTATCAATCAATTCCAACAAAAGTAGGAGGGTTAAGTGATAAGCATACCCAACAATCTTCCCCTAAATGATTGATGCCATTACCTACTATAGCAAAGGCAATTCATTGTACTTGATAATAACATGTCCATAAAAATGTGAATGGTAAATCATGCCTCAAGTCAATGCACACACTAGCCAATGCTATAGATTTCTAATCTATCCAAAAGATTAAAACTTACAAGATAGGAAAGATAGAAATATCATCCAGCGCATACAAATAATATGAGATGTAGTTTAAGTATGCGTTTAAACTGAATGTTTAAACATTATGCGTAGAAAATATGAGCAGTAAAGATTATGCGCATGAGTTTAATTAATAATGCATTCAATGTTCCACAAACGAATGGTTTGAATTGAACAAGGTTTTGTGAAAGCATAATGATGCATTCTTCTCATTAAAACTTGAAGGATTGTCAGTTACAGAGTACAATCTTTAAAGAGGGAAAAAAAAGAGTGCGCACAAAAACAAAAGCGCACGAAATAAAAGCGCATAAAACATACTATGCGCAACGAGAATCAAAAGATCTCAAAAAGTAGCAAAATACTTACAAAAGAAGCCTAGTCTATTCTTATGCGGCAAAGGGCTTCACGCAGCTCGTTCTGGAGGCTGTTGAACTTGTTCATGAGTTCCACCTTTAAATCTTGAAACTTGTCCTGGAACTCAACAGCTTTGCCAACGTAAGTGTTCATGCCTCTGCGCATATCGGCATTGTCATCAACAAGCTCTCTGAACATTGCTCTGCAGTCCGTCTGGATGGCAGTCTGCGTAGCTTCCAGTCTTGTGTCGGTATGAAGGTGCTGAGTGTTGACGCTGGCTTGAATATCTAGCATTGCGTAGTCCATCTTGGCGTTGAACGCAGAAGAAAAATCTGTTATGGACTTAGTAATGCATTTACGCACTTCTTCACTATTAATCTCACTTCCATGCGCAGAGCTTCCTTGTCCAATCCTTTCCATCTGAGCTTGAAGATCATCAAATCCTTTAAGTAACCCATCTGCGAGGGTTTTCTTTAGCTTTTTCAGTATGTCCCTGAATCCACCATCAATCGCTCCAAAGGTGCACACATTATTGGGTAGTGCGCTGACATTTTCGAGCTGGGCGCTTATGGTTCTCAGGGAGTCCAGGATAAGTTGATCCAAAGTTATAGGAACTTGTTCTTGCTCCTTTTCTTGCGCAGGCTCAGAGAGATGATCAGATGAACTTGCCTTTGCACTCTTAGCACTCTCCGTGCTTTCCTTTGCCTCCCTTGCACTTGCCTTTGCCTTTGCCTCCTTTGCTTTCTCCCCCTTAATGGTATCAATCTCCAAACGCTGCATATCTAGACGGTACAGCAAAGTAGTTTGAGCAGTAAGGAGTTGATTCAGCTGCAACTGCGTAGCGACTTGATTTGCTTGAATAGAATGCAAGGCTTGCACGATCTGGCGCAGCTCATCCGAAGAGGAAGTAGGAAACTCAGGAGCTGTAGATGAAGGTTTAACTGGAGAAAGATCACTGCTGTCAGAGGCTGCGGAACTAGTGCCACGCTTCTTTAATCCTTTTGCGTTGCTACGCACCTTCTGCTTTAGACGAGAAGAGACATGTGCGATATCAGCACTAGGGACGGCTTCTTGAGTAGCTTCATGCCTTTGCTCACCCTGAACTGCAGCATCATCTGAATCACCACGAAAATCAGCCTTGCGCTTCATTGTGGTTGGCTTTGAGGGAGCAGGAGCTGGTTTGCTAGTAGGATCTGCCTCTTTGAATGAAATCCCTTTGGTGGATTGAACCAAAGGAATGTCCTTGATCTTTTTGCCACAGGGCGTAGCAATGCCCTTCCCCTTACGTTTATACGCATCTTCTGAGGTTTCTTGCGCAGCATCAGGTAGAGATTTACCTGCACTCTTTTTGGAATTGGCCACAGGAATTGGGCCTATCCAAGGTTCCTTGTTGGGAGCGAAATTAGACAGCCAGATTTCATAGTATTCAGTGTTACCGATCTCACTGCGCAAATTCTGGAGATGCACTCTGGAGTAATACTTTGCATCACAAGACTGCTTCTTGATTGACTGTTCAACAACATAGGTGGCAAGTTCGACATAAGTCAATAAGAGTTTAGTTAGAAATCTGCAGTGAGTTCGGTATTTAGTCTTCGCTGCATTCAGCTTCTTGTCATAGATTGTCATTCCCTTAACAATCTCATTGAAGATAATCTGCGGCCAGTCGAGTTGAACTTTGTTGAAGATGGCTGCGCAGTATTCCCACTGCTTTGAGATGAAATTCCCATTATTCCCATTCTTGTAGTTGAGAGAGTCTCCAATGATGGTGCACAGGTGATACATCACCTCACCAAATTTCTTTCTGTTATGAATTGGCCACTTCTTGTTTAGAGAAGGAATGCCAATAAGCTTCTGTGCAAGTGCATTTTGATGAACCTCATCATAGTTGACTGAAGTATTATCAACGTTGAAGTTTAGGAGACTGCAAATGTGGTTAGGATGAACCATTACATCACTGTGCTGTACAGTGGCCATGATCATTTCCGTTAGCTTTCCTTCAAGTTGTGCCGGGACAACTTTTGCTGTCTTGAAAAATTCATCTACCAGCGCAGGCACTATGAAGGATTGATTGAGAGTGAATAACGGAAGAATGCCATAGGAACTGAGAAGGTGTAGTAGACGACGTCCAACTGCGTCTAGAGAGAGATCTGCCTGAATCATTTCCCAACCAGGTATGAAGTAAATGTGTCCCTGCGTAAAACAATGGATAGAATTAGACAACCTATTGCACATGGAGCTGTGCACATATGCAGATATACCTTGGCACAAGTTCCATGATAAGCAAAAAATATTTATGCGTAGAAAATAGGAAGTGGATGCGAATAAAATAAGAATGCATACGCAGAAAGGGATCATGCGCAGAGAGAATAAATACATGCAAAGAAGTGTGCGCATAAAATTAGAGAAAACTATATGTGCAAAAAACTATGCGCAGAAGACAAATACTAGGGGATATATCAATTGTTCAAAAATATAAAAAAAAAAATGTGAAAAACAATGAAGAATATTCAAGAACATGAACACCCAAGAACACCGAAAAACAAAAATTGTCCAAATCCAATAAAAATACATCGAAATGACCGCATGAACAGGATGAAGTCAACCATGTAAACAGTATAGTCAACAACATTAAAACAAACCCAGAAATCAAGAAAAACAGTTCCTCTGCGAAGGAGGTTTTTGGACTGAAAATTTTGCAGAGATCACTTAAAAAGAGTATTGATGTTGGTCCCAAAGGGCAACAAGGGTATAGAACCGCTAGAGGGGGGGGGGGTGAATAGCGGTTTAAAATCTTTTTCGAAATACCCTTGAAAATCAACCAAGTACTTATCAGTTTGGTCTATTGCGGTTTAAAGCACTAGAACCGCTCAGATAAAATGCACAACGGAGTTTTGCGGTTATGGCCAAACTGAATTATAAAGAGTAGGGCAGTTTAAGTGGTTGAAAAAGGAATGATGCAACTGACAAGGCACAACTGAAGTGTCACAGAAGTATGCAAATCATATATCAAGTCATTTCTATAAGAGTAAATAAAGCTAATAAACAGAAATGTAAATGACAAGACAGAAATTAAAGATCAAAGACACACAATTTGAAGAGGTTCGTTCTTGAAAGAACTACATCCTCTACCTAGGTGGTTAGCCTAGGATTTTCTAATAGCTACTAGACTTGTATTGATTTAGAGGAGTTTTTACAAGATTACAAACGAATCCAAACTCTAAATAAACAATCTAACCTAACAATGCTATTATAACAACCTGTGTTTTCGAGGTATATAATCTATAAGAAAATATACTCCGGGTGTGTGGTGTGGAAAGAAATCAAGAGCTCAAAATATCTAAGTGATGGCGAGCAAGTGATTACTTTCTGTGCAAGGCTGAGTTGTGATGATTTGAAGGCTTGAAGCTTTGATGAAGAACTCTGGGTTTGCTAAGGAGATGATGAAGATATGAGTATCTGGGTTTTCAATCTTCAAAGCAAACTTGAATACTTGGGATATTCTCTTTGAAGCTCAGTAACCTTCATTGTTGAGAAATGAAGGCTATTTATAGTGAAGACATTAGTGACCGTTGGACAATGAGGTGAGTCATTGTATGGCGGTTTTATGCGCTGTCACAATCCCATTGGTTGACCTGTCACTGTCGTCCTTTGCTTTTGCTTTGTGGCAGGAAGTTGTTGGATCACTACCTGACATTGTCCTTTTAGTCGTTGGAAAAGTACAACGGTAACTTTTCAAAAAGCGAGACAAACCGACATTCCAAGAATAACTGAAACATGACTTGAAGTTTAAGGACAAGTCACCAGTCATTCATTTACGGTTGAAAAGCGAATGTTTGTCTTCAAGGAGTAAATGACAGCAATAACTTCTTCAATATCTTGGTCGGCGGTTCCACCAGATGCATGTGCGGTTTCATGAATGAACTTGAAGTGCGGTTTCATCAAAGCCACAAACTGCAGTTTGATGAAGGACTTAAGGCACTATGCAGGCGGTTTAAAGATGGCGGCTTGAGGGACACTAAACCGCTAAGGATAAACCGATCGTAACTCAGCCTAACTACTAAAAATCTAGAAATGGACTTGTCTAAAAATTGAAGTAAAACTTCATTACATGTAAACCTAAAGTCCATAAAAAGACACGTGGAATGGGTCAATCAAATCAGGTGGGTGTACTAACAATGAATCCTAACAATCTCCCCATATTTGATTGATGCCATTACCACACTATGATAGAGCAAACATTGTACTTGGTAAAAACATGCTCAAAAGAATATGTATTGAAACTGCATGTCCCAAGTCAAATGCACACACAATGCCATACCATAGATTTCTAATCTATCAAAAACAAAGGAAATGAAAAATAGATAGATAAGAAATACATTCAGATGCATATAAAGAGATATGATTATGAAAATCAGATATGCATGTTTAAACTGAATGTTTAAAACATATACACTTAGAAATTTTTTCCATGATGAATAGTGCATGAGTTTTTAGAAATGCATTGTTCCACAAACAAGTAGTTTGAATAAACAAAGTTTTGGAATATTGGATGCAATGCATTCATTTTCATTATAATCCTTTAAAGGTTTTAGAAGTTACAAATTACAAGGAAAATAATGAAAGGCAAAAACTGATTACAAAAGGATAGAAAGAATTCTAGTCAGTTCTATCAGGAACCCTGGCGGCGGTTTGGTCTACGGTTTGAGCAGCAACAGAAGGCTCAACTAGGCTAGCGGTTTCAAACACATATTCAGCTGACTTAAGACGAAGATGGGTCGGTTCATTTACCTTCTCTAAGATTCTTTCAGAAAGCTTCATCAGGTCGTTGGCATAATGAAATAAGTAGTCAGTTGATGAAACCGTTAGATCAGATAGTTGGTCTAACTTCTTCTCTAGAGCCTCATTCATTTCTTGGGCCGCTTCAAGTCTGAGAGAAGTCAGCTCATTCAGAGTTTCAAGCTTCTGTTCTAATTTGAGCTGGTTCTCCAGAAGGGTTTCAATCTTGAATTCCATTCTCCCAATCCGAGGGTCAATAGCATTCTCCCTCTTAATGGCATCAACAAGGAAGGGCAGAGATGAAAGAAATGCAGATTGGGTAAAAACTGACTCCAAAACATATTGAATCCTTACTGGATCAGTTTCAAAAAGGGAGGAAGGGAAAGGAATGACAGAAAATGAAGTGTAGGGAAGAGAAGGGGAAATGGAAAGAAGTTGGGTATTAGAGAGAGGAATGGAAGTATAAGGAGAGAACTGCCATCTATAAAGATAAGGAAATACAGTGCAGTTTATCCTAAAGAAAAAATGAGAGCAGAGAGAAAAGATGAACTCAACTGCCAGATCTTCAATAATTTGATCAAGAGTTGAAGCAATGAGTTGATCTGAAGCAGCCTGAGACTCATCGGCTGGAAAGATTGCAAAAGGATTTGGACGACCAAACTTGGGTCGTTGCTCTTCATGTTTGTTGGCGGCTCTGATGATGGCTCCATGGCGGTTGGCTTTGGAAGTAGTAGCTCTAAACCTCTTTAGGTAAGCCGCAATGTCTTGTGCACACTTCCTTTTCAAACCACGCGGTTTGGGAGTCCTAACTGCAACTGTGAACTCAGGCAAAACCGAAGGGGCAGAGATATTGATCAGTTGCGGTTGAGCCGACGGTGGAACTGATGGAGCAAAAGGCAGTGTAGGGGATCCAGAAGGTGAAGGAGTGTGCTCTGGTGAGTCAAACTCTAGCTTTCGTTTCAATGAAGGAGGAGCGGTTTCAACCAACATGGGGTCTATTCCGGCCTTTCTCAGTTCAGCTCTTTCCCTTAACTCCTTTGCAAAAGGGCCTTCAATGGGTGAGTGATCCTTCTTGTCAGAAGCTTCAGTGAAGTCCACTGCACGAGGTGGCCTTGATTGCCAGTGCTCCACAAAATCATATTTCTTTACTAATCTTCTCTTCTTCTTCAGCGGTTGAACCTCAAGATTGTCATCATCTTGCTCAGGTTCATCTTGAACTGCCTCAGACACATCAGTCTGCTCAGGCAATACTGCAGCCTCAAACTCATCGGTTTGCTCAGGCTGAACCGCACTTGTAGATACCTCGGTTTGGTCAACTGGAACCTCAGCCTCAAACTGTTTCGCAGTTTGATCAGGCTGAACCGCGGCCTCAGACAAGTCAGTCTGTTCAGGCTCGGTTTGAGTGGAGGGTTTGAGGTTGGGAAGGGTAGAAAACATTAGCTGTAACTGTTCTTCAGTGAATTGAACAGTTGGCAGTTTGAGAGGGGATTTTGGAGGTGAGATAGGTTTGGGTTCAGAGGTGGTGGCTTTCAGTTTTCTCAAGAGATTCACATCTTGTGCAAAATTCAAGGATTTTTCAACATTTGGCTTGATTGGGGAAAGGGGTTTTATCTGGGGTTTAGATGAGGTAGGAGGAGTTGATTTAGTGAAGGGAATAGGTTTAGATGAAGGTGGAAGCGGTTTAGAAGAGGGATTGGATAGAATAAGGAAGGATTTTGGTAATGAAGGTTTTGGAAGAAGATTGGATGAGGGTTTGGAAGTGTCAGTAACTTTGGCTTTCTTCTTTCTTGGAGCCGCAGTTTCCATGGGTTGAGCCGCAGGGATTGCAGGCTCCCCCTCAACCGCAGACTCCCTCTCAACTGGAGCCTCAGTTCCATCCAGGCTAACTCCTAGCCTATTCAAGGTGGCAGTTTGAGCTGCTTCTCTAGCTCTAGTAGCTGCGGCTTGATCTGCTATGGTACCGGCATAAGGTTTGCCTAACTTATTGAGTCGAGCCTCAGGATAGGGTCCTCTCTGTTCTTCAGTCAATGGATCAGCATTCCATACCGCTTGTGCAAACCGCCATCCAAACCCGGTTCTGAAAGCATCAAGCTTTGAAGCACCAAACAAGGTATTCTCATTCGGTTGCACCCACTCAGCTTCGTTTGCCACAGAAGCCTTAAAGATCACAGAATCCTGATGAAGGAACTTTTTTAAGAGTCTGCAGTGAGTTCTGATCTTTGTTTTTCCAGCGGCTTTGGCAGAAGTATGGCGGCTGAGGGCATTGATCATTTCTTGCATAATGATCCTTGGCCAGTGCAGCTTCTTCCCTTTGTAGATAGCCACGCAGTAGTTGTACTGCTCAGAAGTGAAGTTGTTGTGATTGCCATTCTTGCACATCACTCCAGTATCTACCAAATCACACAACATTGCCATAATTTCTCCAAACTCCTTCTTGGGGGTGGACTTAGTGTTGAAGACAAAAACCCCTAAAAGCTCCCCAGTAGTTCGGCTGACTAACTCTGGTTTGATGGAAAGAATTCCAGAATTCTCTAAACCAGCCAGAATAGCTACTTTTGAAGCAGATAGAACTACATCCTTTGTCCTGACAGTGGACTTGATAGCATTTTCAGTCTTCACTTCTCCAGACTCTAAGTCTCTGATTACTTCACCTTTACCATTCAAAAGAGGTACCACACAGACAATCCCATTGTCAAAGAATTCTGCACAAAGCCTTTTGTCAAACTTTGGTTCATCCAATTGGAATAGGGGCAGCAGTTTTGATGATTCAAGTAGGGCAAGCAGTTTTCTTCCAACTGCATCAGCTTCAAAATCGGCTTTAATGATCTGAGATCCAGGTACAAAGTTGGATTCATCCTAAAAATAATCAAAGTTAGTAAGAGTTTGGTGCAAGCAGTTTGATAAACCAAGCATTCAAACTGCTACAAGGAATTCTAACAATGAAATAGGCGGTTGAAGCAAAACAGGGGTAAAATGGTAAACACCCAAAACTAGACATGAAAAGGATTTGAAAAAGGTTTTGAATGCATGAAGAACATGATGAACAGGGGATAAACATGCAAAACAAAAACTTAACCAAAACATGAAAGAAGTATACCAAAAGACTTGAAAATAGCAGATACTAACAAAGTTCTAAAAGAACAAGTTCAAGTAATAAACCCAGAACATAGTATCAAAAAAATACGAAAGAACACCCGAAAAACCCAAAAATCAAAATTGCTCAGAAATTGAACAAAAGACATGAAATAAACATCAAACCCAACATATATGAACATATGTAAGCAATAATCAACCAAAAATTGAACGAAAAAGCAAGAAAAAAAAATATTAGAATACGAACAAGCTTTTTACGAACAACAATGGCGGAAAAGATGAAATGCTAGAGTGAAGGGTTCAAGAAATCATACCATATCGCCTTTGGATGTTTTAGATGTAGATGGAGCAGAAGGGTCAGATGATTTCTTAGGTGCCATTAGAATTTCGAAAAGAGTAAGAGAAATTTTGGAAGTAGAAAGCAGAGGTTGCAGAAGAGAGAGATAAATGATGAAGAAGGTAAAAAGGTAAAAAGAAATAAACTTTGTCTTTTATACTCAAATAACTGTTCCTCGGGTAGTGGAACGATGAGAACGGCGCACGATTGTCTACAGTTGGCGTCCTACGTTACATAGAATTTAATGCGGCAGAGAAAATTGCAAAAAGGTCCTTATAATTGATATGACATAAAGTTGGGACTAAAATGCAATTTCATACCTGAGCAGTTTGATTGAGCAAACCGACTTACCTTACGTCTTCAGCGGTTTTCATGAAACTGATGTCTCTCTAATCTGATGGCGGTTTATATGTTTAAACTGAATGACTTTGCTTTCTTGTCGGTTTTGAAAGAACCGATTTCATTCATTTTGACTCGTCAGTTTGATGAAGTATCTTGTACCGAACCATTTATTGATGCGGTTTAAATGATGACATAACCGCACACTAGATGACTTTTCTAAGCATAGCCAAAACACTTAAACAAAAGATATTAAAAATAATATATATAGATATGATATCTTAAGTTAGTTCTAACATACCCATTTCTCCTCGTAAATGATAGAACCTGGAATTTTCAAGCGGTTTGGTGAGGATATCAGCAATTTGATCATCTGTTCCCACCTTTGCTAGAAAAATGTTTTTCTTTTCAACATGGTCTTTGAGGAAATGATATCTTATGTCGATGTGCTTGGTTTTTGAGTGCTGAACTGGATTGTTGGAGATGGATATTGCAGCAGTGCTATCACAGTAGATAGGGAAGTTTTGTTCAAATATCCCGTAGTCCTCCAACTGTTGTTTCATCCAGAGAATTTGAGAGCAACAGCTTCCAGCCGCTATATATTCAGCTTCAACGGTTGATACTGAAACCGACGGTTGTTTCTTGCTGGACCATGACACAAGCCGCGTTCCAAGGAACTGACAAGTACCACTTGTGCTCTTTCTGCTTATCTTACATGCTGCAAAGTCAGCATCTGAATAACCTAATAGATCAAATGAAGATTCTTTGGAGTACCAAAGTCCAAGGTTAACAGACCCACATAAATATCTAATAATACGTTTAACAGCAATAAGATGAGATTCTCTAGGGTCAGCTTGAAATCTAGCACAAACACAAACACTAAACATGATATCTGGCCTACTAGCAGTTAAGTAGAGTAGAGAGCCAATCATACCTCGGTAGAGAGTTTGATCAACTTTCTTACCATGTTCATCTCGATCCAAACTGCAGGCCTTAGGCATTGGGGTATCAACTGGTTTAGCGGTTTCAAGCCCGAACTTCTTTATCAAATCTTTAGTGTATTTGGCTTGGTTGATAAAGATCCCATCATGGCATTGCTTGACTTGGAGTCCAAGAAAGAATGTCAACTCTCCCATCATACTCATTTCAAATTTACTCTTCATTAGCTTCTCAAACTTAACACACATAGTTTCATTAGTAGAACCGAAAATAATATCATCAACATATATTTGAACTAATAATGAATGACTTTTGTGTTTAGCTATAAATAGAGTTGTATCAATTTTACCTCGAGAGAAGCCTTGTTCAATAAGAAATTTAGATAGAGTGTCATACCATGCTCTTGGAGCTTGTTTGAGTCCAGACATGATTTAGAAGTTTGTTGTCTTCAAATCCTGGTGGTTGGGCTACATAGACTTCTTCTTTTAGTTCACCATTCAGAAATGCACTCTTCACATCCATTTGATATAACTTGAATTTCTTGAAGGATGCATAGGCCAGGAACAATCTTATGGATTCAAGTCTGGCAACAGGGGCAAAAGTTTCATCATAGTCAATCCCTTCTTCTTGCCTATAACCTTGAGCAACCAACCTAGCTTTGTTTCTAGTTATAGCACCACTTTCATCCATCTTGTTTCTATATACCCATTTTGTTCCAATTACAGTGTGATCTCTAGGCCTTAGAACTAGAGTCCAAACTTTGCATCTTTCAAACTGATTAAGCTCTTCTTGCATTGCAATTACCTAACTTGGATCACTTAGAGCTTCATCTACCTTCTTCGGTTCCATCTGAGATAACAGAGCAGTTGAGAACAAACTGTGATCATCTCTGTGAGTCAAACTCCCTCTGGTTTGGACACCAGTACTGATAGGACCAATAACGTTGGCAGTTGGATGGTCTCTATGCTCATTAATTTCAGGAGGGAGGTTGTCTTGAACCACTATTTCTTGAAGATTTTCCAGAGGAGGATCATCTTGATAATTATTGAAATCTTCATTGAAGGTTAGATTTGGAACTGGTTCAACAGTTTGAATGGAATCAGAGGAGAGCGGTTCAACAGTTACACCATCAGCGGTTTGAGTAGGTGCGACTGAAGAACTGGATGTAGCGGTTTCAGTAGGATGGTTGTCAGTTGCTCTATGTCTAGTGCCTGTCTCAAAATCACTAAAATCATTAGCAACATTTGGAGCCATATGTGGCTCAAGAAGAGTATGTTCATCAAATGTAACATGGACTGACTCTACAATTTTTAAAGATGTCTTATTGAAACAACGAAAAGCTTTGGAGTGTTTAGAATAACCAACAAAAATACCTTCATCGGCCTTAGCATCAAATTTACCTCGATGCTCTTTGCCATTATACAAGATGTAACACTTGCATCCAAAAATCTTGAAGAAGGCAATGTTGGGTGATCTGCCTCTCCACAATTCATAAGGAGTCTTGTTGTGAACTTTGATGATGAGGGAGCGGTTCTGGGTGAAACATGCGGTATTAACAGCTTCGGCCCAGAAGTATTTGGGAAGCTTGGCTTCTGCAATCATAGTCTTCCCGGCTTCAATCAAAGTCCTGTTCTTTCTTTCCACTACTCCATTCTGTTATGGAACTCCAGCGGCAGAGAAATTATGATCAATTCCATGATCATCACAATATTGGGCAACACCATTGTTTGTAAATTTGGTTCCATTATCTGAACGCACGGCAACAATGTCTTCCAATTTCTGAGTTTGGAGCTGTCTAAAGAGAGCGGTTATGATGCCATAAGTATCATCTTTAGAGGCCATCATTTCCACCCATGTATATCTTGAATAATCATCAACCACCACAAGTGTATAGCGGTTTCCTCCTATACTGGCGGTTGGGACAGGTCCAAATAAATCCATGTGCAGCAGTTGCAAACAGCGGTTCGTTGAAGGTGCGGTTTTACTAGGAAATGACTGTTTGGGCTGCTTTCCAAGCTGGCATGCTTTACACTTTTCATCATGATGGTCAGCCACTTTGGGTAGTCCTTTTACTAGACCATCCCTGTGCAGTTTTGCTAGATACTTGAAGTTCAAGTGGCTGAGCCGCTTATGCCATAACCAGCTGCTTTCACTTATGTTTTTGGCTACAAAACAGAGGTCAGCAATAGAAACAATATTGCTTAAATCTATCATATAAACATCACATGTTCTGTTGCCAGTCAGTAGAGTGACTCCAGAGGAAGCATCTTTGATATAACAACTAGTTGATGTGAAGATGCAGTTCATTCCTTTGTCACAAAATTGAGATATGGAGAGAAGGTTGTGCTTGAGTCCTTCTACTAGTGACACATTTTCAATAGTCACTTTTCCTCATTTGATTACTCCATATCCTACTGTTTCTCCTTTCTTGTTGTTACCAAACACTACTGGGGGACCTTTCATTTGGATGAAACTACAGAGTAGTTCTGAATCTCCAGTCATGTGTCGTGAGCATCTACTATCCAAATACCAGAGATCCTTCTTCTTCTTAGCGGTTCCAGCCATAAAACATGAAATCTGAAAAATAAACATGAAAGGTTTTGGTCCCCCTTATTCCTTGGGTCCTAGGGTTAGCAGCTTTTTGGGACCCACACCTGTTTGACCTTAGGATTTTTACGTCCCTTGGCATTGGGTGTGAATCTTAAAAGACAATGACCAGCACTATGACCAAAGTCAGCACAGATAGAACAATGAATTAAGCCAGGTTGTGGTTGCGGTTTTACAAACCCATTACTGGCCTTCGGTTTCTCATGTTTTACTGGGTCAGCGGTTTTGGCTTTAACAAAGTTAACCTTCTTGAGTTCCACCTTTCTCTTAGGTGCGGCTTTAGGAAATATAACAGGATATTCCTTAAACCGAATAGGAGCGGTTTCATCACTCAATACTTCCTTGGTTGCCTCAGCCGCTGTGGATTTCTCTTTCCAATTTGGATCTCTCCCAGTCTGGTTTTTAGGATACTCATAGAAATAATTTTGCTTTTTAATTTCTTGTGTTGAGCCCTTTTTACCAGCATATTCACCTTAGGAATTTCTTTGGTTTGTTCAGTTGGTTTCACACCACCTTCAGCACAGAGACAAGGACACTTACACCCATCATCAGTTTTAAATCCCAATCCACTTTTCTCCTTAGAGAGAATTTGTGAATTAACGATTTGTTCCATGGTGACACCAGACTTAGTCCACACATCGGTCACTTTTTGAAGTTCATCCCTTTGTGCAGTAAGATCATGGATTCGGGTGTTAAGAACCTCGGTTCTGTCCTTAAGGTAGCGGTTTTCTTCCACAATAGAAGCTATCCCAACAATTTGGAGCTTGAGTTTTTCAATCTCCTCCTTATGGGACTTGCACTCTTTTTGGGAATATTCAAGTTTCGCAGCCATTAATTTATATGCCTTTTTAAGCACAGTGTGTTGTTGACAAATAACATTAGCACGTTCAAGTACCTGGTCATCATGGATTTGTTCGGTTTGATCCTCAGGAGAGTAGTTTGGTGAAGTGGGAGTTTTGCCTTGTTTAGCTTCAGGAGTTCTTGGTGAAACTGACTTCATTTGATGGAGTGGCAGTGAAAGGCTTTCGTCAATTTCAACTTTTTCTTCAAATCTCATTAGGCAAAGATTTGCAACTCCTTCATCTTCATCACTATCATCTGTATCAGAACCCATCCATGTTAATGGTTGTTCTCCTTGTTCAGCAACCATTCCTCTTCTCTTGAAAAACTTATTGTTGAACGGTTTCTTGGCAGGAGCGGCTTCATAGCGCGGTTTGGGACAACTGGAGGCAAAATGACCTGGTTGTCTGCAGTTGTAACAAACAAGATCATCCATTTTCTTAGCATCAGCTGCTTTGTTGAATCTGGTTGGAGAGACAAACTTTGCAGGGCCGCCTGACTGAAATTGAGCTCTGTTCTTTCTGAACTTGGTGTAGTTTTTCACATAGAGAGCAAACTCGTCATCATCCATGTCATCAAAGTCAACTTGAGTAGAACTGGATGCTACACTTTGGGAATTTTGAGATGGAGTGTAGGATTGATGAGATTGCTGAGGTTGAGAATAGGGTTGATGATGTTGAGGGTAAGGTTGATGAGGCGGTTGGTAATACTCTGGAGGTGCGGTTTGAGAAATATATCTTGGAATATTTGGATCAAAAGAAGCGGTTTGTAAATGGGTATTAGATGCGGTTTGATGGTGATCTGGATTGTAAACTGGAGATGTGGCATTGTTGAAAGCGGCAAGAGAAAGAGACTTGAATCTGTATTCGGTTTCATGAGCTTCCTCAAGCTTGAATTCAAATACCCTTAGCATGGCATAAAGATGACGAAAATCAAGAGCTTCCAGATCTTTGTTGTCTTCAATGTTGGTAGTTTTGATCAGCCATTTGCTACCAAGAGATTGCATGAATCTCATGTTCAGGTCAGTATTGGAATACTTGTGCCCTTGAGAGAAACATACATTGATAATTTCCACGAACCGCTCATAGCATTGACGAAGAGATTCCTTTGGGTCTTTGACAAAGTAATCAAAGAGCCTTCTCTGTTGGTAGAGGCGGTTCTTCTTGGTGTCGGCATCTCCTTCCAGAAAGTCAATGATGCCATCCCATGTTTCCTTTGCGGTATTGCAATCTAGAACCTTTGAGTGAGTTCTTAGATCAATAGCTGATACAAGCATGGACATGGATCTACCATCAAAGTCCACATTCCGTTGATCAGTTTCGGTCCATTCAGCTTCCGACTTCTTGATTTCCGCGGTTTGTCCAGCAGTACCTGCATCAGGGTTAGCCTTCATCGGGACATAAGGTCCATTAACAATTGCAGTCCATAATCTGAGATCCTCAGATATCATGTGCTTCTTCATCCTATCTTTCCAGAAGATAAAATTATCTTCATTAAGAATAGGTAAGTGATTAGAGTTGGATGTCTGCATCATATGGGAGTTTATGTTTTCCATTGGATCAGCACCCAAGCAGTTAAGCTTGTAAAATAATTTTTGGTGGATAAGCTCTGATACCACTTGTTGGTCCCAAAGGGCAACAAGGGTATAGAACCGCTAGAGGGGGGGTGAATAACGGTTTAAAATCTTTTTCGAAATACCCTTGAAAATCAACCAAGTACTTATCAGTTTGGTCTATTGCGGTTTAAAGCACTAGAACCGCTCAGATAAAATGCACAGCGGAGTTTTGCGGTTATGGCCAAACTGAATTATAAAGAGTAGGGCGGTTTAAGTGGTTGAAAAAGGAATGATGCAACTGACAAGGCACAACTGAAGTGTCACAGAAGTATGCAAATCATATATCAAGTCATTTCTATAAGAGTAAATAAAGCTAATAAACAGAAATGTAAATGACAAGACAGAAATTAAAGATCAAAGACACACAATTTGAAGAGGTTCGTTCTTGAAAGAACTACGTCCTTTGCTTTTGCTTTGTGGCAGGAAGTTGTTGGATCACTACCTGACATTGTCCTTTTTGTCGTTGGAAAAGTACAACGGTAACTTTTCAAAAAGCGAGACAAACCGACATTCCAAGAATAACTGAAACATGACTTGAAGTTTAAGGACAAGTCACCAGTCATTCATTTACGGTTGAAAAGCAAATGTTTGTCTTCAAGGAGTAAATGACAGCAATAACTTCTTCAATATCTTGGTCGGCGGTTCCACCAGATGCATGTGCGGTTTCATGAATGAACTTGAAGTGAGGTTTCATCAAAGCCACAAACTGCGGTTTGATGAAGGACTTAAGGCACTATGCAGGTGGTTTAAAGATGGCGGCTTGAGGGACACTAAACCGCTAAGGATAAACCGATCGTAACTCAGCCTAACTACTAAAAATCTAGAAATGGACTTGTCTAAAAATTGAAGTAAAACTTCATTACACGTAAACCTAAAGTCCATAAAAAGACACGTGGAATGGGTCAATCAAATCAGGTGGGTGTACTAAAAATGAATCCTAACAATTGATCATGAAATAAATTACATGAAAGAGTAGATCAGGGAAAAACGAACACAGAACAACCAACGATTTCACAAATGATTAACAATTAAGAGAGAAATCGAAAAAGGGAGTTTTGAGACCTCCAAGAACAACAATGGCGAAAAGTAAGGAGTTATAGTGAAACATACCATGTCATTGACGGTGGGGTGCCTAGATTGTTGTTCTAGTTCTTCTTCGTTCTGAGAGTTCCCAGGATTAGAGTGAGAAGAAGAGTCGGAGATGATGATTTCTGGTTGTTGAGTTTTGGTTTTCTTAGGCGCCATTGAAATGATTTGAGAAAAAAAATTTAGATTGAAGATAGAGAATAGGAGACGAAAAATGAAGGTTTAGAACAGAGGTTAGAGAGAGATAGAGAGAGAATTAGAGAAGAGAGAAGTAGAGAGAGAAACGATTTTAAGGAAGGAAGGAGGATAGAGAGGTTAGGCGCACGATAGCTGAGAAATATTTGAGAAAAACTGCAGTGGCGTAGGAGAGCAATGCCACGTGTCACTAAAGGGAACGCGCGTGCAGGCCTATGCGCGCGTGTGCGTGTGAAGTCCTAAGCCGGTCATTGTCAAGTCAACTTCCTCATAAATGCTGAGTCAGTGAAAGGACGGGCGCATGTTAGCAGGGTGACGTGGCCGAATGGGGGACGCGCGTGCGCAGTCTTTGCGCGCACGTGTGTCAGCGAAGAGAGGCTGACGGTTGTCGCATCACCTTCCTCATTAAATGGTGAGCAGACATTCGCAAGGTGCGCTGTCATTAATCGCAGTTTGCATTAAATGACAATGGGATATGCGCAAGGGTAAAAAGGTAATTTCCCAAGAAAATTAAAAAAATAAAGGCGCGGGAAAATTTAAATTACACAAGTACCCTTGTGACTAAGCGTTGACTTTTCAGTCAAGGACCTATGTGTAAAATCTAATGAATAGAACACTTACCTGCGATCCACGATGATTTGCGCATGGATAGTCATGCGCAGCGCATTGATAGCGTAGAGATTCTATAAATCTCAAAACTGTTGTTTCATGCGCAGACATTTGTTGCGCAGGTGTTGCGCAGGGCACATGGAACTCAACCTATTTTGCACGCTTATCAAGCAAATACATTAGTATAAATAAATTATATGGACAAGTTAGCTAAGATTAAGCATACCCATTTCTCCTTTTAAGAGACCACTTGTTAATTCTTGAGGAGATGATATTAGATGTTGATGAGTTTGGTATTAGTGCTTGGCAGGATTGGAAACTGCTATGGTGGACATATCATCGCAGAGAATTTGACAATTCTCTTCATGAGTCCCATAGTCCACAGGTTGTTGCTTCATCCATAAGATTTGGCAGCAGCAGCTTCCAGCAGCAATATATTCTGCTTCAGTAGTGCAGATGGACACAGCGGCTTGTTTCTTGCTTGCCCATGCTACAAGTTGATTTTCAAGGAAATGACATGTTCCACTTGTGCTCTTCCTGTCAATGGTGCACGCTGCATAGTCCGCATCTGAATAACCTACAAGTTTAAAGTTCGAATCTTTGGTGTACCAAAGTCCAAGGTTAACAGATCCAAAAATATATCTAATACATTTTATAGCAGTTATGTGCGCTTCTGAATAATTAGAATGATAGTGCGCACAGATCCAGACAACATAATATCTTGGCCAACTAGCAGAAGATAAAGGAGAGTCAATCATACCTCGATACAGTCTGATCAACTTACCTTTTAAGTCTGTTAAGTTTGTTGCTGGTGGCCATTGGAGCGTCGTATGCTTTAGCATTCTCAAGTCCAAATTTTTGATTAAGTCCCCTGTGTACTTGGCTTCATTTATGGAGATGCCATCATTCAATTGCTTGATTTGAACCCCAAGGAAGAAGGTGATTTCTCCCATCATGCTCGTCTCAAGTTTGCTTTTCATTTGCTTTTCAAAGCGCTTACAAAGTAACTCATTAGTAGAACCAAATATAATATCATCGACATAAATTTGAACAAGTAAATAATGCTCATTATACTTAGCAATAAAAAGAATTGTATCGATTTTACCGCGCTTGAAGCCTTTCTCTAGTAGGAATTTTGATAGAGTATCGTACCATGCTCTTGGAGCCTGCTTAAGTCCATACAAAGCTGTCTTGCTTTGATTATGTGATGCTTCCATTCTCATCCATCTTGTTTCCGAACACCCATTGAAGCTCTAAATATTGGATGAGCTTTTCTTGCACTTCTTGCATAGCATCGATCCAGCTTAAAACATGAAGCACTCTATCAATCTTCTTTGATCCGACATAAGAGATAAACGAATGCTACACCGTAAAGTTTGATGCTCTCGATGTGCGAACCCCTACATTTAGATGATAGGAATACGAAGATCAATGGGTATTTCATTTGCTTCAGCATCACGATCATTAAAGGTGATTTACTGAAGTGGAGAAACATCAAGCGCAGGAGGAGGTGTTTGCGCATCAGGAGTCGTCACTTCTGGCGCAGTATCCGGAGTTGGCGCATGGGATGGACTTGCTTGATTATGGTTTTGATCAACTTGATTATCATTCTGCGCATGTGCAGTTTGAGGCTGCGTACCTGTCTCAACATTCTCAGCAGAATCATCAGAATCATTTGGAGCCAAATGTGGCTCAAAGAGAGAATGTACGTCAAATGTAATATGTACAGATATTATAATAACTAGAGATTTATTCTATTATGATCACGAAAAGCTTATAGAATGATTGGCATACCCAACGAGAATACCTTCATCTGCTTTGGCGTCGAAATTACCTCTATGCTCTGCCGTTTAAGAGGATATAACGTTTGCAGCCAAAAATCTTGAAGAAGGCAATGTTGGGCGCTCTTCCTCTCCATAGATCGTATGGAGTATTGATGTGGGCTTTATTGATGAGGGATCTTATTCTGAGTAAAGCATGTACTGTTGACAGCTTCTTCCCAAAAATACGTTAGAAGTTCAGCTTCTACTATCATTGTCTATCCATCCTCAATCAACGAGCAAATATTTCCACAACGCTATTTTGTTGGGGAATTCCAGTAGCAGAGAAATTGTGAAGAATACCATTTGTGGGTTCTTGTTGGTTCTCACAATATTGAGCGACATCGTTGTTCATAAATTATGTTCCGTTGAAGTAACGAACTCTAACGATGTCTTCTGTGTTTAGAGAATTCGAAGGAGAGCAGCCAGGATATCATTGAGATACCACAAGTTGGTCCAATGCTCGCGGTAGTGATCAGTCCAAACACATGAGGTGAAAGCAGTTGTAAGAGTTTTAACATTGGAGCAATCTCGCTGGAGGAAAACTGCTCAGGCTGCTTACTACGCTGGCATGGTGCTTATACCATTGCTAGCTGAATTCACTTATGTTCTTTGCTACAAAACAAGGATTAGTAATTGAAATTATAACGATAAGATCAATAATATAAAAATTGGTCTTACGAGTCCTTGTGAGCAAAGTTAGTTCAGAAACGCCATTCTTGATATAGTAGTGCGTTGAAGTGAAATGGCATTCCAGGTCTTTATCGCATAATTGTAATATGGAGAGTAGGTTGTGCTTTGAGAATATCTTTTATGATTAGTCCAAATCCAATTATGTGCCCTTTGTTGTTGTCACCATATGTTACTGAGTGATCTCTTCTTTCATGCGCATCATTAAGAGTGTTGACATCTCCAGTAGTGTCTAGAATACACTGTCGATACCAACTGAGCTTGAGAGTGCACAGTGAAGTAGAAGACCTTTTCTGCTTGTTGAAAAATTGACTTGCGCTATACAGCAGAGTTATCATTTAAGATCAGCAGGTACTTTAAGAGATTCCTTGCGCGGCTACGTAGTTGGTGATGACGCGGCTGTCAGGTTAGCTCTGGCAAATAGGTACTTGCCATTATGTCTGCTTGGTGAAGGTGTCCCATTACCACTAGAGTGAAGGGACCTTTCTTTGATTGTCCTTGGCGCATGCTCAGGTTTCATTTCAGAAACAACTTCTGAATCGTTGTCAGCATTTGCCACTAAGCAGAGCAGTCCATCCTCAGAGTCAGCATCGTTGCCTTCAGTGTCAGTCTCCAAGTCCTTAGCTCCTTTTCTGCGCAGTTTTCTTCAGCAGCCATTCCTTACTGCTTAGATGCTTTGTGCGCAGGGTTGTTTTTCCTCGTACTCAAATTTTGGAGTAGCCATTTTGAAGCGAAATGTCCTGGCTTTCTGCAGTTGTAGCAGACCAAGTCATCTTTCTTTGAGTCTCTATGAGAGAGAATAAGAGGTTTGCTTGAGGATCCACCAAGTTTGGAAAACTGTCTGAATTTGATCTGAGGTTTGAGCAGGCGCAGGAACATGTGAAAAGTTAGCCATTTCCCAAGATTTTGAAGCCATATTGAATCGGCACCCAAGCTGTTAAGCTTGAAAAACAGAAACGAGTTTTATGAAGGTGTGTGCTCTGATACCACTTGTTGGTCCCTAAGGGGCAAAAAGGGTGTGAAAAATCGCTAGAGGGGGGGGGGTGAATAGCGTTTTAAAATTCTTTTCAAACCCTTTTGCAATTCAATGGCAAATGCGCACAACTCTTATTTTGGCTAAGTATAGCGCGCAGCAAGAGTGTGAAATGCACATCGGAAATTTAAAGCAGCTCTGCGCAGGGTATACTGCGCATAGATAAAAACGCACGCGCTAAGTTTGAGGCTAAAGAGTGGTGCAAAAATGGTTCTAAGGCAAATGAGCAACAACAATTACAACAGTAAAGTGTAGCAATCTGAAAGATCAAACAAAGCAGTTCATAAATAGTTAAGCAGGAAATATGCAGTAAATATAATGAACACGCTATTTGGAGAGGTTCGATCGATGAAAGATCTACATCCTCTACCAAGATGGTTAGTCTTGGATTTCTAATGGAGATCTTATAAAATGAGTGAGTATTACAAATTACAACATTTGAGCTCAATACTAACTCAAGATCTATTATCTATGAAGAACAAATCCTAGACTAAACCGGTGTATCTCAAGAAGTTAAATCAAAAAGATCAAAGCTTCAATAGGTGTGTGTGTGACAGAAATTATGGGCTCTATGAATATGAAAGATGAAGAGCACCAAGAATTCTGGTGATATAGGTCTTTGTGATTTGAGCAGGAGTTTGAAGGTTTGAAGATCTTGAAGGCTGTTCTAAGGAATCTGGAAATATTGAGCAGCAGTCTTCAGATCTTCAAGGTATCTTAATGAAGCATGAAACTCGAGCTCTTGAAGCATGCAAGCTTGAAACTTGGAAATGGGAATGAGCAAGCTATTTATAGCTGAGCTGCAAAAACTAGCCGTTGGAGCTCTGAGCAAGGACGATGTGCTGGCATAATGTGATTGGTGTGCAGGTGTCCTTTATAGCCGTTTGGGCTCTGATCAAAGTTGATGACCTGGCACAATATGATTGGTGCGCAGGTATCTTAGAGCCGTTGGAGACTGAGCATGAAGACCAAATTCAAATCTTCTTCCAGAAGGTTGACAGCTGTCTTCTCTTGAGATTTTTCTTTGAAGCGTGTCTCCACCAATGGTTTTGCTGAGTGTGCTTATTTTGTCGTTTGTGCACACCTCAGAACTCTGACTCAATTCAAAAAGTGTAGTTTGTCTTGTCGCTTTCCAAGCTTTTAGAATATGAGATCAGGAGATGAGGAATTTGACCAAGGTTGAGTGTCCGAGCACAAGGGCATGCGCATTGCCGACGAGCATGGATTCAGCGCATGGGCAGCATGCGCACCATGCTTGGTCACTAAAGGATCTCTTCAGAGTAAGAAAATAAGACCTTGAAAACTGAGCAGGGTCAAAAGCTGCACAAGATATCTATGCGCAGTGGCGACCTGCGCAGAGGACATTCTGCGCAGTGAAATGAATCCTGCTTAGGAAATCTTCGATCATTGCTTCAAGTCCTATAATCTAAGCCTATACTATAAAAAGGACTTGGCTAAAAATTGAAGTTATAAACTTCTTTACATGAGTCCTAAAGTCCATAAAAATACTCAAAGGTGATGGCATCAATCAATTCCAACAAAAGTAGGAGGGTTAAGTGATAAGCATACCCAACAGTAACAAGTGTCTAAACCCGCAAGAAAACGGAGTAGGAAAAAACCAAGTCAGAATAGGACAAGGTCCGCCCGGGTGTGAAAGTGGGTCCGGCCGGATCAAGGCTTGGTCCGACCGGGTATGTCACTTGGTCCACGCGGGGCTTTAAGTGGTCCGGCCGGGTCCTTCCAAAGGTCCGCCCGGATCCACCCTTTTTCCAGATTTCAGTTTTCTCCTCTAAAGTCCTCAAATCCCTCAAAGGTCCCTCGACCCAAAATTCCATCTAAGTCCTTTTAGATTCGTTCTATTTGTGTGTGACCCTATAGGATTACACTAAGTTGGCAATGGGTTCAATCATAAACCATAAGATATGATTAGGTTCTAGCAAACCGTCATACCTACCCAAATAGTGTAACTATATACAAGTTCGCATTCCTTTATAGAATATGTCACAATCCCTTTGTCCACGATGTCATTGAACACAAGTCATGGTCAAACAGTCAACTTGTATTGTTCAATACTTTCTCGATCCTGAATATGTTGATAATCCAAATGACATTGATCTAATCAATTCACTTGAGTTTGGCCAAATATTTCATCAACATCATTCCTACGAGGGGCCCAAGCTTGACATCTCTCCGAAGAGGGACAAATCCATTTAGCTTATTATTCTTCCCTACGTGAATCCGATTATGCCAATCATACCCTTTACAACTTTCTGGTTAAAGGTAGCGTTTGAATATGTGAAACATAATGTTCATCAAGTGGAAGACTATAATAATTTCATGTCTAAGGATTCAAATGACATAACTAATATGAGATGTATGTACGACATAGACCATGACATAAATCTCATACAACGGGTCATGTCCAGTACCTTGTTCCAAACAAGTACCCATAAATCTAACATGATCATCCCATAATCAATTTACAAGATTCACACATATCACATGATTCGAAATCATGCGAATTTAAAACTCCGTCCCATGGAATTTTAGATATGTGTTTCTTTAATTTGACATAGACATCAATGATTTTAAGAATGTAACGCTTACATCCTTAGATTCAGATTTTCATTATTTATGTTATACTCATTATTTTGTTCTTCCAAGATAAAGATGTAAAGTTCTGTTATATGATTAGCAATACAATAAAGCAAATCATATTTAATGGAACACTTTCTTATTCGAAATAAGAAATATCCATAATCTTCTAATGAAGAAACCAAAATAATATTTCTACTTAAAGTAGGAACATTACAACATTTGTTCAAAACAAATATGAACCCACTAGGTAAAGACACTTCGCAAGTTCCTATGATTAATGTTGCAACATTTGCATCATTATTACCACATAGATTAATCTTTTCCTTCCTTAAGTAGTCTTTCTATTTCTCAAGTCTTACACATTCCTACAAATGTGGGATCCATATCCGGTATCCAATACCCAAGAACTTAGATGTAGAAAGATAAACATAAATACTTGAAGTGGTAGTCCAACTACCCTTCCTTTTGATCTTTTAATTCAAACTGTAATTCTCCAATGGTCAATCATATTGCCATGGTAGTGTAGATACCCCGGGAAAATCACAACTTGGCTAGAGCGGTGAATTATCCTAGGATGTCTAACTTGTCTTTATTTTATAGAGTCTCCACCTATGTTATTGAGGAAACATAAGAAAAACCTAAAGAAATGGCCTATTTTAATATTACGAAACCAGAGATTCGGGAAGAGAAGGGTTCGGGGGTTAGGTGACGGAGTGGGAAGTACTTAAACACCCACTCCGCCCCGCTTACGCGGGTCTTGCTACTATTGGTGTTCTAATGCTAAATTTCCTTCAATTTGTTAATATAAAAGTGCTAATAATTACAATGAAAAGATAGGGGAAATTGCAAAGGGAAATAAAAGAGAATTGTTTTATTATATTAATGCTAAAGATTACATGTCAAACTATTACATTAAGAAATGATTGATGAATTAAAATGGAGTTTAGAATGTTGGAATGTAACCTTAACCAAACTTCAATAATGAAGTGGCCTTTTGGTTGTATTCCTTTTTATGGGGATTGCATACACTAGTAAGACACAAATAAAGTAAGAGAATAAAATTTGTACCTTAAAATGAGAACTTCAAACTTTCACTTGAGAAGAGTTTTGTGTAGAGTTTTGTTACTTGAATAGAATTCTTTGTCAAGAACTCTTGGAGAGAAATGTGTATAGTGTATTTGTGAAGAAGTTTCAAGTCCTAGAACTTGTGTATAGTTTTTGTAGAGAAGATGAAGTTGGGTCCTTTTTTAAGGTAAAAAGAAGAGGTTTAAATAGGTGAAGAAAGGAGGGAAAGATGAATTTTCAACCAATAGGAAAATAAAGAAAATCCAATAATAAAGAGAAAATCAAAAAATAATAAAAAGGAATATTTAGTTTTAAAGAAAAGGCTAGAATAATGGGATTGGGAGTTATGGACTAAAGGGGGGATGATCTTGGATGTAAAAAAGAGGCCTTTTGTGATCAAGAAGAGATGTTGTAAATAAGAAAAGGGAGGGGAAAATGGTGCAATCCGTTACTGCCATAATGGGAGGCGCGCGAGTCCCGCTTTAGGGGCGAGACGCGCGCGCAGCCCACAAGCAGTGCCGGAGGCGCCCGCGGTTGCTAAAGACAGAATGACAGAAATGACTCTAAAGTTAATTCTGTTATGCAATTTAATCCAAAACTAACGGAATCAGTTAGGAACTTAACCGAAGTAACATAAATTAACAAAAATAAGTTCAATAAAAATACTATGTATGCAATTGGGGTGAGAGGTCCAAGGAGGGGTGTCTACAGAGCCCCTCGGCGATGTGGATTGCAAAGCAAAACGCGTTGACGAAAGAACAAAACATCCGCCGTGGACATCGACAAGAAAAAAGGCAAAGACTCGATGAAAACAAGAATTTTGAAATTACAAGAGATAGAGGTGTGCTCCCTGTGTGAACGACTTTTGCTGATAGAAGGGGTGCGGTGATAGAAATCGGCCCACCGTGGCCAAAATTTAGAGTCCGTATAGGGAACTGAAGGGACTCAAGAATCCGCCTGCTGATTTAGAGGGACTCGAGAGTCTGCCTGCTGATTTGGAGGGAATCAAAATTCTGCCTGCTGATTTGGAGGGAATCGAAATTCTGCCTATACCTGTTATGCTTATGTATGGCTACTTGATTTGGGATGGATTTCTGATGCCGTGGCTTTGATGAAGGATGCCGACACTTTTGATGAAGATGAGTCGCTTGTACTTTGATGGAGTGTCGGTGAGATGACATTCTGGATGACGGGTTAGTCGTGCCAAAAGGCTGCCTACGTATCCCTTAAAGAGAATCAGACCAGCGTAGTTCAAGGATGATGGAGAACGCTGTGGAAGAAGCTAAGAGCAAAATAAAGCACATACTTCTTACACAAATAAGGAGACAAGAAAAAGAAAAATAAAAAATCTTTTTTTTTTAGTTCGTGGGTGAACCATTTTAAGCATTGTGTGTTTGTAAAGCCAACCCAAGATCAAATCATGTTCGGTCGAAGTCCAGATTGCCTCGCTTGAATTTTGTTGTCGCCGTTGTGCCCAACGAAGATTGATGTCTAGCCCCAAGAGATTTTCCGATTGTGGGGCTCCAATAGACTTTTGATGTCGAGATACTAAGGGGTTACTGATTGGAAAGCCCTTAGAATGCCTTTGATGTCAAACTTTGAGTGACTTGCGTAGCCCCAAGATAAATCAGCTTTTGGCCAATTTGAATAAATTGCCTTTTGTCGATGTGAGCAAGCCCCAAGCTTCGAGAGATTTCTAAGCCCCAAATTTCATGTACTTGTTGTTTACGAGCTTCAAGACTGTGGAATGTGAAGACCTTTTGATGTAAAGCCCCAAATTATCTTAGAATCGGCTTTGCATTTCATCGTTTGGTATGACTCTTGATAGTGATCTCCTCCTTTCTCTTGCTTGGAGATGAATGGCCCCTTTTGTGGTTGGTACCCAAGTGGTGGAAGGCCCACGTGTAGCAAGGTCTTCGGAATAAGGTCTTGGCGTGATAAGGTCCCAAATGGGTATGTTTGCTTGAGTCTTCTTGTGTTGAACTAATAACGGATCTTCGGATGCAACTCGTGCGGATGCAACTTGTGCTTTTGATCTCAGAGAAGGGTGTGCTGAATTGCAGAAACATTGGGATTGGCCATGGCATTTCCCGCTATAACCCTGTTTTGATAGAGTTTAGCATATTAAATCTTTTTCCTTTTCTCTAAGACTTTATTCATAACCTCATCGTAAGTCACAACATAAGAATCATTAAATTCATTCATAACATCGGAGCCCTCCTTTCAAACCAGAAGACCTTTGACGTGAAGTACTAAGAGACCCTTGAAGCTTGATCACTTTCATGGAGCCGTAAGACTACTCCCCGAATTGTATTGCTCGGGTATCATCCCCCAAAAAGATTGCCAATTACGAAGCCCCAATATTGCCCTTTGCTCAGATTACTGTAATGCCGTAGCCCAAAAGATTGTAGGTTGCGAAGCCCCTTGAGACCTTTGGTGCCAAACTAATTGAGGAAGCTTCCAATGTTGCATATGACTTTGCTAGGGCCCTTGTTGGGAGGTGAAGTGAATTGCTTCTTGTAGACACCCCGCCTTGGACCGCTCACCCCGATTGTACACTTGACTTTGTGTTTCTCCCTCTTTTACGTGTTTTCTGTTAGTTTCTGTTACTTTGGTTAAGTTCCAGACGGGCTCCGTTAAGTCCAGGGACTAAACTGAATAACAGTTCTAACTTTCTAGCCCATTCTGTCAAATTTTGCCTTTCAGAGTCGCGTGCCTCCGTCCTTTGAGGTCAGACGCGCGCGCCTTCCGCCGCCTAGGTGGGATGCGCGCACTTCTGGGGTGCGTCAGTTACAGATTCTGCCCAAGAATCTCTCCCTTGCTCATTATACATGATTTTGCCCGGGAAAGATTTCTTGGAGACTCCGTTTGGCTCCAAAAACTCCCCTCTTTCAACTATAAAAACCCCTCCAATCCATCATTGGAAGGGACCTTTTTTTGGACCTCTTTTTTGGACCTTTTCCTCACTTATTTTCTAGACTTTTCCTTGGGAATTCTTTGAGATCTTTGTCAACTAAGTATTCAACCTCTTATTCAAGGCTTTTCAAGAGGTTCTCTTCAAAGGATACTATAGGTAAATTTCTTAAACTTTCTTCTTCTTCTTCTTCTTCTTCTTCTTCTTCTTCTTCTTCTTCTTCTTCTTCTTCTTCTTCTTCTTCAATTAAATGTGCAATCACCCCAAAACCACTTGGGACATGACACCAATGGTCCTTTCATTACATTGAATTGGCCTAGGAGTCATCTCCCTACATTTTAAACTTTAAAACCCCTTTTTATCATCATTCAAATAGGAAGAACACATTTATCTTTAAAGTGAATTATGAACAAACAAGACCGACTTTGCTCGGGCGAAATGGGTGTTTAAGTACTTCCCATTTCGTAACCTAACCCCCGAACCCCTCATCCCAAAGAATCTCTGTTTTCGTAAATCAAACTTAGGCTCATAAACATTAGGTTTTCTCGCGTTCCTCTAAAACATGGGTGGCGACTCTAAAACACAATTAGACATCCTAGGTTATTCACGCGCTCTAGCCAAGCCGTGGCTCCCCGGGGTATCTACAGTGGCGACTCTGCTGGGGATGGCTTGAGGGTTAAACTTGTGTTTCTATTCATAATTCACTTTTCTGGGCATTCTGGAAATTGATATGGGAAGCGCGCGCGTCCCGCGTCAAATTCCAGAATCGCCCGCCTTCCATGTGTTCTTCCTATTCTTCATATTATTTCGTGCTAACAAACATTGCAGGGGTTTCATCACACAATCAGGACCAGGGCAATCCCCTGAGTCCATAAGTTTCTGATAATCTGACAGGTTAGCCAAGAACCGGGCGCCTCCCAGATACAATGCGCCACGCGCGCTTCCCACAACACCAGCCCGAGGCGCGCGTTTCTGGGCCAATTCTCAGGACAAGAACAGGTTTCAACGACTGAACAGAACAGTGGGGTATGGGCACAGTTTCCTGCATCAGGACAGAATTAAACCCTTGGACTGTTTTATTTTGTGTTTATTTACCGGTCACACGGGTGATTCGGGAGTTGTAATTTACGTGCTTATGTGCTTTTGTTTTTTTTTTCTTTTCTTTTCAAAAAAAAAAAAAAAAAAAAAAAAAAATTGTCACGTAATAGACCTCACACTACATGCACATTACTCCTATAAATTGCTCACTATCGAGTCGCACAAGTCCAACCCCAAACCCGTCGAGGCCCGTCCTAGAAAGTTTCAAGCTCCACTCGACCTTGGCTCTTTCGAAGCGGTAAACCTCAGCCCGTGGCGTAGTTCATGACTACATGCCGGGGGTGACCTTTAAGCCTCTCTTTAGCCGAGCACAAACCACACAATTCTAGTTAGGGGAACACTCCGTGACCAAGTCGGTTTCCATGTACCGATATTTCCCTAAACTAATGTTTTCAAATCATACATGCCAACTTGTTGAAACGGACACAATAAAAATCCGTCCCCAAAAGTGGTTATTTTGGACGAAAATAAAAAATCCGTCCCCGCATGTATGCTTTACTACATTAATTTAGTTTAATCCCGACACATATAGGATTCACAAACGTGATGGAATCCGATGAGTATATGGGACCGCGAGATGGTCTATATACTCGTGTGACGATTCCATTATCTTCTTAGAAACCCCAAAAGGGACCCATTCCCTCTGACTTATAAAATAAATAAAAAAAGAGTCTTTTTCTTATGTGGTTTGAGTCGTGTGCCCAACTGTGTGTTCTCAACCTCTTCATGGACCGAAAGTGTGAACCGAGACTGACAAGGGCTACTTCTCCAATTATAGGTCCGATTGGTACTCTCCGCATCTACAGGAATTCATCCAACCGGCTTGTTCGTGAACCGATCACTCCAACAGCTTCTGCATCATCAATGGCCGGCGACTCCAGCACCAACAACGCCATGACTCTCGAGCAACTTTCTGCCATGGTCCAAACACTTCAACAACAAGTCACCACTCTCCACAATGAGGCTCAAACCAAAGAAGCCTTGTGGAAAGCTCATGTCGACAGTCAAAGAGAGGCCCACGAGGCCGAGGTTGACCAATTGAAAGCCAAGCTCCTCAAGCTCTCCAAGAACAAGGGGGTTAATGACAATGAGGAATCCGAGTGGACCGAGGGTTTGTTTGAAAGCCCATATGTCAGTGCCCATACCAAAAAAGTGTGGGGACCAAGCACCGACAACAACGACCCCAAAATGGTCGATTCCATCATGTCCTACATTGATCAGAAATTTGACGGCCTCAACATGGGAAAAGGCTCCAACACAAGCCTTTATCAGTCATCCATCCTCATGAGCACGATGGCCGCTCTCCCCGATAAATTCAAGATGCCCGGCATTAGCAAGTTTAAGGGCAACTCATGCCCGATGGCTCACATCGAGACTTACATTTGGGCTATGGTTCCGAAGAAGGTCTCCCCAAAAGTTATGGCTCAATGCTTTCCTCTCACCCTCGAGGGGGCGGCAAAGGACTGGTATGCAACTCTCCCGCTCACTGTCCATCTTGATTGGGATGCCGCTATGCTTGCCTTCAAAAATCAATATCAAGGCAACACCACTCACTGGCCCACAAGGAAAGAGCTCGAGAACACCATCCAAAGAGACAACGAGTCCTTCATTGACTTCATAAGGATATGGAATGACAAACTCTCTGAAATTGTTGAGAGGCCAAACTGTAGACACCCCGATCTCGCACCCCTAAAACCAACCATTTGATTCGGTCTAAGCGCGATAATTGACCTAAAACCCCAGATTTGGCAGTTCGGGATTACCGTACACCTTATCGGTGCATCGGATGGAAAAACCATGTCCGGATTCATGATCAGGGCTCAAAACCGAGCAAACAGGCGTACACTTCGAAAATTGAGCGTCGGGACCCTACGACGGGACATCCCTTGCATTTAAAATTATATTATTTTATTCCTTACTCTTTAACATAATCTAGATATGCCATCTTGACCAGAAAATTGAGAAGAGCAACTTTTGTGTTGAACCCGCGGACAACCGGGAGACCGGAACACGCACGACGGAGCAGTTGCAAGCTGTTGCGGAGCGAGAACACGGGGCCGGAAATAATAACAAATCATGCACAAAATTCGGCACACATGGCTGCAATGGTGGGGGGGGGGGCTCACATGGGCCAAAATCAACCAAGGATTGACAAGTGGCATTCAAAGAAAGGTTGAATTTTCAAGTCAAGGACAACACCATCACTTTTGGCCAATTTTTCCACCCCTCTTGCATGAATTTCGGCCAAAGCACATCACCCCCCCATACTACCCCTACTCTAGGGACATTTTATTCACAAAAATATCACCTCCCTCCTCCATATACTCCCTTGGTTGATCCAAGAAAAAGGGGGGGACATTCATTACACTCACACATTCCATACACTCCCTCCATACACTTTCTTTCAACCAAACAACCTCCATCATCAAACCATCACTCGACCACCACTACCACCACAACACCACAACCCCTCCACCACTAAACTACCACTCCAAACAATTCAAAACAACTCCCCCAAACACTCAAGCAAACCACAACAACAACAACCACAACAACAACAACTTCAATCAAACAAAAAGAAGCATTCCCTTGGAAGCAAAGGAAGCACACCACCCCCTAATCTAGGTAAGTTTACTTCTTGTAAATCATAGATTTAAAACATGTCGCGCCCCAGACCTGTGGTCCTACTTGGCCCCACGCTCGGGACATGAGTGGAAGACGTAATAAAATATATTTTTTAAAAAAATTTTCGAAATGTACTTTTATAAAGTTTAACACACTTGAAGTTCAAAGACTTCATCTAAACTCGAAACAACTTTGCAAACACTTTCACAACGAAAGTACTTAGCCAGAAGGCTTACAAACTTTTAAACAAATGTACATACACCAACATGATCCAAAATAGGTGTGACAACAGAAAGTACGGGTACTCTACCCAAAAGGTTTCACATTTACATAATGCAACCTCAACAAAATATGTCCCAACTCTTACCACTCCAACGTCCTCCCGTGCCAAGTGTCCTATCCCCTGGACCCGCCTTTATCTAAAACAGTAAACAAATAAAGGGTAAGAATAAATCTCAGTAAGCTACTAAAATGCAACTACGTTACATGCTGATATGATAATCATAAAGAAACTATATCAACAGTAATCATATAACATATAGCACATAACATGAGAGATAACATCAACTCATATACCACAATTAACACATAGGCCACACTCCGGTGGATACCAATCCAAGGTTTACCCAATAACCATAACCGTACGAGAATACCATTTGAGAAAACCATCTGAACCTCACAAAAGGGTGCGCACGCCCCACCCAAAATGGTGCGCGCACTTCCTTTCATCAGAACCTCACAATTTTTGGCCAACTAAGGGTGCGCACGCCCCACCCAAAAGGGTGCGCACGCTTCCCTTGGTCAGATACTTTGCCTAAGTTGGTAACAATGGGGTGCGTGCGCTTCCTTATTTAGGGTGCGCGCGCCCCCTCCCATTTTGGGCCAAATCCCAGATTTTTTCCTTAGTTCATTTTTACTCCTTCCGTCCCAAAAGTATAACACATATACTACATAACTTTGGTGAATTTCATTAAGGTTACAACTTGGTTTCTAAACCATTCCAACATCCAGCTATAACCAATTCTATATACTCCCTTTGTCCCAAAATTACAAGTATAGCAAATATTGCTCAAATCGCAAAATTAACAAGTACAAGTATCAGGTATAGCATATATGACTATTTTAACATTTAAAGGGGAATTAGTAACTTACCTATTTCCGGAAAAAGTACCGCTGAAATAAGTTTTGTTCGGCTAGAAATGACATATTCGACGCCCTGATCATTTTTATATAATTAGTTTTTAAAACGGGTAAGTAAATAAAAAGAATTAAATCGAAATGGGTTGAACTTACCTTTTTCTCTTTAACCCTACGAAACGTACGAGAAGTTTGAAGAAGAAAAAGTATACAGAGAAAGAGGTGAAGCAACTTGTTTATAAGATATTTTTACCCAAGATTACATTTTGGTCACTCAAGTTCCAATTTCAACACTTAAGCCCCTAAACTTACATTTTCAACAAGGACCCTAAAGTTTCAACTTAATCATTTAACTCCTTTAATCATTATTTTTACTAACTAAGTAAATAACACAAATAATCAAGTAAGATGTGCAAATCATAAAGTATGATGCAACACATAAAATGCACATATAAGTCAAATAAAAACCCCAAAAATATAAAATAAATAGGGACGGGTTTTGGGGTCGGTACAATCACTCCCCCTTAAAAAAATTCGTCCTGAATTTTAGGGTTACTTACCGAGGCCCTCAAACAACCAAGGGTACTTCCTCTCGATCTCTTCCCGAAGCTCCCAAGTCGATTCCTCCACATTGTGATTCCTACACACAACTCGAACAAGAGGAATACTTTTGTTTCTCAATTCTTGCACCTTCGAATCAATGACTTGGACTGGATACTCCTCATAAGACATACTCGGCTCAATATCCTCGGGTACCTCAGATAGAACATGAGAAGAATCATACACATACTTCCGAAGCATAGAAATATGAAACACATTATGGATCTTATCAAGAGAAAGAGGTAATGCAAGACGATAAGCCCGATCCCCCACTCTTCAAAGAATCTCAAATGGACCAATATACCTCGGAGCAAGCTTGTCTTTCTTTCCATATCTTCGAATACCAACCTTAGGGGAAACCTTCAAAAACACAAAGTCACCTTTTTCAAACTCAAGGTCTCGCCTCCGATGATCAGCATAGCTTTTCTGTCTACTCTGGGCAGTACTCAAACGATCTCGAATAAGTTTAACTTTCTCAACTGAATCATTAACCATCTGAACACCCCAAATCTTGGCTTCTCCCACTTCATCCCAACAGATAGGAGACCGACATTTCCTTCCATACAAAGCTTCATAAGGAGCCATCCCAATACTGGACTGAAAACTGTTATTATAAGCAAACTCTACGAGAGGCAAATGAATATCCCAAGAATCTGCAAGATCAACTGAGCAAGACCTCAACATATCCTCAAGAATCTGAATGGTTATTTCTGACAAACCATCTGTTTGAGGATGAAAAGCTGTACTAAATCTCAACTCTGAACCCAAAGCCTTCTGAAATGCTTGCCAAAACCGAGATGTGAATCTAGGGTCACGATCAGATACAATGCTCACTGGAACTCCATGTAACCTCACGATCTCATTAATGTATAAAGTTGCAAGCCTTTCCATAGAATAGCCAATCTCAATAGGTAGAAAATGAGAAGACTTTGTCAATCTATCAATAATCACCCAAACCACATCAAACCTTCTTCGAGTACGAGGTAACCCTGTTACAAAATCCATAGTAACATGTTCCCACTTCCATTCTGGAATCTCTAACTGTTGAAGCAATCCTGCGGGCCTTTGATGTTCAGCTTTAACTTGTTGACATGTTAAACACTTGGATACATAATCCGCTATTTCCCTCTTCATATTATTCCACCAAAAGTGTTGCTTCAAATTCTGATACATTTTATTACTCCCGGGATGAATAGTATACCTTGATTTATGGCCTTCATCAGAACTTGGTGTTTAATCCCATCAACATTAGGCACACACAATCGACCTCTGAAAGTTAATACCCCTTCAGAGCTGAGGGAGAAATCCTCAAATTTACCGTCTTTGATTTTATCCATAATCTTTACCAACTCCGGGTCATCCTTCTGAGCTTCCTTTATTTGTTGAACTAGAGTTGGTAATACTCGAATGTTCCCAAAAATAGCTCTATGCTTTGATTCATAAGGACTCCAATCTCGAGCATCCTCCAACATCTTCCATTCCCGCACCATCAATGAAGCTACATAAGACTTCCGGCTAATAGCATCAGCTACCACATTTGCCTTGCCCGAATGATAAGAAATGGTGCAATCATAATCCTTCAACAGCTCCATCCATCTTTGTTGTCTATTATTCAACTCTTTCTGGGAGAAAAGATACTTCAAACTCTGATGATCTGTGAAAATCTCAAACTTTGCCCCATAAAGATAATGTTTCCACTTGTGCAATGCAAAGAGAATAGCTGCAAGCTCCATATCATGGGTAGGATAATTCTGCTCACTCGGAGTCAACTTCCTCGAAGCATATGCAATCACCCTTCCATTTTGCATTAATACACACCCAAGGCCTTCTTTAGAAGCATCACTATATATTACCAAATCATCATTACCATTAGGTAGGGCAAGAATAGGAGCTGTAGTCAATCTCTTCTTCAACTCTTCAAAACTAGCTTGACATTTTTCATCCCACACATAAGGAACATTCTTTCGAGTCAACTGAGTCAAGGGAGTTGCAATCTTAGAAAACCCCTCAATAAACGTTCTGTAGTACCCAGCTAACCCCAAGAAGCTTCGAATTTCTGTAACTGATTCTGGCCTCCTCCAATTCACAATAGCCTCAACTTTGGATGGATCAACTGATATACCTTGTCACGACCCGAAAACCCGTCGCTATTTTCTAACAATAAATATTTAATTATTTATTTATTTCTTATTTAATTGTTTAAATTATTATTTAATTAATGATTTATGTGTGCATTTTATATGTTATAATAATTTATGCCTAGCATTTTATTTGGGCCATTTGTGCTAGTGTAGTATTATTTGGTCTTAGTTGTTAGTAGGAGGTATGAGAGTGGTGTAGTTAGTGGGGAGGGGGTCTAAGTGTAAGTTTTTCAAAATAATTCTCCCTACTCCCTCTCTTCTCCCTCACCTCTCCCTCACCCTAACCTCCATTCCCAGCAACTCTCTCTCTCTCTCTCTCTCCAAGAAAGGTAAAAATTTCTCTCTTCCTTCTCTCTTCATTTTCATCCTCTTCCTCTCATCTTTTCTTATTACTCATTTTATGAAATGTGTTTAGATCGTCGATAGGATCGTAGGAAGCTAAAAATATTTGAATTCTGTCACCTTTGAGAAATCCGGGTAAGTTGCTTTTCCCCCATTATTATGCTAAAATGTTCATTTCATGCTTGAATGGTGTTTTAAATGATATATATGATGTTGGGTTGAGTTTGGGAATTTACTTAGAATTTATTTTGATTGTTGGTTAAAAATGGTGATTGTTGAATGTTGGGTTAAATCTTGGTTTGGGGTTGTCTAATGTTGATATGTAGGTCCCCTCCCAGTTCATAGTTGTTTGAGTTCATGGTTAGACTTGTTAGAAACTTTGAAATAAAGAGATTTGAGTTTTGGGTTGAAAATGGAGGAAACCCGGAATTTTGGCCGGAAATTGCCCCTCCGGGCAAGGGGGCGCGCGCACCCTTTGGGAGGGGGCATGTTCACCCTTATGCCCCTTTGTAACTTAACCTTCTGATCATCTTAGGGCGCGCGCACCATATTCGAGGGGGCGTGCGCTCCCTCATTGTTTCAAAGCTCAAAAACCTTCTGATGACTTAGGGCGTGCGCACCCTTTTTTGGCGAGCGCGCGCACCCTCCTTTGGCCTTTTTGAAAGAACCTTCTGATCACCTAGGGCGCGCGCACCCTTTCTGCGCGGGCGTGCGCACCCTCCGCTGTACAAGCCCTGAGCTTCATCCTCTTGTACCTTTCGTAGACAATCTTCGATAGTTCATAACTTTCTCATCCGGACTCCGTTTTAGGTGTATAAGCTATCGTTTTAAAGCTCTCCTTGAGATCTTTGAGATGAGTGAATAGTTTTAGTTGTGTGCTTGGGTTAACTGGATCCTTTGTGAATTAAATGTGATATGGGAATTGTGTTATCATTGTTGAGATTATTGGAACACCTTAATTGTGTGTTGTTGGTTCATTTCACTTTCTTGGTGACTTCTTGATAAGGTTCCCTACTTTGGAACCAGTGGTTGTTTATTGTGCTAGTATTTTATTACTTAACCTTTATTTGGAAGTCCAGCTGGTATTTGTGGTAGTGTCGGGCGATGGGAAAGATTATAATGGCACGAGCCAAGTCCATTATAATGTTGACCATTGTTTTGCCCATATTTTCCTCTTCCAGATTGGCCTTGGAATGAGATGAGCTAGCTTCCATTGTGAAGTATTCTAGCTAACTTTTTGGAGTATGACTTTGTGGCATATCTCCCGTCCTTTGTGACATGTTACTTGGTTATGGTTCCGGTACCGGGGTTTTCTCTTCGGCTTTCATGCTACTATGAAGATGATGATTGGTTGATTATTGAAGCTGCGCAGTGATCCTTTATTTGGGTCTATCGGTTTGGAAACCTTGGCTAATATCCTTTGTTAATTGTTTATTTCCGCTGCTATCTGTTATCTGATAACTGTTATGTGCTACATGGATTATTATACTGTTTATTGCCTATTGCATATTAGCATGTCATGTAGTTGCATTAGTAACTTATTGAGATTTATCTCACCCCCTTTTCTTTTGTCTTTGTTTTTCCTTAACCCCCCCCAGGTGGAAAGGATTAGACTCGCTGATCACGAGGCAGGACGTCGAGTGTGGATATAGATTTTTGGGGAAGGTTGTTATTCGGTTTGCATTAATTAAATGTATAACCTTGGGATAGTGTCACTAAACAATGACGTCATTAAGAATTGTATATGTTATATTTTGGGGTATAAGCTTGTGGAGCTTATGTTAGTGGTACTTTGTTATTATTAAACTTTGATTTATAAAACCTTGTATTACCTTTTGGTATAAAATGAAAATTTTATCTTCAGTATTTTGGCGTATGGATTCTAAGTCGACGTCCAGCTCGCGTACTCCGGTCCCGCGGGGTCGAGGTCGTGACAGTTGGTATCAGAGCTATGGCTTAGCTCTAAGTATAAGTATAGGTTGATTAGTATGACCTAGGAGGGTAGTTCTGTTCGGAGTGAGTAACGGTTGATGTTTTATGCAGGTAATTGTCAGAATGGCTAGAAGGAGGACAGGTGAAAGTTCTAGTGGGGCTTAGAATCAGAATGATCTTTGGGAAGAGAACTGTGCTATGTTCCAAGGCATGTTTGAGGCGGCCATGAAGGCAATTCATGACCAAGGATCAAGAATAGAGCAAGCACCACCACCCCGATATGGTTTGGAGCAATTCTTGAAACTGAAACCGGCAGAGTTCGATGGTGAGCCCGATGTGAAGAAGGCTGAACTATGGGTTGAGTCTATGGAGAAAATTTATGATGTGTTTGGGTGCACGGACGAGGATAGGGTCCGGTTTGCGGCTTATAAATTGGTTGGGGCCGCCGAGCATTGGTGGAAAGGAGTTAAAGCGAGTTGGGATGACACTCACACGGTGTATGCGTGGGAATTGTTTGTGCGGAAATTCAAAGAGCATTTTATCTCGGTAGTGGACCAGAACCGAAAGGAGATCGAGCTTCTCAACTTGGAGCAAGGTTTGTTGTCTATAGCTCAATACTCAGCTAAGTTCACAGAATTAGCCCGGTATTGTGACTATCTTGTGAGGACCGAAGAACAGAAAGCTATGAGATTCATTCGGGGTTTGAAGACTTCTATCCGTACTCAGCTTATAGCCCAGAGGATTGTGACATTCTAGGATGCGGTAGACCATGCCTATCTTATAGAGCAAGATATTGGGGAACATAAGAGGAAAACCGAGGCGTCGAATACGGGTAAACAAGGAGGCCATGCTAAATCTCAACCACAACACCGTTCAAATAACCGAGGTAATTCAGGAGCACCATCTCAGTTTAAGGGACAACCCACACCGAGGAATCCGGGTACTACTCTGGGGAATCAGAATAGGAAGCCTTGTACCTATTGTCAGAGGGATGGCCATACGGAGGATAGGTGTTGGAAGAAACAGGGTAGATGTACCAATTATGGTCAAATGGGGCACTTTGCGAGAGATTGCCCGAGGAGTAGAGGACAACCGTCCGGGTCAGGAGTTGGTACTACTCAGGGTCAAAAAAGAGATGCTGTGGGAAAGCCCAAGGTCCAAGGAAGGGTATTTGCCATGAATCAACAACAAGCTACCGATGATCCATCCGTTATTGGAGGTATTGTTTTTGTGTCTAATGTGAGCGCACGTGCGTTAGTAGATCCAGGATCATCTCATTCTTACATATCTGTGCAATTTGCTTCTTTGCTAAATGCTGCATTTGAGTCTTTACCTTATGTGCTAGAGGTGTCGACCCCTATAGGAGAGTGTTTGGTGACCGATAGAGTCTTTCGTGCTTGTGATGTGCTTATCTGTGGTCGTGTCTTGTGTGTGGACTTGGTAGTCCTTCCTATTCAAGACTTTGATGTTATATTTGGGTATGGATTGGTTGAGCAAGTTTCATGCTTCTGTCGACTGTCGTAGAAAGGTCGTTAATTTTTCCATCCCTGATGTGCCTAAGTTTACTTTTGAGGCTATGCGTTTGGGTAGAAATTTTCATATCATTTCTTATGTGAAAGCGAGAAAATTATTGCACCATGGTTGTGAGGGTACTTGGCTAGTGTGCTTGATACTAGGAAAGAATCTCCTAGTTTGGAGAGTGTTCGGGTAGTTAGAGAATTTCCCGATGTTTTCTCTTCTGAATATGATATGCCTCCCGATCGTGAGATAGAATTTTGTATAGACCTTTTGCCGGGTACAGCTCCGATTTCAAAGGCACCGTATAGGTTGGCTCCCGCAGAATTGAAGGAACTAAAGGTTCAGTTGCAAGAGTTGCTTGATCGAGGGTTTATCCGCCCTAGTGTTTCCCCGTGGGGAGCACCGGTTTTGTTTGTGCGGAAGAAAGACGGTTGTTTGAGATTGTGTATTGATTACCGAAAGTTGAATCAGGTTATAGTGAAGAACAAGTATCCTCTACCTCACATCGATGATTTATTTGATCAGCTTCAAGGGTCCGTGGTGTTTTCTAAACTTGATTTGAGGAGTGGGTACCATCAGTTGAAGATTCGATCGGAGGATATTCCGAAGACTGCCTTTCGCACTCGGTATGGTCACTATGAATTCTTGGTTATGCCGTTTGGGTTGACTAACGCGCCGGCCGTGTTTATGGATTTGATGAACCGGGTTTTCCATCCTTATCTTGACTCATTTGTGGTGGTCTTCATCGACGACATTCTTGTCTACTCTAAATCTTGAGAGGAGCACGAGCAACACTTGAGGACAGTTTTATCCATTCTTGCAAGGGAGCAGTTGTTTGCGAAGTTTAGTAAATGCGAATTTTGGCTCGAGAAGGTTTCATTTCTGGGTCATGTTATTTTGAAAGATGGGATTTCGGTGGATCCTTCAAAGATAGAAGCCATTGTGGATTGGAAGCGACCGGAAACCGTGACTGAGATTAGAAGTTTTCTGGGGTTAGCCGGGTATTACCGAAGGTTTATAGAAGGGTTTTCGAGAATTGCTACTCCGATGACTCAGTTGACCCGGAAGGATGTACCGTTTGTGTGGAGTGAAAAATGTCAAAGTAGCTTTGATGAATTAAAGAAGAGATTAACTACGGCTCCTATTCTTGCATTACCAAATGGAAATGACGACTTAGTGATTTACAGTGATGCTTCAAAAGAGGGTTTGGGTTGTGTTTTGATGCAGAATGGGAAAGTAATTGCTTATGCTTCGAGGAAGTTGACCCCTAGTGAACAGAATTACCCTACTCATGATATGGAGTTGGCTGCGATAGTCTTTGCGTTGCATAAGTGGAAGCATTACCTATATGGAGCGAAGTTTGAGATTTTTACCGATCACAAGAGTTTGAAATACCTCTTCTCTCAAAAGGAATTGAATAACCGTCAGTGTAGGTGGATGGAGCTTTTAAAGGATTATGATTGCACTATTTCATACCATCCGGCAAAGCAAATGTGGTAGCTGATGCGATTAGTCGGAAGTCTTATGTCGCATCAATGATGATTCGTGAATGGAAAATGCTTGAGAATGTTCGAGATTGGTGTCCTCGCGAATCGAGACGTGGGGCGATTTTTACGAATATTTGGGTATCTCCGACCCTAATTCAACAAATAAAGGATACTCAGAAGGATGACCCAGAGTTGAAGAAGATTATGGATAGTGCTCGGGATAGACAGTATGTGGACTTCCAGATTGACTCCGAGGGAGTGTTGACTTACCGTAGCAGATTGTGTGTGCCGGACATCGGTGGGATTAAACAGCGAGTTCTTGATGAGGGTCACAAATCCCGGTATACCATTCATCCCGGGAGTACGAAGATGTATCAGGATTTAAAGCAGCGATTTTGGTGGATTAACATGAAGAGGGAAATTGCAGATTATGTATCGAAGTGTTTGACCTGTCAACAAGTTAAAGCAGAGTATAAGAGGCCCGCAGGTCTACTTCAGCCTCTTGAGATACCCGAGTGGAAGTGGGAAAACATTACGATGGATTTTGTAACCGGACTACCCAGGACTCGAAGGAGGTTCAATGCAGTTTGGGTGATTGTGGACAGATTGACTAAATCTTCTCATTTCTTACCCATTGACATTTCCTATTCGATGGAGAAACTTGCGAATTTTTATATTCATGAGATTGTCAGATTACATGGTGTTCCAGTTAGTATTGTGTCAGACAGAGATCCCAGGTTTACCTCCAGATTTTGGCAAGCGTTACAGAAGGCGTTGGGTACCGATTTGAGGTTTAGCACCGCATTTCATCCTCAGACTGACGGTCAGTCTGAAAGGACCATTCAGATTCTCGAGGATATGTTACGAGCTTGCACAATTGACTTTCCAGATTCGTGGGATACACATCTACCGCTTGCAGAGTTTGCCTACAATAATAGTTATCAGTCGAGTATTCAGATGGCACCGTATGAGGCTTTGTATGGGAGGAAATGTCGGTCGCCTATTTGTTGGGACGAGGTTGGGGAAGCAAAACTTTGGGGTGTTGACATGGTTCAGGACTCGGTGGAAAAGGTTAAAATTATTCGGGAACGATTGAAAATAGTCCAGAGCCGACAGAAGAGCTATGCCGATCACCGAAGGCGAGATCTTAGTTTTCAAACCGGAGATTTTGTGTTCTTGATGGTGTCTCCGAAGGTTGCTATCCGAAGGTTCGGGAAGAAGGGTAAATTGGCTCCGAGGTTTGTTGGACCGTTTGAGATTTTGGGGAAAGTGGGACTTCTTGCATACCGTCTTGCGTTACCATCTTCCTTGGACCGGTTACATAATGTTTTTCACGTTTCTATGCTTCGGAAGTATGTTCATGATCCATCTCACGTGTTACCGAGGGTACCGGAGGATATAGAGCCCGACATGACTTACGAGGAACGACCGGTTCTGATTTTAGATACCAAAGTCCAAGAGTTGAGGAATAAAAGCATTCCGTTGGTTAGAGTTCTTTGGAGGAATCACAATATTGAGGAATCGACTTGGGAGCTTCGAGAGGATATAGAGCGTAAATATCCGTGGCTTTTTAATTCGGGTAAGTCTCGTTAAAATTCGGGTCGAATTTTCTTTAAGGGGGAGTGAATGTCACGACCCGAAAACCCGTCTCTATTTTCTAACAATAAATATTTAATTATTTATTTATTTCTTATTTAATTGTTTAAATTATTATTTAATTAATGATTTATGTGTGCATTTTATGTGTTATAATAATTTATGCCTAGCATTTTATTTGGGCCATTTGTGCTAGTGTAGTATTATTTGGTCTTAGTTGTTAGTAGGAGGTATGAGAGTGGTGTAGTTAGTGGGGAGGGGGTCTAAGTGTAAGTTTTTCAAAATAATTCTCCCTACTCCCTCTCTTCTCCCTCACCTCTCCATCACCCTAACCCCCATTCCCAGCAACTCTCTCTCTCTCTCTCTCTCTCTCTCTCTCCAAGAAAGGTAAAAATTTCTCTCTTCCTTCTCTCTTCATTTTCATCCTCTTCCTCTCATATTTTCTTATTACTCATTTTATGAAATGTGTTTAGATCGTCGATAGATCGCAGGAAGCTAAAATATTTGAATTCCGTCACCTTTGAGAAATCCGGGTAAGTTGCTTTTCCCCATTATTATGCTAAAATGTTCATTTCATGCTTGAATGGTGTTTTAAATGATATATATGATGTTGGGTTGAGTTTGGGAATTTACTTAGAATTTATTTTGATTGTGGTTAAAAATGGTGATTGTTGAATGTTGGGTTAAATCTTGGTTTGGGGTTGTCTAATGTTGATATGTAGGTCCCCTCCCAGTTCATAGTTGTTTGAGTTCATGGTTAGACTTGTTAGAAACTTTGAAATAAAGAGATTTGAGTTTTGGGTTGAAAATGGAGGAAACCCGGAATTTTGGCCGGAAATTGCCCCTCCGGGCAAGGGGCGCGCGCACCCTTTGGGAGGGGGCATGTTCACCCTTATGCCCCTTTGTAACTTAACCTTCTGATCATCTTAGGGCGCGCGCACCATATTCGAGGGGGCGTGCGCTCCCTCATTGTTTCAAAGCTCAAAAACCTTCTGATGACTTAGGGCGTGCGTACCCTTTTTTGGCGAGCGCGCGCACCCTCCTTTGGCCTTTTTGAAAGAACCTTCTGATCACCTAGGGCGCGCGCACCCTTTCTGCGCGGGCGTGCGCACCCTCCGCTGTACAAGCCCTGAGCTTCATCCTCTTGTACCTTTCGTAGACAATCTTCGATAGTTCATAACTTTCTCATCCGGACTCCGTTTTAGGTGTATAAGCTATCGTTTTAAAGCTCTCCTTGAGCTCTTCAAGATGAGTGAATAGTTTTAGTTGTGTGCTTGGGTTAACTGGATCCTTTGTGAATTAAATGTGATATGGGAATTGTGTTATCATTGTTGAGATTATTGGAACACCTTAATTGTGTGTTGTTGGTTCATTTCACTTTCTTGGTGACTTCTTGATAAGGTTCCCTACTTTGGAACCAGTGGTTGTTTATTGTGCTAGTACACTTAACCTTTATTTGGAAGTCCAGCTGGTATTTGTGGTAGTGTCGGGCGATGGGAAAGATTATAATGGCACGAGCCAAGTCCATTATAATGTTGACCATTGTTTTGCCCATATTTTCCTCTTCCAGATTGGCCTTGGAATGAGATGAGCTAGCTTCCATTGTGAAGTATTCTAGCTAACTTTTTGGAGTATGACTTTGTGGCATATCTCCCGTCCTTTGTGACATGTTACTTGGTTATGGTTCCGGTACCGGGGTTTTCTCTTCGGCTTTCATGCTACTATGAAGATGATGATTGGTTGATTATTGAAGCTGCGCAGTGATCCTTTATTTGGGTCTATCGGTTTGGAAACCTTGGCTAATATCCTTTGTTAATTGTTTATTTCCGCTGCTATCTGTTATCTGATAACTGTTATGTGCTACATGGATTATTATACTGTTTATTGCCTATTGCATATTAGCATGTCATGTAGTTGCATTAGTAACTTATTGAGATTTATCTCACCCCCTTTTCTTTTGTCTTTGTTTTTCCTTAACCCCCCCCCCAGGTGGAAAGGATTAGACTCGCTGATCACGAGGCAGGACGTCGAGTGTGGATATAGCTTTTTGGGGAAGGTTGTTATTCGGTTTGCATTAATTAAATGTATAACCTTGGGATAGTGTCACTAAAAAATGATGTCATTAAGAATTGTATATGTTATATTTTGGGGTATAAGCTTGTGGAGCTTATGTTAGTGGTACTTTTTTATTATTAAACTTTGATTTACAAAACCTTGTATTACCTTTTGGTATAAAATGAAAATTTTATCTTCAGTATTTTGGCGTATGGATTCTAGGTCGACGTCCAGCTCGCGTACTCCGGTCCCGCGGGGTCGGGGTCGCGACATAGCTTTATTGGAGATCACGTGCCCAAGAAAAGATACTTAATTGAGCCAAAAAGCACACTTACTGAATTTAGCAAATGACTGCTTCTCACGAAGAATAGATAAAACCATTCGTAAATGCTGTTCATGATCCTCCCGGGACTTGGAATAAACAAGAATATCATCAATAAATACAACCACGAAGGTATCAAGATAAGGTTTAAAGACCCTATTCATCATATCCATAAAAACAGCCAGAGCATTAGTCAACCCGAAAGGCATAACCAGAAACTCATAATGACCATATCTACTACGAAAAGCAGTTTTAGAAATGTCTTCAGAACGGATTTTCAACTGGTGGTACCCACTCCTCAAGTCAAGTTTTGAAAATACAACCGACCCTTGAAGTTGATCAAATAAATCATCAATATGAGGAAGCGGATATTTATTCTTTATAGTTACCTGATTCAGCTTTCTGTAGTCAATACACAGTCTCAAGGACCCATCTTTCTTTTTAACAAATAATACTGGAGCTCCCCACGGGGATATACTAGGACGAATGAATCCTCGATCAAGTAACTCTTGCAACTGAACCTTCAACTCTTTCAATTCAGCTGGGGCCATTCTGTAAGGTGCCTCAGATATAGGAGCCATACCTGGAAGTAAGTCAATACAGAACTCGATTTCCCGGTCAGGAGGCATAGCATACTCAGAAGAAAATACATCTGAAAATTCTTTAACAATAGGCACATCCTCAATGTCAGGAACCCTTTTAGTAGTATCCAAAACACTAGCCAAATACCCCGCACAACCCGGTTCAACAACTTTCTAGCCTTCATATAAGAAATAATTCGAATCTCTCTACCCCAGGGAACAGTTTCAAAAGAAAATTTAGGAACATTAGGGATAGAAAATGTGACCACTTTTTTAGCACAATCAACAGACGCATGATATTTACCCAACCAATCCATACCCAAGATAATATCAAAATCTTGTAATGGTAAGATAACTAAATCAGCAGGTATAACATGCTCACGTATATGCACATCACAAGAATGCAACACCTCATTGGTCACCAACACTCCCCTATAGGAGTTGACACCTCTAACACATAAGGTAGATATTCAGAAGACAAATGCAATCGAGAAGCAAAATGCACAGACACATAAGAATGCGATGAGCCAGGGTCTATAAGTGTACGTGCCCTCAAACTAAACACAGAAATAATACCTCCTATCACGTTAGAGGAATCTGAAGCCTGTTGTTGAGAAATGGCAAACACACAACCCTGAACCTTAGGCTTTCCTGAAGAATCCCTCTTCTGGCCCTGAGAAGACCCAACTACACTCCTCAATGCCTGCACCTTAAACTTAGGGCAATCCCTCTAAAAATGACCCAACTGTCCACAATTCAAACATTTGCCCTGTTTCTTCCAACATCTCTCTTCTGAATGCCCTTCTTTCTGACAATAATTACAAAATCCTCTGCTCTGACTCCCTGAAGTGTTACTTTGATTTCTATTACCTGAATGTCTTTGAAGAGACCCTTTGAATTGTGAAGATCCACCTTGATTTCCTCTATTATCACCACGTTGTTGTTGCCTAACTTGCTTCCCTGCGCCTAACAATTCCATTTTCTTCTTATGTTCCTCAATATCATGCTCCACCTGGTAGGCTCGATCAACTGCATCTTGAAAATCTTGCAACTTGTGGGATACTAGCTGAGTTCTAATCACAGTTTTCAAACCTTTCACAAACCTCGTAGCCTTTCTCTCCTCAGTTGCCACTAGGTGAGTACAATACCTGGACAACTCTGAAAATTTAGCTGAATACTGAGCAATTGACATAGAACCTTGATCCAAGCTAAGAAATTCCATTTCCTTCCTGTCTTGATCTACTCGAGGAATGAAGTGTTCTTTAAACTTTCCCAGAAAATTCTCCCAAGTGTAAGGTACATGAGTTTCATCCCATTTAGTTTTCAAAGCTTTCCACCAAAGCTCAGCCGCTCCATTCAGCTTATAAGTAGCAAACCTGACTTGATCTTCCTCAGAACATCTCAAAGCATCAAAGATCTTTTCCATTGATTCAATCCACCTTTCAGTTTTAGATACATCAGGCTCTCCATCATACTCCATAGGCTTCATTTTTAGAAAATGTTCTAAGCCATATCTTGGTGGTACCTGTTCCCTCTCTTGCCTCTGATCATTTAAAGTTTTCATTGCTGCTTCGAACATTCCTTGGAACATAATTCGAGCCTCTTCTCTTGCATCCCCTTGCCCCGAAGAACCAGCCTGATCTCCTTCAGTTTCACCCATTTTTAATGAATACCTGCATAAGACACTCAACGTTACTCACTCTATACTCTATTACCCTCCTAGGTCATTTAGTCATTCTAGACCATATACAACCTAGCTCTGATACCAACTGTCGCGCCCCAGACCCGTGGTCCTACTTGGCCCCACGCTCGGGACACGAGTGGAAGACGTAATAAAATATTATTTTTTTTTAAATTTTTCGAAATGTACTTTTATAAAGTTTAACACACTTGAAGTTCAAAGACTTCATCTAAACTCGAAACAACTTTACAAACACTTTCACAACGAAAGTACTTAGCCCGAAGGCTTACAAACTTTTAAACAAATGTACATACACCAACATGATCCAAAATAGGTGCGACAACAGAAAGTACGTGTACTCTACCCAAAAGGTTTCACATTTACATAATGCAACCTCAACAAAATATGTCCCAACTTTTACCACTCCAACGTCCTCCCGTGCCAAGTGTCCTATCCCCTGGACCCGCCTTTATCTAAAACAGTAAACAAATAAAGGGTGAGAATAAATCTCAGTAAGCTACTAAAATGCAACTACTGTTGGGTTTCGTAGTAACATGCGCAGCGGAATTTAGCATTTAAAATTTTGAAACCCAAAGCCCATAGATCCGTTCATATGATTAAATCAAATACAATAACATGAATATATGATAAGACTAACCCTTGATGGCTATTAAATTTTCTCTTTGGTGGAGATTTGAAGACTTGATCACGATCACAAAGCTTGAACACGAACTTTGAAGATGATGATTTTCACCCTCTAGCGGTATCCACACTTCGAACGAATATCAAAGGAACTTCTTTGATCTTGGTTGCTAGACCAAATTGTGAAACACGTTTTCACAATGAATTTGAACTATATGGAATTTTCTCTTTTGTGTATTATTTTGTTCTTTGACCAAGGATGTCTTAGAACAAAGTAAAACCTCTCTCAAACTCTTTGGAGACTCACAAAAGGCTATCACTGAAGTTCTGGCCGAACTCATCCTTTTATACACAAGCAAGACCTATTCCAAATAGGAATCTTGTGTCAAAAGACATTCCAAATCGAATTAGGAAAGTGCCAGCCGACAGTACTGTGCGGCCGCCCAGAATACACTGTGCGGTCGCACATTTATCTGAAACAAACTGGTACAAATCTGAGCTAAGTGTGCGGCCGCCCAGTCCACACTGTGCGGTCGCCCACTTCCCCAGAATGTCCAGAATTTCCAAAATTCCAATTTAGTCCTTTTAAAGATTCGTTCTATTGTGTGTGACCCTCTAGGATTATACTAAGTTGGCAATGGGTTCAAACATGAAACCATAAGATATGATTAGGTTCTAGCAAACCGTCATACCTACCCAAATAGTATAACTAGATACAAGTTCGCATTCCTTTAGAATATGTCATAATCCCTTTATCCTCGACGTCATTGAACACAAGTCATGGTCAAACAGTCAACTTGTTTTGTTCAATACTTTCTCGATTCCGAATATGTTGATAATCCAAATGCCATTGATCCAATCAATTCATTTGAGTCCGGCCGAACATTTCATCAACACCATTCCTACGAGAGGCCCAAGCTTGACATCTCTCCGAAGAAGGACAAATCCATTTAGCTTATTATTCTTCCCTACGTGAATCCGATTACGCCAATCATACCCTTTATAACTTCCCGGTTAAAGGTAGCGTTTGAATATGTCAAACATAATGTTCATCAAGTGAAAGACTATAATAACTTCATGTCTAAGGATTCAAATGACATAACTAATATGAGATATATGTTCGACATAGACCATGACATAAATCTCATACAGCGGGTCATGTCCAGTACCTTGTTCCAAACAAGTACCCATAAATCTAACATGATCATCGCATGATCATTTAGCATTTATACTAGTGCTTAACAAGTACTAGGGACGGAGATTATTATAAGTAAACATGAACAATAATAATAATCAAAACATCTCTTTATTGATATGAAATAAATGATAACAATTACAACGTTTATTAAACGTGCCTAGGGCACCACTACCAACAATCTCCCACTTGCCCTAGGCCCAATATCCCATGTATCTAATACCCATGGACCTAACATGACCATCATGTTTAGCTTGTGGAAGTCCCTTTGTTAGCGGGTCCGCAACATTGTCATCAGTAGGTACTCTGCATATATTTACATCTCCCCTATCAACGATCTCTCGAATGATATGAAAATGCCTAAGTATGTGTTTGGATTTCTGATGTGCTCTTGGTTCCTTTGCTTGAGCAATAGCACCATTATTATCGCAATAAAGGTCTATTGGATTAGCAATACTAGGGACCACTTCAAGTTCAGTTATGAACTTCTTAATCCAAACAGCTTCCTTTGCAGCATCGGATGTAGCAATATACTCAGCTTCTGTTGTAGAATCAGCGGTTGTACTTTGCTTGAAACTCTTCCAGCTTACAGCTCCACCATTTAACATAAACACAAAACCCGATTGCGATCGGCTATCATCTTTGTCGGTTTGGAATCTTGCATCCGTGTAAGCATTTACAACGAGATCATCTTCCATTCCTCCATAGACCAAGAACGAGTCTTTAGTTCTTCTCAAGCACTTAAGAATCGCTTTTACAGCTATCCAGTGATTTTCGCCAGGGTCGGATTGGTATCTACTTGTCATGCTCAAAGCATAAGATACATCCGGCCTAGTACAAATCATGGCATACATGATGGACCCAATGTACATACACCAACATGATCCAAAATGAAAGTACTTAGCCCGAAGGCTTACAAACTTTTAAAATATTTTTTTTTTAATTTTTTGAAATGTACTTTTATAAAGTTTAACACACTTGAAGTTCAAAGACTTCATCTAAACTCGAAACAACTTTACAAACACTTTCACAATGAAAGTACTTAGCCCGAAGGCTTACAAACTTTTAAACAAATGTACATACACCAACATGATCCAAAATAGGTGCGACAACAGTAAGTACGGGTACTCTACCCAAAAGGTTTCACATTTACATAATGCAACCTCAACAAAATATGTCCCAACTCTTACCACTCCAACGTCCTCCCGTGCCAAGTGTCCTATCGCCTGGACCCGCCTTTATCTAAAACAGTAAACAAATAAAGGGTGAGAATAAATCTCAGTAAGCTACTAAAATGCAACTACGTTACATGCTGATTTGATAATCATACAGAAACTATATCAACAGTAATCATATAGCATATAGCACATAACATGAGAGATAACATCAACTCATATACCACAATTAACACATAGGCCACACTCCGGTGGATACCAAGCCAAGGTTTACCCAATAACCATAACCGTACGAGAATACCATTTGAGAAAACCATCTGAGCAGCATAAATAGCTGAAGCCGGGATCCCGAAAACCAAACCATAACCAATAGAACCAAAGTAACCAGAGAGGGAAATATGACACAAAGTCATAACCCTAATGCTCACCAAAGGAAGCAATTCATCCCATCCAAGGCCAATCTGGACTGGGGAAACAAAGAAGGCGCAGGGGACACCTTATAGTGAACTTGGCTTATGTGCCACTATAATTCTTCCACCGCCTGACTCAAAAGCTACCAATGGAAAACCTTATAGTGGACTTACATGTACCACTATAATTCTTCCATTGGCTGACTCCACAACAAGACCAGCTGGACTTTTCACAAGAAGCACAGCAATGAATACTTGCTAAACAAAACCCGGGGCATTTAATCCAAGAAGGAACTAAGCCAAATACATCACAAGATGAACACGAAAGATTTCCCATAAAGAGTCCATAATAAGGACATTTAGTCACAACCCAATCTTTTTCATCAACGACATAAAAGTCATACACATTCACGTTTGGGTCGTAAACAACCCCAAGGACTACACAAACAATTGTCCTCTTGTACCCAAGTTAAACAAACTATCAAACCTAAAAAACAGGGGAGGTGCGCACGCCCCACCCAAAAGGGTGCGCGCACTTCCTTTCATCAGAACCTCACAATTTTTGGCCAACTAAGGGTGCGCACGCCCCACCTAAAAGGGTGCGCACGCTTCCCTTGATCAGATACTTTGCCTAAGTTGGTAACAATGGGGTGTGTGCGCTTCCTTATTTAGGGTGCGCGCGCCCCCTCCCATTTTGGGCCAAATCCCAGATTTCTTCCTTAGTTCATTTTTACTCCTTCCGTCCCAAATGTATAACACATATACTACATAACTTTGGTGACTTTCATTAAGGTTACAACTTGGTTTCTAAACCATTCCAACATCCAGCTAAAACCAATTCTATATACTCCCTTTGTCCCAAAATTACAAGTATAGCAAATATTGCTCAAATCGCAAAATTAACAAGTACAAGTATCAGGTATAGCATATATGACTATTTTAACATTTAAAGGGGAATTAGTAACTTACCTATTTCCGGAAAAAGTACCGCTGAAATAAGTTTTGTTCGGCTAGAAATGACCTATTCGACGCCCTGATCATTTTTATATAATTAGTTTTTAAAACGGGTAAGTAAATAAAACGAATTAAATCGAAATGGGTTGAACTTACCTTTTTCTCTTTAATCCTACGAAACGTATGAGAAGTTTGAAGAAGAAAAAGTATACAGAGAAAGAGGTGAAGCAACTTGTTTATAAGATATTTTTACCCAAGATTACATTTTGGTCACTCAAGTTCCAATTTCAACACTTAAGCCCCTAAACTTACATTTTCAACAAGGACCCTAAAGTTTCAACTTAATCATTTAACTCCTTTAATCATTATTTTTACTAACCAAGTAAATAACACAAATAATCAAGTAAGATGTGCAAATCATAAAGTATGATGCAACACATAAAATGCACATATAAGTCAAATAAAAACCCCAAAAATATAAAATAAATAGGGACGGGTTTTGGGGTCGCTACAAAACATGTAAGTTTTATATGAATTTGTGGGAACCTAGTCAACTAATGACTAGGTCTCCCTTGCTACATATGTAATCTAGGTTTTAACTTTGTAAATAAACATGTTTAATGTATGCTAAATGTTCAAATCTCTGTCCTAATATGTACATATATGTTTTAAGTTTATTTTGGTGTTGATTTCATGGCTCAAATCTTAAATCCATGCAAGATATGGCTCCCTTACCCAGCTTGTGCATAATCTGCCCCCTTGCTCTTCTTTCATGATTATTCTCATTTTTGCTCTTGTTTGTTCATAAATAGATGCATGATAATGTTAATAACACATTTATAAACGAGTTCCCCAAGTTTCATGGGTTTATTAGAAAGTTTATGCCATGTTTTGATACCTATCTTCATGCCATGTCTAATCTGTCCAGTATGTTCTGTTTGCATCAAGTCTTTTGATGTGCTTTCTACTCTATCTTACCTTCGTTTCTGGATCTAACTCAAAACATCAAAGTTGTTCCTTGTATATTGAATATGATTCTTGCCAAGTTTAGTGGTTTACATCCATGTCTAGGTCATGTTTTGGTAGGAATTTTCGTAGTACAGAACTGCTGCCTTGCTTGCTGCACTCTGGATTAGTCTGAGACTCTGAGTTCTTAAGTCCAAAAACTTGCCAAAACACGATTTTCAAGTCTAAGTCAAAACATGAAATTTGTTCTCAAAAGATTAATAAAGATTTTCATGTTCTTGAAATAATTTTATGACCTAAGTAAAGACCCCTTTACATTTTCTAAATCAAGTGTCTGCTCTCAGACTAACATTTCCAGACTCTGACATGAAAATGTCAGAGGTCTTTTGATGCACTTAAACTCGTTTTATTCACGAGCTGTTTTGGGTACATCATATTCAATATGTGATCTTCAAGTTTCATGTTTTGAGTTTTCTCAGACTCATAGGTTATGATAGTGTAAATTGTCCGTCAAAATCTGATATGCAATGCTTTGCTGTGCTGGGCTGATTTTATGTTAATGTTTTTTGGCATGAGTTAAGCATGAAATATTTATCCATAAATCCAATTAAAATTCATACATGTTATCTAACATCTTGGGAGTGAGTCCCAAGCTTTAGATCTCTTTTTGGATAGGTGTTTCACAGGTAAAATCCATGGCGACCCACAGCAGCCCCGTGAACCTGGAGGATCAATCTTGCACTCGGATATTCTTTTCATGGGATTTATCCCATTTTTTGTTTATATGTATTATTTGTACAATATTCCCCCTTCCCCCTTTAATTTCTCATACTTGTATATATGATTCAAACCTTTTTTCAAAACCAATCGGGAATCCACCCAAACCGGTTCCCGGTTGTGATCAAATGAATCGACCTAGGCTAGGAAGACTCCTTGTACATAAAGCACACATTTTTCCAATGTTAGGGCATAAAACACATTTTTCAAAAGGAAAACTAAATCAAGCGTAGGCGAAAGCATGCTAGAGACCGAAAGGTCGAGTGGAGTGCTTAACACCTTCTCCTCTCGTAACATAGCCCCCGAACCCGCTTCTTTTCAAAAAAAAGGTTTTATCTCTATTTTCCTTAAATAAAATGAGGTGGCGACTCTTCCTTTTTCAAACCAAAGTAGGGTAACCATTATGAGAAACCGAGCGGATTCCAGCCGCGTTTCGCACGGATCCTCACACGGGTACGGGCGCGGGCTCTCACAGTGGCGACTCTGCTGGGGACTGTTTTTCAAAAGTGGGCTAGACTCGATTTTTTTTTATGCTTCCGCCATTATTTGCTTTTGCCTTATATGTGCATATGTGTCCTAAATTTGTTTTGCAGGTTTTTATTTTATGTATGTAAATAAAAAGAAAAAAAAATCAAAAAATATTTTCCTTTCTTTCTTTGAAAAATCATTTTTCAAAATTAGAGACCTCACACACAATCACGTTTTCAAACTTCCGACTTAGCAACCGTACAAACCTTAGGGGGTGTAGCCAGGTGAGTGAAGGGGGGTCACCGATCCTCCGATAGGGCTCCCGGTTGAGATTCCCACCCCAAAGCACGGCTACTAGTCGTCGCTGCGGGTGTAAGCCACATGCAAGCCAAACCTCCAAAGCCTCGATGTCCGAATTTTCAAAATGTCACGTCCTCGACTTTAAGCCAGTTTTTGTCTAATAATTTCTCTTCAACCCTATGCATTCCTAAAAGGTTATAAACAACCTAAAGTGTGGATATTTTGGAACGATTGGGTTGACCCGAAATTATCAAGACCTTCACATAGACTGTAACCCGAATGGTGGATCCCAGAAAGAGTATAGGCCCTTCACTAGGGGTTTCGGACGGCCATTAGTACAGGTGAAAAACGTTGGTCCTATACTTTGGAGACGGTATCCACTGTTCCAGGATTTAATCATCGAACGTGTCAAAACAAAGCACAGTGCTTGTCCGGCTTCTTAGGTTTTTGTGCGTTGCTTGCGCTTCAACCTTTCTCAAAAATGATTTTGTTCCTTATACTTTTCTTCTCTTTGTGCTTTTATTCTTGTACATAAAAGAAATCCCATTTCAAAAATTTAAAACATTCTTTTTCCAATCCATTTTTTTAGAGGGAGAATCTCGCTTCTTTTTCTAGCGCGACATTCAAGGTCAGTTCCAGACATTACTTTGATCAAGGTCTACTCCGGGTTTTCTCATCAAGCATGGCCAACAGCGGACATAAATCAGGAAATGGGGCTAGGGGCTCACTTAACATTGAGCCGAGGAATGCAGTGGAACAATGGTTGGAATGGCGCTTGAACGAACACAGCAATCGCATGATCAGCCTTATGCAAGAATTTCAGAAAGGGATGTTAGATCAAATGGCGAGCCTCTTGAGGGACCAAAGTAAATTGGAGCTCAACGACCTCCAAGCACCCTAATTCCAAAATATCGGTTCCGATCTCAACTCTTCTTCCCCCCGAGATATGAGGTTCATGACATGTAATGATAATGCGCAGCAGATGACAAATAACAATTCAAGTTTTCATAATGTTGGGGATCAAAAACCAAGTCGCTCACAGAGAAGGTTCAGTCGTCATGATAGGCACTTTGATGAATTGAATGCTCCCATGAGTGTGATACTCCACGACTTGATGGCTCGAGGCTTATTGAAACCTATGGAAAGTTATGTGCCGCCAAATCCGTTGCCAAAACGTTGGGATGATTCTATGTATTGTGAGTTTCATCAGTCAAGAGGGCATAGCACAGACAATTTCTTTCAACTCCAGCATGTAATTCAAAACCTTATTGATGAGGAATTCATTGAGAAGCCCATACCGCAAATCAACCCGCCATATGACAATCGTAACGCCCCAAGGCCTGTGACTCCATATTGTGTAAACCCGTATGGAACCCCGAAAGCTTACAATCCTATCCCATCTGGCAAGGCTAAGGAGAAGAGTTTGGTTCGAAAGGAAGATAGACAATTCGATGAATTTGAAGCCCCGATATCCAGTGTTTTTTACAGTTTGATTTCTCAGGGAATCATGAAGCCCATGGAAGGGTATAAGTTACCCAACCCGTTGCCTAAATCTTGGGACCCCTCAAAGCTCTGCATGTATCATCAAGTTTGGGGTCACGATATAGACTCATGTTGGTCTCTCAAGCATGCCCTCCAGGACCTTATTGATAAAGAAGCTATCCCAAAGCCTCCCCCAAATGCTTCAAGTTCGAAGGTGTTATCCTAGGGGCTCACTGAGCCCCAAGGAAGGAGTTCTCTTTTGTTAGATGATGACCGCAGTGTACCGGCGCGAGAAAATGTTTCTCTTGTGAATAATAGAAGTTGGCCAACCCGAGGGATATGTCTTCTTTTGCTGTGAATAGGGCACACCGCCAAAACTCTAATCCCTTTTGCTTTCGGGCCCGTTCTAAAAAAATGCTCACTCTTTCTTTCGTCTTCCAAATCCATGCTTGCGTGTCATCTTTTCCTGTAATATATTTATTTGCTTGCTTGTCTTGTAAATACACGTTTTCAGTTAATGAACTTGCGTTATAATCAAGTGCCTTCATAATAACGTATTTTGTAAATTTGGTCCCACAAATGATTAATCTCACTTAATTAAAAGCAAATGATAATAAACGAGACTAATTTTAGATTGCGATTAATTGAGGTGAGAACTAGGGTCTACGGTGCTCTATGGGATTCACAAACGAAGGCAATCAAGGAAGTTTACAGAAGCGATCGATGGAGTTCCCGCCAACTATCAGACACATTTGAAGCGACCAAGCCAGTGCAAAGAGCCAGAAAATTATTGTTCTTATAATGAAAATGTTATTTGTTAATTCCTGCATCATGTTTTACATCATTCATTGTAAATTTCCAATTATTGTAATGCAACAAAAAAAAATGATGAGTACAAAAAAGGAGAGGGTGTCAAAAAAAAATGATGAGTGCAAAAAAGGAGAGGGTGTGAAAAAAAAAAAAAACGCTCTATACATTATTCTTTTTCTTTGTACATATTACATGCATCTTTTATTATTACTTCGAAGGAACATCTCGACCCCACTGAGCGAGCACCATCAACGACAACAACGGGTGACTCTCGCCAGACCTAATAGCTCAAGCCGGCCTCTTACATTGAGAGGTTAAAAACCCTTGCCTCAGAAATTTTCGTGAGTTAAACATTTTCCCTTAACAAACCAACCTCTCAATTTTAGAGGTTAGAGACCAAAAGTCAGATAGCCTTCAGGGACTCCATCAAGATCAAAAAACTCAACAACGAAGACGACATGGAGAGCACCACGCATATGAGGCTAATCCACATTGAAGAAGATCTCGATCTCTTGACTTTGGGCAAGCACCATCAATGACGACAACTGGTGTCTTTTGTTGGAGACCAACATGCTCTGCCAATCCCTTACACTAAAGGAGCCCAGCAGCCTCTAATCAATTTCAAAAATCTCGACAACGACGACAAGGACCTCCCACCCATGAGGTCAACAGGCGGTGATAATTATGATAGTTATTTGATGGTGTTCTCATCTCGATTTGTCACGGTCTAATCTGAGTCCAAATAAATCTTTTCAAAAAAATAGAAATTAACTTTTGATTTTGAAGCACTTGAACATTAACGCGAGTTCTAATCTTGAGTCATTGATTTCGAATGTGAGCAATTTCCTCGAGTCTGGGGGCTTCCCCCTACTCTCGTCCTTCTGTCAATTTTTTCTGCGCAAACACGATGTCAAAGATCTCACGGGGTCTTTATTTGCTTTTCCCAAAACACTGGCCTTGTGCCTTCCTCTTCCAATTCCTGTAATTGTCACAGCAAGGGAGGCGAGGGAATGTGATCCTATGACTCTCAAAATCCAAAATCTGGAAGTATTCTCAAATGAATGAATGTGAACTGGGGCTGCGCGTCAGGATTCAAAAATGATAGATGGGTTCCCCGTTAATGCAAAACGTCTCAGGGGTAGGACAACTCTCACATATAGTTGGTCCTTGGAAGTTTTAACATCAACAATCATCAGAATTTGTGAGACAACCGTCACAGGTGGTTAGGTCCCTTTCAAGAGAATAATCGGAGGGAAGTTTCTCAGATTAGTAGTTTGGGCCACAGGTCACAAAGCTCAATCGCCGGCAATACTGGGGGCTGTGTATAATTGGTTAATTCTTGAAGACAGTTGAGTTCCACCATCAAAGCGTCGAATGCAAATATGACTATCACATTGTGTGAGTTACTCCCAGCAGTGGAACATCAAATTTGTAACAACTCTCAACGACAGTTAGGTCCCAAAGCAGTATGAGTATCAAGGTATGGAGCTGCCTCGAACCGATGAACAGTACAAGACTCACCTTGGGATAACAGTAGGGGCTTCAAAACTTATGACCACTCTTATAAACAGCGAGGTCCTCAGAAAATGAGTCATCAAACGTGGGGCTGATCCTTGAGAAAGTGGGGCTTTCATGATTAATGATCTGGGGATGGTTCTGAAAAGGCACTGGGCTTCCGCAACCGACATCTGGGGGGGGCAAGGCAAAGTAATCCACCAGGAGAGATACCGTCGAGTAAACTTGATCAAAATGGGTGTAGGGAATTGACCTTTCGAGTACTCGCGCTAGGCTTTCATTTCCACTCCACCATATATCTCCACCTCGACCCTCATTTACCGCAAAGATTCAAAAAAATAAAAATAAAAAATATAAAAATGCACAATTCCTTCCTTTTTCAGATTCTTCCTCTTTGCACATAAACATTTTGTTCATTTTATAAAAAGCAAAGGCTGAAATGCAAGCAATGCACACGTGTCAAAAGAAAAAAAGAAAAAAAGAGAGTGTTTTCAATTCTGAAAGAAAGATGGCAAGATTTAAATTTCAAAATCATTTGCAAAGGAAATCCTCGTTTGAAGTCCTTCAATCATCAATGAAAATGAGAAGTTTTTGAAGTGAAAAATGCGCGCTATGATATTACATACTTGTGAAAATCTTTTGCGGGTGTCCAAATCTAATCTCATGCAGGTACCCCATCGCAAGAAGGGTCATCTCCAACAAATCGTCTGTCAAACAAAATGTGTTTTTCGAGTTTTTCTCAAACTCGAACTACGTAAGGTGTGATTCCCGAAAGGGATACGTAGGCACTTGCTTCGGCGAGTCCGACCACAAACACATCGAAATGATGGAAAGGGAGCTTGACCACAACGGCATCAAAATGCTGAACAGAGAGGCTTTGTCCACGCACACATCGAAGCAATCCACAGAAACTCGAGATGGCCTCCCGACAAATCCAAAATGCCTGGACATGAAAACATGATGATTGGTTTGCTCTCCTCAAGTCAAGAATCAAACATCTCATCACACAGTAACTACAAAGCCAAAGGATCCGTACATAGCAACAGCTTGCAGCGTATCCTTGATCTATCAAATATGAATGTGTGATTGAATTTTAGATCGTCTTATTTTTATCATGCCATTATCATATCATGTCATATACGATGTTGCACCCCATTCCCAGCATGTCATTTTCACATCCATATACTTATCATGCTAGCATCACAATTGCATCCACGATCACGTCGAACCCAAATCATATTCTTTAGTGAAAAACGTGATTTTACGAAAATGAAAGAAACTTGTGCACTTAGGTCACAATCAAACATAACTGACACTAGCACAAATGATTATGTGGTTTGCAAATGTTTCTTGATTGAACAGGTGCGCCCTAAAGCTTATCAACTCCATTCCCGCCTAATGGTGTTCCACTGTAAGGCGAGGCTCAGATCTCATCACGAAGCAATCTCAAAAGCTAAGGAATCAGAGTAAAATCTCGACCTGCAGCATCCTCGAATCTCTTTTCACGATACTTCTCTTAATTGGTAGAGTATCCTGAGTCTTAAAATTTGGTTCCCCTCCGGTCTTTTTCGGATTTATCCGAATCTGACCCTCGACTATTTGATTCCCCTCCGGTCTTTTTCGGATTTATCCGAATCTGACCCTCGACAATTTGGTTACCCCTCGGTCTTTTCGGATTTATCCGAATTTGACCCTCGAATGCTTGGTTACCGTGGTCTATTCGGCCGTCCCCCGAATCTGACCCCCCTCGAATGCTTTGTTACCCTGGTCTATTCGGCCGTCCCCCGAATTTGACCCCCCTCGAATGCTTGGTTACCCTGGTCTATTCGGCCGTCCCCCGAATTTGACCCCCCTCGAATGCTTGGTTACCCTGGTCTATTCGGCCGTCCCCCGAATTTGACCCCCTCGAATGCTTGGTTACCCTGGTCTATTCGGCCGCCCCCTGAATTTAACCCTTTTCAAAATGTTTGGTTACCCTCGGTCCGTTCGGCCGTCCCCTGAATTTGACCTTTTCAAAATGTTTGGTTACCCCCGTTCCGTTCGGCCGTCCCCTGAATTTGACCTTTTCAAAATGTTTGGTTACTCTGGTCTATTCAGCCGTCCCCCGAATTTGACATTTTCAAAATGCTTGGTTACCCTGGTCTGTTCGGTCGTCCCCCGAATTTGATCCCTTCTTCTCAAAATGTTTGGTTACCCCGGTCTGTTCGGCCGTCCCCCGAATTTGACCCCCCTCGAATGTTTGGTTACTCTCTGGTCCACTCGAGAGCTCGGGTTGGACCTCCCTCAGAACTACGCCCCGACTTGATTCCCGCAAGGGATACGTAGGCAGCTCGAATAAGAGCTCAGTCGCCCGTTCTCTCAATCAAATTTGTTACCCCAATCCCCAGCAAAGAGAATTCGGTTTCTCAATGCATCCCCTTCTAGCCGAACTACGATTGGTCTGATTCTCGCAAGAGATACGTAGGAATCTCGGGTTCCCGAGTTCGACCATATGATTGTGTTCGCTTGCTTGCTTGAGTAGAACTACGGAGGCTTGATTCCTGAAAGGGATACGTAGGAAGCCCTACTTTGGGTCTAGCCATCGAACCCTAGACGAGATCGGTTGTCTATATTGGATCGTCGAATCCACTTTACATCACAAGTGAATTCGACGAGGGGCTCTGTAGACACCCCGATCTCGCACCCCTAAAACCAACCATTTGATTCGGTCTAAGCGCGATAATTGACCTAAAACCCCAGATTTGGCAGTTCGGGATTACCGTACGCCTTATCGGTGCATCGGATGGTAAAACCATGTCCGGATTCATGATCAGGGCTCAAAACCGAGCAAACAGGCGTACACTTCGAAAATTGAGCGTCGGGACCCTACGACGGGCCCCGCACCCCTAGAACGCCTTTTACCGAACATCCCTTGCATTTAAAATTTTATTATTTTATTCCTTACTCTTTAACATAATCTAGATATGCCATCTTGACCAGAAAATTGAGAAGAGCAACTTTTGTGTTGAACCCGCGGACAACCGGGACACCGGAACGCGCACGACGGAACAGTCGCAAGTTGTTACGGAGCGAGAACACGGGGCCGGAAATAATGACAAATCATGCACAAAATTCGGCACACATGGCTGCAATGGTGGGGGGGTCACATGGGCCAAAATCAACCAAGGATTGACAAGTGGCATTCAAAGAAAGGTTGAATTTTCAAGTCAAGGACAACACCATCACTTTTGGCCAATTTTTCCACCCCTCTTGCATGAATTTCGGCCAAGGCACATCACCCCCCCATACTACCCCTACTCTAGGGACATTTTAGTCACAAAAATATCACCTCCCTCCTCCATATACTCCCTTGGTTGATCCAAGAAAAAGGGGGGACATTCATTACACTCACACATTCCATACACTCCCTCCATACACTTTCTTTCAACCAAACAACCTCCATCATCAAACCATCACTCAACCACCACTACCACCACAACACCACAACCCCTCCACCACTCCAAACACTTCAAAACAACTCCCCCAAACACTCAAGCAAACCACAACAACAACAACCACAACAACAACAACAACAACCACAACAACAACAACTTCAATCAAACAAAAAGAAGCCTTCCCTTGGAAGCAAAGGAAGCACACCACCCCCTAATCTAGGTAAGTTTACTTCTTGTAAATCATATATTTAAAACATGTAAGTTTTATATGAATTTGTGGGAACCTAGTCAACTAATGACTAGGTCTCCCTTGCTACATCTGTAATCTAGGTTTTAACTTTGTAAATAAACATGTTTAATGTATGCTAAATGTTCAAATCTCTGTCCTAATATGTACATATATGTTTTAAGTTTATTTTGGTGTTGATTTCATGGCTCAAATCTTAAATCCATGCAAGATATGGCTCCCTTACCCAGCTTGTGCATAATCTGCCCCCTTGATCTTCTTTCATGATTATTCTCATTTTTGCTCTTGTTTGTTCATAAATAGATGCATGATAATGTTAATAACACATATATAAACGAGTTCCCCAAGTTTCATGGGTTTATTCCAAGTTTATGCCATGTTTTGATACCTATCATCATGCCATGTCTAATCTGTCCAGTATGTTCTGTTTGCATCAAGTCTTTTGATGTGCTTTCTACTCTATCTTACCTTCGTTTCTGGATCTAAATCAAAACGTCAAAGTTGTTCCTTGCATATTGAATATGATTCTTGCCAAGTTCAGTGGTTTACATCCATGTCTAGGTCATGTTTTGGTAGGAATTTTCGTAGTACAGAACTGCTGCCTTGCTTGCTGCACTCTGGATTAGTCTGAGACTCTGAGTTCTTAAGTCCAAAAACTTGCCAAAACTCGATTTTCAAGTCTAAGTCAAAACATGAAATTTGTTCTCAAAAGACTAATAAAAATTTTCATGTTCTTGAAATAATTTTATGACCTAAGTAAAGACCCCTTTACATTTTCTAAATCAAGTGTCTGCTCTCAGACTAACATTTCCAGATTCTGACATGAAAATGTCAGAGGTCTTTTGATGCACTTAAACTCGTTTTATTCACGAGCTGTTTTGGGTACATCATATTAAATATGTGATCTTCAAGTTTCATGTTTTGAGTTTTCTCAGACTCATAGGTTATGATAGTGTAAATTGTCCGTCAAAATCTGATATGCAATGCTTTGCTGTGCTGGGCTGATTTTATGTTAATGTTTTTTGGCATGAGTTAAGCATGAAATATTTATCCATAAATCCAACCAAAATTCATACACGTTATCTAACATCTTGGGAGTGAGTCCCAAGCTTTAGATCTCTTTTTGGATAGGTGTTTCACAGGTACAATCCATGGCGACCCACAGCAGCCCCGTGAACCTGGAGGATCAATCTTGCACTCGGATATTCTTTTCATGGGATTTATCCCATTTTTTGTATATATGTATTATTTGTACAATATTCCCCCTTCCCCCTTTAATTGCTCATACTTGTATATATGATTCAAACCTTTTTTCAAAACCAATCGGGAATCCACCCAAACCGGTTCCCGGTTGTGATCAAATGAATCGACCTAGGCTAGGAAGACTCCTTGTACATAAAGCACACATTTTTCCAATGTTAGGGCGTAAAACACATTTTTCAAAAGGAAAACTAAAATCAAGCGTAGGCGAAAGCATGCTAGAGACCGAAAGGGCGAGTGGAGTGCTTAACACCTTCTCCTCTCGTAACATAGCCCCCGAACCCGCTTCTTTTCAAAACAAAAGGTTTTATCTCTATTTTCCTTAAATAAAATGAGGTGGCGACTCTTCTTTTTTCAAACCAAAGTAGGGTAACCATTATGAGAAACCGAGCGGATTCCAGCCGCGTTTCGCACGGATCCTCACACGGGTACGGGCGCGGGCTCTCACACAAACACAAAAGAGCAAATGGACATCTTTCTCAAGTGTCTCAAGATTGATCTCCGCACCCACCTAAGTGGGGCTTGCTACTCCGACTTCTCCCAAATGTATGAAGCGGGGGTACGCATGGATGACTTGCTCAAGGAGATTAAAAAGGCCACTCCTACCTATCGTTACAAGGCCGCCTCTAATTCAAACAAAGAGGCTTCTTTCAATGCCGTTACTACCGACAAGGGGAATTACAAGAAGGTCCCTCCACCACAAGGCAAGCGGTTCCAAAACGACCGCGTCTACACTCCTCTCAATGGCATGACCATCACCGAGGTCTATGAAGCTCTAAATGTCAAGGGACGAATCACTCCTCTTCAAGGGTACAAGCAACCACAACCGCTCCGTCCTAATCATGCCCACCATAAATGGTGTGACTACCATCAATGCACCGGCCACCTCACCGAGGATTGCTTCTCCATCCGCAACACCATCCAAGACCTCATAGACAAGAAGGAATTCATAATCCATAATGAGGGTGGTGTCAATGTAATAGAGGTAGGAGAGTTTGAAGGAACCACTCATTCGATCCCAATTGTGAATGAGGGCTCCAATGATATGAATAAACTTGATAATTCTTGTTATGTTGTGACTTATGATGAGATTATGAGGGAAGTCTTAGAGAATAGGAAGAAAAAGCTACACGGGACCGTGAACATGCTCACTCGCAGTGGCCGAGTAACAACGAGCACAATCCCTCCCAATACCGCAGCAACCAACACCTCTTCTCAAAGATCGCAAGCACGCGACGTACCCGAAGATCCTTTGTTAACACAACTCAAGAAGACGCAAGCCAACATATCCATCTGGGACCTTATTGCATCATCAAAGAAACACCGATACCTCGTCATCAAGAACTTGGATGACACATCAGTCTCTCCTGACACGACTCCCGAGAACCTCACAGCAATGATAGGTCACATTCATTTCGGCAATGTCATCACTTTTGCCGACATGGACCTCCCGCCATTTAAGTTCGAACACAATGAAGCCATCTACCTCAACGTAAGGGCAAGGGGGAGACCCATCTCAAGACGGTGGTTCTGCACTCAACTTAATGCCTAGCCGAGTCATGGGCATACTGGGGCTCAAAAGCTCCGATTTACAACCCTCCGCCCAAGTCATTAGAGGGCACGACAGCACTGCCCGTACAGTCATGGGAATGCTAGAAGTTGATATCGAATTTGGAAGCATGGTCATGTCCGTCCCATTCCAAGTACTTGATGTCCCTGCTTCATTCAACTTGCTTTTGGGCCGACCATAGATCCACAGTTCCAATGCGGTCCCTTCCACTCTTCATCAATGTGTAAAGATCAGAAATGGGGACGAGATAGTCACCGTCATGGCCGAGAATGTCACCATCCACAAAAATGGGGGACAACCCGTTCACCAAGTTCAACACGGGATAGAAGATGCCACTCTCTCCGGCGTCAACACCATCGATAAAGGGGGAAACAGGCAATGGACCCTCGGCAATCCTAAAATCCTCTGCATGATGAGGAACATGAATCACTTTCCTGGTCTAGGCCTAGGGAAGCACCAACAAGGGATATTGCACCCCATAGAGGTTCTTTTTGTCAGAAACAAGTTTGGTTTGGGATACGAGCCTACCGAAGATGACTTGAAATACGAGAAAGCAGTCGAGAGTCAAAAGACCCGAGCTCGCAAAGAAGGTCGACAATATGAAATCCCCGACTTGAGGCCTTACCGCAACACACTGAACGGTTATTTTGTTCGCCAAGGGGAAGATGTTCCTTACATGATCTTTCCCGAACCATGGGTTAACAACAAGGACGTCAGAAAGACCGGTCTTGAGATCTTCACTGATTGTGAAATTCCGACACAAGAAAGGGAGCCTACTCCAATGTCACCCCAAGAGTGGTGGGGCAAGAAAGTGACTATAGAGTCCGAGGTAGAGATTACTGTGGGGGGAAGAACTATCTGATCTAGCCTCCATGTTCGAAGAATTTGCCATCATGGAGGATTGTCAAGTCAACGCCATCTACGACACCGTCGTCAGAAAGGAAACCATCAGTGAGATCCCGCCAAGATCCGAGCCAATTAACAACTGGTATTCAACGAAGGGGCCCATAGTATCCGAAGATTTCTTGATCCGAGAAATGGGTTGCATACCCCGTACAGCAACAAAGGAAAAGCGGATCACAGTTACTTTCGAGTCCGAGAGTGTTTCTAATACCCTCACCCAAGAGGATATGGAGGAAATAGCCGAGCGTGTGTTTCCTTTCTTTGCTAATGAAAAATTTGATATTTCTGAGTTCCCCGAGATTGCAAACATCATAAATGATGAATTAACTAATAACGAACTTAATGAACAAGTTAATAACGATTCAAATTATGATGAAATAGACCACGAAAACATAACAAACCTAAATGAACTAGCTCAACAGGTTCGTTGTCGTGGTGAAAATGGTCCAGGGGCTGATGAGGAATTGCATGTTGTTAATCTGGGTACCGACGAAGAGCCGAAAGAAACGAAGATTGGCAGCTTCTTCAAGGGGGAAGACAAAGACAGATTGACTGCACTGCTTAAAGAGTTTGTGGATGTATTCGCATGGTCGTATAGAGACATGCCGGGTTTGGACAGAAAGGTCGCGGAGCACAGAATTCCGATCAGAAAGGACGCCAAGCCAGTAAAGCAGAAGCTCAGAAAGATCAAGCCAGAATGGTCTCTACAAGTCAAAGAAAAGATTGAAAATCTCCTCAGTGTGGGTTTCATCAAAGTCATTGAGTATCCAACTTGGCTAGCCAACATTGTGACAGTCAGAAAGGCAAACGGCAAGGTTCGGGTTTGTGTGGACTTCCGGGATTTGAACAAAGCTTCCCCGAAAGATGATTTTCCACTACCAAATATCGACATGCTCGTCGATTCGACTGCCAACTATGAAGTCCGCTCATTTGTGGACAGTTTTGCCGGTTACAATCAGATTCTCATGTCCGAAGAGGATCAACACAAGACAGCTTTCACAACACCGTGGGGCGGTATCTGCTACACCGTTCGGACTAAGGAACGCTGGGGCTACCTACCAGAGGGCTGTTACAGATCTATTCCATGACATGATTCATAAAGAGATCGAGGTCTATGTAGACGACATGATCATCCATTCGAAGGGAACCGACGGTCAACATTTGATAGATCTTCGCTAATTCTTTGAAAGACTTCGACAACACAACATGAGACTCAATCCCGCAAAGTGCACTTTTGGGGTCGTCAGAGGAAAGGTCCTCGGTTACATGGTCACTGAGAGGGAAATTGAAGCCGATCCCTCCATGATCAAGGAAATCATTGACATGCCTCCTCCAAAGACACAGAAGGAAATCAAAGGTTTCATAGGCAGACTTCAATACATCAGTCGATTTGTGCACCAACTCACTTCCATGTGTGAGCCGATCTTCAAGCTACTCAAAATAATGTGGCTCTAGAATGGACCGATGCTTGCCAAGAAGCCTTCGACCAAGTGAAGCATTACTTGACATGCCCTCCAGTTTTGGTCCCACCGCACAAGGAGAAGCCTCTCTTGCTCTATCTCACTGTCAATGATGAAGACCTAGGGGCGATGTTAGCACAAGAACAGTGAGACTCCACGAAAGAGAATGCTATCTACTTTGTCAGCCGCCGGTTTCAAGGAGCTGAAAAGAACTACTCCGTTTTAGAGAAGTCTTGTGCTGCACTGGTTTGGGTTACTCAAAATATCAAGAATTACATGGAGGCCTTCCCAATCAAGTTGGTAGGAAAAGTGGACCCGCTCCGCTACATCTTCGAGAAGCCTTTCATGTCAACAAGAATAGCCAAATGGTATTTCATGCTTGCCGGCTACGATATCACTTACATCACACTCAAATCCATCAGGGGGAAAGTCTTCAGTGATCAGCTTGCTGAATTTCCGTGTGACGAAGTGAAGGGGGAAGATGTACAGTTCCCCGCCGATCATTTAATTTGCGCTACAACAGAAGAAAATAAGTGGCAACTTTTTTTCGATGGCGCAGCCAATAAGCATGGATATGGCATAGGGGTGTTACTTGTTGATCCAAAGAACATGTATACTCCAATCGCTATCCGCCTCGAATTTGAAGCCACCAACAACATCGCTGAGTATGAAGCATGCATAGCAGGGCTCGAAGCAGCCCTCGAGAGAAATGTCACAAGTTTAGAGGTATTTGGTGATTCCTTGCTCATCATCAATCAGACATCTGGAAAGTGGAAGATTCAAGACTCAACTCTTCAACCGTATAGTCAACATCTCGAGGAGTTGGTTGAACAGTTTCAAGAAATCACCTTCAACTACCTGCCAAGGGACAAAAACCGTTTTGCTGACGCACTAGCCACCATCGCTTCACTGGTCAAAATACCTGAGGGTAAAATGGTGAAGCCCTTCAAAATTTCCCGAAGGAACAGTCCGGCATACTGCATGAGTATCGAGATCAACGAGGTCCAAGCAAAATCCCCGTGGTATGCGGATATCATGAATTTCCTCAAGGATGGTACTTATCCCGAGAATAGCAATAAGAAGTCCCAAATGGCATTGCAAAGACTAGCCTCCCGATATGTACTGATTGGGGACCGAGTCTACAAAAGGCACCACGAAGGGATCAATCTCCTGTGCGCAAATGAGACCGAAGCTCAAGAAATAATGCATGAGATCCACGAAGGTGAATGTGGACCCCACATGAACGGGTTTATGTTGACCAAGAAGATACTCCGCATGGGTTATTATTGGATTACCATGGAAAGGGACTGCATCGAGAAAGTCAAGAGGTGCGCCAAATGCCAATTCCATGCCAATCTACAGCACTCTTCACCCTCACAGCTTTATAATATGACCACGCCTTGGCCTTTCTCTTGTTGGGGCATAGACATCATCGGCAAAGTTCACCCTACTGGAAGCAACGGACAATCTTTCGTCCTAGTAGCCGTGGACTATTTTACCAAATGGGTCGAAGCACAGGCTTACCGAGTTCTCAACGCTAAAAAAGTGCCTGAATTCGTAAAAAACCACATCATGTGCCGGTACGGCGTTCCTCATGAGATTATCTCAGACAACGGTTCTCACTTTGAGAAAGAGATGGACGCGCTCCTGGTAGAATACAAGATTACTAAGCACAAGTCATCTCCATACCGCCCTCAAGCAAACGGCGCGGTCGAGGCAGCTAATAAGACAATCGAGACCATTGTGAAGAAAATGGCCTCCACCGGAAGGGATTGGCCCGAAAAGCTACCTCTAACATTATAGGGCTACCGCACGTCAATACGTACAGCGACTGGTGTCGCGACCCGAAACCCTAGCACTATTTTATTGAATTTATTTTATTTATTTTATAATTTATGTGTGTATTTTGTGTTTTATAATATTTCATGTCTAGAATTTTAATTGATCAAATGTTCCAAGTGTGAAGATAGGGGAAATTTTTGAAAGTGTGTTATGTGGGTTAGGTGTTCAAAGTAGAAGTAGAGGGTTAATTGTGAAACTATTTTTTTAAAATATCTTACTTACTCCCTTCCTACTCCCCCTTCTCCCTCACTCTTCTCCTGCACACTACACACACACACACACTCCCTTCTCTCTCTGTCCATGGTTTTGAAGGTAAGAAAATCTCTCTCCCTCTTTCCTTCTTTTGATCATCTTCCATTCATTGTTTCTTATTGCTCATTTTATGAAAAATGTTTAGATCGTCGCTAGGATCGTTTAGAGCTAAGAAAATTCGAATTCCGTCATCTTTGATAAATTCCAAGTAAGTTACTTTTCCCCCATTTATGCAAAAAATGTTCATCCTTAGCTCATTTGATGCTCTAGTTGTTATATATTGCTTCTAGGGTTGATTTGGAATTTATTTGCATTTCATCCATTTTTGTGAAATTTTGATGTTTGAATCATCTCTTGAATTGGGTAGTCTAGATGATGTTATATGAGTCATTTTAGACTTATAAGTTGTTTTGGTACATTGGTATACTAGTTAGAAGGTTTGATTTTTGGTTGAGTTGTGTTTTGGTAAGAAAATGGAAGAACCCAGTTCATCCCTACCGATTTCCGGCAGAGCAGGGGTTTTGGGCGACCGCCCATAGGTGAGTTGGGCGACCGCCCAGACCATCAGTTGAATTTGTGTGGAACCAAGGGTTTTGGGCGACCGCCCATGATGGTTTTGGGCGACCGCCCAGGTCATCAGTTGGTTTGGTGATTAGGCAATGGTTTTGGGCGACCGCCCATTGAGGTTTTGGGCGACCACCCATGATGGCTGTTCAGGAAAGTTTCTATTTTTAGTTGTTTTGAGAGTCAAGTGTGGTCTAGGCTCGGATTACTATTCTAGTGGACTTAAGTTAACTTCGTGGGACACTTTATTGTTTGGAATTTATTCCTTTGTGAACAAATGTAATATGGAAATTGATCAATTATTGTTTGGGAATGTTGGGACGACTTTATTACGTGTGGTTGGTTTTAATTCACCTTTATGATGATTATTTGGCTTGGTTCCCTACTTTGGAATCATTAGTTGTTTATTTAAGCTAGTATTTATTACTTAGCATTTATTTGAAAGTCCAGCTGGTTACTTGTGTTCGAGTCAGGCAATGGATAATGCTATAATGGCACAAGCCAAGTCCAGTATAGCATCGCCCATTGGTCCTTCTTTCCTCATCCAGATTGGCCTTGGTTGGGATGAGCTAGCTCCTTTGGTGAGTATTCTAGCTAGTCGTTTTGAGTATGACTCTGTGTCATTTCCCCTGTCCTTTGTGACATGTTAAATTGTTATGGTTCGGTACCGGGATTGTTATCTTCAGCTGTTTATGCTACTATGAAGATGGTTGGATTGGTTGATTGGTTGAAGCTGCGCAGCAATTGTTCTATCAGTTTGGGAAACCTTGGCTAATATCCTTTGTTACTTGTTTATTTCCACTGCTATATGTTAACTGTTACTTGCTACGTGCTATATGAGATTTATTACTGTTATTGCATCATAGCATGTCATGTAGTTGCATTAGTAACTTATTGAGATTTATCTCACCCCCTTTCTTTTTATCTTTGTTTTTCCTTAAAAACCCCCCAGGAAGAAAGGATTAAGACTCGCTGATCACGAGGAGGACGCCGAGAGGGTTCGTAGCTTTTGGGCAGGTTGTTGTTCGGTTTGCATTACTTAAATGTATAACCTTTGGGATAGTATTGCCAAACTATGACGTCATTAAGAAGTTGTAATATTTTGTATTTTGGTGTAAGCTTGTGGAGCTTATACTAGTGGTTTAGTAATGTTGTTAAGATTTGGATTTCTAAAACCGTGTATTATCATATTTTGGTATTAAAAGGAATTTTTATCTTCAGTATTTTGGTGTTTATTTGTTTAAGTTGACGTCCAGCTCGCGAGCTCCCGGCCCGCGGGGTCGGGGTCGCGACAGTTGGTATCAGAGCTATGGTTTAGCTCTAAGTATATGTATAGGTGTGAATACCCCTTTCCGATGAAGCAACGCATGGGAAGTATCTTGTGATTATTTTTATTTACAAAGGGAATATTCTTAACGACATTAAAATTATGAGAGTCGCCACGCCGTTTTAATTAAAGCCAAAACATTGAAAAAAGCATTTTTAGTGGGTTCGGGGGTCAAATTACAACAAGAGAAGAATATTGAACGTTATCACTCCTATTGCCCGAATTCATCGGTCTTTCTATCATGATGAATGTGTTAGTAGTGTGTTAGTGATTTAGACCGGATCCGAAGATTGCCTACGTTCCTCTCAATGTGAGAAGCTCAGGTCAGCGTAGTTCGCAGAAAATTTGAATAGGCAGAAGAATCGGGATCATGCATAATGAGGGGGGAATTACCTAAAGTTTAGGGTTTAGAAGTAGTTCCTAGATCATCCTCGGGTTCATGAACCCTCGATCATCATCGGCTATGAAATAACATGTAATTATGAAGATCACAACCCTAAATATAGCATAAATAAGGTTTTAATCTATGAACACAAAGAACATGCGAAGAACATATTATGAACATATGAATGAACATGCAAAGCATATGAAGAAGCTATGAATAAACATGTAAGAACATGAATATAAAAGATCTACATTAAAAATGATGCAAGAACATGAAGAAAAGATTAGAAAACTTACCTATCTTGGCAAGAAATAAACCATGATCTTCTTGGAGGTTTGAATGCTAATTAGAGAGCAAAATAGTGTTTAAGAACTCCAAAATTCGTATTTAGAGCTCTCCAAATCGGACCCTAAAACCAATGGAATGGAATGGTTTATATAGTAGGCTGATGTGAAGATCTGATGGTCAGGATCATCCAAAGCAAGGTTGGCCGCCTGGCCATGGTTGAAGCCGGTGACAAGAATGGCCGCGTGGCCAAGATCAACGCGCAGCAAGGTTGGCCGCGTGGCCAAGGTTGCAGGCTGACTTGATTCTTAAGCTAGGGTTTCTGCATGGTTCTAAGGAAACCATTTGTTACCTATTTTGATAGATTTTGCCATAAATGAGATATTTCGGGAATCCGGGACAAGTCTTTGCAAGGTTTCTAATTCCTATAAAGTCCTTGTATTTTTGGGAAAGTCCTAATAAACTCATTTTCAGGTCGGGTACTAACAGTAGCCCCTCGGCGACGCTTCTTGCAAGGCAATGTGGGGTCGACGATAAAAGAAGGATCCGTCTGAAACATGAGTTTCAAAACAGATGAAAGGTAAGGGAACGGCTGAACCTTGACAGGCGACCTACGTATCCGCGGGGGAATCAAGCCAAACGTAGTTCAAATCTAATGGGAAATTGGGAATGATTGTCCTCTGATGGGGAGCAACGTCTTCTGCTGGGGAAAGTGCACCTGCTGGGGATGAGAGATGACCATGTCGGTCGGGTGGCTGGACCTTTTCAGGTTTCCTACGTATCCTCCGAGGAATCAAGCCGGTCGTAGTTCAGAGCGACTGGGTATAAAACGAGACATCGGACTTCTGATAGGGATAATAAACCTACGGATACTATCTTGTATGAAGAACGAACATTCGTAAGCAATGAAGTTATTTGGGAAAGATGGAGACTACGTTGTCTAAATAATCCCAAGATGGAATGGTAAACGCAATCAGGATCGCCAGGGTTCCTGCCAATTGTGCTAAAGTAATAGTTGTTGGATCTCCCGCGAACAGAAACGCCGAGGCTCCTGCCAATCGCGATCGATCAAGGATACGTATGTCATAGAGGCGCTGAAGTCTCTACGATCATGCAAATCCTAATAATAGATGCCGGATCTCTCGCAAACAGAAATACCGAGACTTCTGCCAACCACAATCGATCAAGGATACGGATGTCATAGAGGCGCCGAAGTCTCTACAACCATACGAATCCTAATAATAGATGCCGGATCTCTCTCAAACAGAAACGCCGAGGCTTCTGCCAATTACGATTGATCTAGGATGGTATGTCATAGAGGCGCCAAAGTCTCTGCAATCATACGAATCCTAAGCAAATATTCGGTGAAGAATGGAAATTTTAAGGGGCTTTCCGTACCCAAAGGTAACGAATATCAGTCAAAGTAGTGCCAAGGGCATTTAAAATGAATTAATGGGAAAAGATCAAGGGCAAAAAGGGAATTTTATCTGAAGGGACAAGGTTGGCCGCCTGGCCAAACACACTGAATTGCAATAGTGGCCGCGTGGCCAAGACCGCTGAGTGGTCAGATCTCCTTCACGCGGATCGCTGATCTGACGGCTGGGGTTGCAAGGGCATAAGTGGCCGCGTGGCCAAGGTTGCCGGCGGGCTGAGTCTTGGTCACATCACCAAAAACCCTCCCTCTTCTTCTTCTTTTCTTCTTTCTTCTTCTTCCTTCCTCCATTTGTTGATGAGTTAGAGAGAGAAAATTGAGTTTTTAGAGAGAGAAAGCTCAGATTTTGATAATTTTGAAGACTTCATTTCACATATTTCTTGAAGCTATGGCAGATTGGATCAATGAGGCGTTATTTAGGGATTTTCCGGGCCAAGGTGGGTATATGCTTCCACAACAAGAGCAACAAGGAGAGGGGCACGGTGATGCTCAGGGCGGAGGAAATGTAGGGGCTGACCCAGGAGCGGGCTTTGAAGTGGCGCCCTTGATTCCACGGGGCGGTTTGAGACCACGAGCCACGATTCGGAATTATCGCGATAATCTGCTGCGGTCTACGTTTGACCAAGATTACGATTTTTACATCGACTCTGAGCGTCATTGGTCGATGGGGCTTCCGGAGACGCGAGAGGTAAATTTTGAATTTTCACTCCTCTCCTTCTCGCACATTTGTATGTTTTATGCACATAATATGAAATGCTAGAATAATGGAATGCTAGAATTTAAATTGCTAGAATTGTAGATTGCTAGAATGGTAACGTACCTGTGCTGTGTTTACCTGCAGAGGATCAAGGCTCGTGGGTCCACAGTAACTGTGGGTAAACTGTGGGCGTCCCTGCCGGAGGGACCGGGCGGTTTGCGTGCTCGGATCGAGGCTATGGGCTTTGGCCCATTCTTTGACAGTGTCCGCATAGTCGGGGCTACCCTGAAGGTGGCAGCGGTGATAGAGGTGTACCGGGAGTTCTGGTGGGATACCACCCATACCTTCCACTTCAGTTGGGGAGAGATTACCATCACGTCGACGGATTTCGCGGCCATCACAGGGTTGAGGTTTACTGGTACCCCTTTGCCTTTTGATGAGAGCTTGGTGGAGCGGCGGGACTATAGACAGGCTCTGCTGGGAGTCGACACTGACCTGGGAGGAGGTGTCAAGGGTTATGGAGTGGAGGCCGGGAAGGTGAACCGCTTGGTGGAGGTGTCTATTGAAGCCTTTGGTAAGGGGGACTATGATTTGGATTGTTTGGTCCGGCTTATGGTACAGCTTTTCAGAGATCTTGTTTCCGAGTGGGGCTACTGTCTGCCGGTACTCACTGCTAGGGGCTTTGGTGGACTTGGACCTAGTCGGTGGGATTTCTTGGGGTGGAGCCGGTTTAGCTGAGATTTACCGGGCATTGGACCATTGCTCGAGGGCTAGCTCATCGGCCTTTGACGGGTTTCAGTTCGCCTTTGAGGTATGCTCTTGACTGCCCTTCTTTTTCACATTGTTGAGATTTCTGCTCTATCCTTTGGTCTGAAATATCTTTTTCATTGCATGCACAGGCTTGGGTGTACGAGATATTTGGTGTCGCCCCTTTTCAATTGGTGATGAGCGCCAATAAGGTTGTTCCCATCATGTCGTACTGGTGCAAGGGCAACAGGGCTCCTCCCCGCAGAAACCGGGATAGGAAGACGGTGGATGCTGCTGATCTGAGGAGGGTGTTTGCGATGTCTGAGCCCGTCGGGGTTAGATTTTATCCATGGAGTCCGGCCAATGAGGCGTCGGTGGGTCCCTATGTTATGGAATTGACCGCTTCTAGGGTTCTGCTTGTGGGTCTCACCGGGGAGGCCATGTATCTCGGAGAGAGGGTGGTTCGTCAGCACAGGGCTGGTGCGTTACCGTGGGTTCCTTATGTTCCTCCTCGGGATATGCTCCGTCCTGCGAGGTTGGCGACTTTCTTGGCTCCCACTCCGGCAGAGCATTACAAGGGGAGTGATGATTATGCCGGCTATGTACGGACACGGCTGGTCAGTCCACAGGTATGGGCTAGGATGTTGTCTGGAGAGGGGTCGAGCTCGGCCCGTTATGTAGGTTGGAGTCGGCCTTTGGTTGACATTCCCCTTCGCTCGAGTAGCGTGAGAGTGATGAGGGGCGGTCGGGAGGTGGAGCTTAGCTTGGAGCCGACTGATGCAGATCTTGTTGAGGAGACATTCATTCCTCCGCCCGACGCTGGGGTACGGCTTTGTGCTTTATATTAGTCATGTTTGCACACACCTATTTCTTTCTGCATTGTAATCATTTGCCTTGGCTTCCCTTTCAGGTGACTCGGGAGGCATATATCCGTTCAGCTCGGCGGGAGAACGTGTTGATGCGCTTACTGAGGGAGGCGTACCATTCATGTACTTGTCAGAGGGACGACGTTGCGTCACCCCAGCGTCGGGAACGGTCTCCGAATGGTGCGGGCTCTTCTCACACTGGTGGTCGAGCGGTCCGGGGACGGAGTTCGGGTGCCGGTATCTCTCGAGCTTTAGCGCGGCGTGGAGACACCACGGAGGAGGATTCTGATTAGGCGGGGCCCATCCTTCCATCTTTATTTCCTACATTGTTAGCTAGTAGAGAGCAGAGGGATATGTATGTATAGAACAGATGTACAAAATGCATGTATGTATATTATGTTCTAAAATGCAATTTTATTGTGGGAGCCTACTTGTGCAAACTAGTTATTTTATAAATGTTCCTAATTTTATACAATGCATGAGCCACGGGACGGGGCAGGTACGTAGTTGCATGGATTCGTTACGGAGTGGGAGGAAACAAACTGGATTTCTGTATGGTACAATAGTGGCCGCGTGGCCATGGCAAGGCCCGGAGCAATGTTGGCCGCATGGCCATGGCAAGGCCCGGAGCAAAGTTGGCCGCCTGGCCAAGGACAATATCAGCCGCGTGGCCAAGAGCATATGTGGCCGCGTGGCCAAGTCCTACGCCGCCTCTGGTTTTCCTTTTCCTGGCAAGAATCAGAGGTTGTGTAGTATTTAATAGGAGTTTGTGCCCTATTCAACTTCGTACCAGCAGCTTTTTTGGTCAATTTTGAGCTTCAATCATCAACTTGCTCTTGTTTTGCCATGGATCATAATGCAAGGCTTTCTAGACTTGAAAAAGGAGCTTTCATAACATCTTTGGAGAAGTGGGTTGCCAAGATATCCGGTCCTTGTCGTAGGAAGTTTGAGAAGCGCTATGGGATCAAGTGTCTTTGGTCATTCCTGCACATGAACTCCAACACTAACCTCTTGCAAGCTTGTGGGAAGTTTTGGGACAACACTCTTCATGTTTTCAACTTTTCTTTTAATGAGATGGTACCCACTTATGAAGACATTAAGGCGCTTTGCGGTTGTGAGGGTACACTTGCATTGCCCTTTGATTTTATTTCTTTGCACGACAAGTTGATAACTTTTGGTGTGCCCGCAGATGACATTGGTAAGTATGCTAGAGGTGGTTACGTCGACCTTTCTTGGATGCCAAGGCACTTCATGCACGCGGATGTGACCTCGGACCGTTCTTTGGACCATCTAGCCTTGTGTTTATTTGCTTCTATTGTTTTCCCTTCCAAAGTCGGATGTGCTAGTGCGGGATGTTTGACCATGGTGGATGCGGCTCGTTCGGGACATGACATTGTACCGGCCATCCTTGGGGAGATCATTTGTGGGATTCCTCATCTTGCGGTTTATGGCGGGATGCCGTGCGGCAGTGATAGACTTTTAACTATGTGGTTGCAAGAAAGGCTCCGAGTAAACAAGCCAGCGGTTTCTTCGGCGGTGTCCCCATGGATGCATCGCATCAGAGGTATGGAGGAGAGGTTCGAGGGCATGAATCTCAAGGGTTGGGAAAGGTACTTGGCGGAGATGGTGACCGATGACATCAAGTGGGTGGTGCCCCATTGGCACATTAATTCTGTGAGGGAGAAGCAAGTTGGACTGCACATGATTAAAGTTCCGTCATTTTCTGGGACCACTTTTTACTACCCTGCTAGAGTACTTCGTCAATATGGTCTAGTGCAAACCATCCCCGATGGGATGAGGAGAGGACCCGTTATCCTTTTGGCATACTCCATTTGGATGATAGCGCTTCGGTTCTCCTTTCTCAAATGTGGGGCAAGGCCGGTTTTAGCCATAGGACTCTCATCACACGCTCCAACAACACCTACCTATCACGAGAGTATTTGGATTGGTTTATGGAGAGACTTGGGCAAGCGGAGCAGACTTTAGAGACCCTAAGGGGCACTATTTTAGCATCCTGTGCTCCTAGTTGTTCATTTAGGATAAAGGAAGCGATGGCCTATGAGAGGAAGAGAAGCCAGAGCATGGCTAATGGAGATGGAGCGGGGACTTCAAGGAAGAGAAAGGATGGGGAGACTCCTAGTGTCAAAGCTAAAGGGGTTAGTGAATTTGAGAGGAGGTTTTGCGAGAAACCTAACAAGAAAAAGATTCGCCGTGGTCAAAGTAAGAAGAAAGAGACCGAAGGCACGAGTGGCACTAAGGAGTAATTCCGAGGATCCTTCCATAGTCGTTGCAAACACATTGTTTTAATTTAGTTTATTTTTGTCTTAGTTTCAATTTTAGAATAGGTTATTTATTCAAAAAGTATGTCAATCTTAGACTCATCAAATAAGTGTTAACATGCAATGACTATAGAAATAAAAGTTTTTTGCTTTCAGAAAATATAACTTCTATCTTTATTGCTTTGTGACATGATTTGGATGTTTATTTGTTTTTTTAGACCGCACCTTTTGAAAGGCTGCCTACGTTCCCCTTTTACAAATAGGACTAAGGGGCTCAGGTCACCGTAGTTCACTCCAGTCAGACTAGAATGATTTTAGAGAAAGGGAAGATAGAAGGGGGAATGCTCTAACTTTTGCCTAGACCGCCCTTGCGGGTTTTCGATCTAGCGAGCTTTGTATGCACCCTTATTTTGCATAGACCGCCCTTTGCGGGTTTTCAGTCTATCAGGCTTCTTTTTGCGTAGTAACATTTTTTTATTTTTTATTATTTTTTTTTTAGAGAGGGGGAGTCTAGTCATAGTAGCGTCTGAGCTTGCTGAGGTTGACTGGTTCCTTGAACGGGTTGCCATCCAAATCTGCCATTCTGACCGCTCCTCCGGAGAAGATCTTCTGTACTACAAATGGCCCTACCCAAGTGGGGGCCCATTTCCCGAGGGGGTTGAACTTGTTGGGTAAGCGTGCTTTGAGCACCAAGTCTCCTTCCTTTACGTCAACAGGCTTGACCTTTTTATTGAAGGCTTTTGTCGTTCTCCTTTGATAGGCCCGGATGTGTTCCATGGCCTTCAATCTGCGTTCATCGAGCGTTGCCAATTGATCATAGCGACTGCGAAGCCATTCTACCTCATTCACTTGGTTCTCGAGCAATATCCTCAAAGATGGCACCTCCAATTCAATAGGGAGTACCGCCTCCATGCCGTATGTCAAAGCATAAGGGGTCTCTCCAGTAGCGGTGCGGACTGACGTTCTGTACCCCCAAAGTGCCAATGGTAACTTCTCGGGCCAATCCCGTCCCTGCAAAGCCATTTTGCGAATTATCTGCTCTATCGTCTTGTTGGCTGCTTCAACCGCGCCGTTAGTCTGTGGATAGTTCGGGGAAGATTTCTTTCATTCGATCTTGAATTCTACGAGCAAGCGAGCACACTCGGCTTCGAAATGACTACCATTATCTGATATAATGAGGTTAGGGACCCCATACCGACACATAATGTTCTCTTTGATAAACTGCGCCACCTTCTTGGAATTCAGCACCTTGTAAGACTGAGCTTCGACCCACTTTGTGAAGTAGTCGACTGCGACGAGGACGAATTCATGACCATTACTACCGGCCGGCGAGATCTTCCCAATGATGTCTATACCCCACGTGGCGAATGGCCAAGGCGTGGTGGAACTATACAATTTGTGTGGGGGGATGTGGTTGAGGTTGGAGCATACTTGGCACTTGTGACACCGTCGAACCCATTGAATACAGTCTGTCTCCATGGTAATCCAATAATAGCCCAGCCGAGTGATCTTCTGTCTAAGCATCCTTGCATTCATGTGGGGTCCGCACAACCCGTTGTGTACTTCTTCCATTATTGTTTCAGCTCTCTTGTTGTCGACACATAAGAGCAACAAACCGTCGTAATGCCTCTTGTACAAAGTATTGTCTAACAGCACAAACTGCCCCGCCAAGCTTTTAAGTGCTTGCAGACTCTTGGCCTTCACATCTCCGTCAAAGGACATAACTTGTAGATTTGGGCGTACCATTGATCTCCATTTACCTCTGCATCGATCTGGATTTCACAGCAATAGGCGGGGTTCTCTCTCCGTCCAACCCTGAATGGTTTCACGGACCTTCCTTTTGGAATTTCAACAAAGGAGGCCAATGTAGCTAGAGCATCTGCGAACCTATTTCTGTCTCGCGGCAGGAAATGGAAGGTAACATCTTTGAACTGTGCTATCAACTCGTCCATGTAGCCTTGGTACCGCTGCAGGCAAGGATCAATAGTTTTCCATTTCTTCGTCGTTTGGTTAATAATCAAAGCAGAGTCTCCGTACACTTCTAACTCTTTCACGCTGCGTTCTAGGGCGGCCTCCAATCCGGCTATACACGCCTCATACTCGGCGGCGTTGTTGGTTGCTGAAAAGTTTAGCTTGATGGCTATGGGAGTGTGCTCATCTTTGGGATCAATAAGTAGGAGTCCGACTCCATTCCCTCGTTTGTTTGCAGCTCCGTCAAAGAATAATTGCCACCTTTCTGCGACCTCAATTGCGAAAATGTCGTCGTCCGGGAACTCAGGGTCGGGTCCTCTTGTCTCGGTGCTCGGAGAGTCTGCGAGCTGATCGGCCATAGCCCTCCCCTTGATTGCCTTCCTCGGTACATAAGTAATGTCGAACTCTCCCAAGAATACTGACCATTTAGCGAGTCTCATAGAAAGGGAGGGTTTATCGAACAGATACTTGATAGGATCCATTTTCGAGACTAGTAAGATCGGATGGGACACCATGTAGTGCTTGAGCTTCGTCACCACCCATACTAGGCCTACGCAGGTCTTTTCGAGCGCGGAGTAATTGAGCTCGCTACCTTGTAACTTTCGACTGACAAAGTACACTGCATTCTCAATCCGGGAATCTTTGGCTTCTTGCGCTAACATAGCTCCAACGGCGGTGTCTGTCACAGTTAAGTATAGTAGCAACGGCTTCTCCTTATGCGGCGGGCGCAGGATTGGGGTATTCACCAAATACTGTTTGATCCTCTCGAAGGCTATCTGGCAGTCATAATCCCACTCCACACTGGCTGTTTTCTTCATCAGTTTGAAAATTGGTTCACAGATGGTGGTCAGCTGATTGATGAACCGACTGATGTATTGCAGGCGTCCCATGAATCCTTTTATCTCCATCTCGGTACGGGGCGGCTTCATCTCCAGGATGGCTTGAATCTTCCTTGGGTCGGCTTCGATCCCATTTTCAGTGACCATGTAACCCAATACTTTACCTCTGCGAACTCCAAAGGTGCACTTCGCCGGGTTCAAACGCATGGCGTGCTCTCTCAACCTGTTGAAGAATTTTCTGAGATCTATCAGGTGTTGACCATCAGACCCTTTTGAATGTATAATCATGTCATCCACGTACACCTCAATCTCCTTGTGGATCATATCGTGGAATAAAGTCGTAACTGCCCGTTGGTAGGTAGCCCCAGCGTTCCTTAGTCCAAACGGCATGACAGTATAACAAAAAGTTCCCCATGGAGTGGTGAAAGCTGTTTTCTCTTGGTCCTCCTCGGCCATCTTGATCTGGTTATAGCCGGCAAACCCATCAACGAACGACTTGACCTCATAATGGGCGGTTGCGTCCACCAACATGTCGATATTTGGCAAGGGGAAGTCATCCTTTGGCGTAGCTTTGTTGAGATCCCGAAAATCCACACATACTCTGACTTTACCATTGGATTTCTTGACAGTCTACAGATTCGATAACCAAGTTGGATACTCGATCACCCTGATGAAACCCACACGGAGTAGCTTCTCAATCTCTTCCATCACTTGTAAAGACCATTCCGGCTTAATGCGGTGCAGCTTCTGTTTGACTGGCTTAGCGTCTGGTGCTGTCGGGATTCAGTGCTCTACGATCGAGTTGTCAAGCCCCGGCATGTCTTTATAAGACCATGCGAACACATCCACATATTCTCTGAGTAGCTCAATCAGTGCTTCCCTTTCGGCTCCGCTGAAGAAGCTTCCAATCTGTGTTTCATTAGGCTCGGCTTCGGTTCCCAAATTCACGCACGTTAACACCTCATCGGCAGCTTGGGCTCGAGATTCTTTTTGATTAATAACCTGTTCTGAGATTTCTTTAATGTATTCATCGTTTAATGTGTCTGTGTCTACCTCTTCTAATGAATCATTATTAACTAAGTGTATATCATTAGTTTGATTATTAGCCAATTTATCAGTTAAAAGAGTGACTATGGAGGGATACTCGGAAAGGTCGAGGGTTTCATTCATGGCAAAAGGGAATATAGCGTTTGCAACAAGATCATAGTCTTCGGACGTAAGGTCGTCAGACTTAGAGGAAGACTCCAATTCGAAATGTGAAACACTAGACTCTGGGGATGGGGATTTTGGGTGAGTGACAGGAGATGCTGCAGGAGTGATGACAGGAGAAGGAGTCAGCCCCAGTGTTCCCACCATAAATTCCGGAGTAGCTATAGGTCCCCCAATGATGCACCAATTCTTGAGCTTGTCCCCCATGGGTACCACCAATGTCCTTGGGTCCACCTTATCTTCAGAATTGTCTCCAATGACGGCAACCATGTCTTCGTGCAGCCCCAGATTACCCAGATGTTGAAGTAGATATTGGCCGTCCCACGTCTCAGTCAAACTCGGAGTTTCTGCGGCTTCTATTGCTGGCTTGTCAAGGGTTGCGGCTTCAAGTTGGTCTGCCAAGTCGTCTGCAACCTTGGTGGAGTACTCACGCCTGATGGTTCTAACTCTGCCCGTGGCTTTGTCATATTCCATATAAGTCAGCTTCATGTTGGACCGATCGAATTCCACATCTCTGAAAATCTCGAACCCTTTCTGCAACTTCCCGGTGTGGTCAATCCATGGCTCTGCGAACTCAAAACACGAAAACTCCTCGCCTTCCCTGACAAAGTAGCTATTTAGGGACAGGCGGTATGGCCGCATTTCAGCCTTTTTGTAGGGAAGTTTCATCTTTTTAAGCAATTCTATCCTTTGTTGCTCCATCTTGTATTCAGGAGTAAGGGTGTATCCTAGACCGAACAACCCTCGATGATCAACCTCTTCAACCAATTCTGTGGGGCCTTGCAAGTTCTTACCTAGCCCCAGCCCCGGTATGAAGCCCATGTTACGTAGTATCTTGACAACAGGTGCCACTTTATCCGTTGTTGTGGTGAGGTCGATGATGCAGATCTGTGCTTGAGCCACTATTTCAAAACCGTTGAAGAGTCTTCTCTCTTCCCCATGCTGAATCTGTAAGACAGGAACGCCCTTGGTGTCTGTCCCTTGGGCAGTTACGAGATCGCTGTAGATGATGGTCACTTCATTACCAGATTGAAATTTCACACACTGGTGCAGGGAAGACGGGACAACGCCCGACTGATGTAACCACGGCCGGCCAAGGAGGAGTGAGAAGGTTGCGGGGATGTCTATGACGTGGAAGTCGGTTGGCAGGATCTTTGTTCCGATGGTAATGGGCAAGGTGGCTTCGCCTATCACGGCGCGGCATGTAGAATCATAAGCTTTGATGGTTTGCTTGGATGGGCGTAAATCAACACCATGAATGCCAACCACATCCATCATCCTTGAAGGCAGGATATTAATAGCAGAACCATTATCAATGAATACACGGGGAATCTTCTTGCCATTTACTTCGACAGTGATGTATAAAGGCTCATTATGATCAACTCCGAACACTGGCTTGTCTAGCTCTGAGAAAGTGATGATGTTTCCATAGTGGATATTACCGATCATGTGGGTGACGTCCTCCGGGGTAGTAGTGGATGGTACCATGGTGGCGCCGAGGTTTTGCTCGAGCATGAGGCGATGGTCTAGGGAAGAAGTGAGCAGGGACCATAGTGAAATATGGGCTTGGGTTTGCTTGAGTTGAGTGAGGATAGGGTCTTCTTTGTCTAGGTCGGCTTGCTCGGGTTCCTTCCCAAAGACTTTCTTTGCTCCCTTCGGGTCGGATTGGTACACTTGACCGGATCTTGTAAGGAGACAGACTTCTGCCCGTAACTCCTCCAAAGACAATGGTGTGTCATGACAAGGGGGCGAAACTTCGGTCTTTTCGGCCTCCTCGAAGATTTCGGCCCAAGAAAGAGGTTGAGAGGGTTTGGGACTCTCTTCCTCTAGAGATTCGACTTCACTCACTAGTTCCTCTAAAGACAACAAGTAGCAAGAAGGTTCTTTATTATTAGTCATTGAAATACAACCCATCTCATCACAGTCCGCCACAACAGGCTTGGCCGGATCAGTGATCTCACTAAGTTCTACCATGAGTACATTGCTAGCTACATAATCTCTAGGGTCTTCGACAACTCCCTTGTGGATGAGCTCTTGCACGGCTTTCTTGAGTTCAAAGCATTCTTCGGTAGTGTGACCGGTGCACTTGTGGTAGTGGCAAAATTTTGATAAATCGCAACCAAGATGGGGGAGATGTCCTTCTAACGGTTCAAGCATTTCTAACGTCACCAATGCCATGAAGATATCCACCATTGTGAGCCCTATCTTGTCAAAGGCATCCATGAGTTCTAGGATACTGATCTCGCATGTTTGCACCATATTTACCCCACCCCCATTGTTAGGAAGAGGGTTATTCACCACATTAGGACCTTTCGGCTTCTCAATCTTCTTGTCATTGATCAACCCTTGAACTACGCGCTTCAATTGAATACAACCATCCGTTGTGTGCCCGATGTGCTTGTGATACTTACAGAACTTGGAGGCGTCCAAATCGGTTCTTGGGTAGGCGGGTTGATAATTCTCTAAAGGCTTGATAAGATCTCTCTTGACTAACACGTCAAAGACTTTCCCCATAGGCATACAAAAATCGTCAAAGTGCTCCCTCTCTCTTTGCGGTGGAGCCCCATTCCTTGTGACAGCTTGAACATCTAACGGAACCTCTTTCTGGACCATATTCACTTGGCCGACGGCCTCCTTTCCACCCCTAGGAGGCGCAGGCGCAGTAGGAGCCTTGTAGCGGAAGGAGTTGTTGTTGTTGGTCTTTGGACTTTCCTTTGGCGGCACAATCCCAGTGAACCCTGCTTCGTACCTTACTCCGGCGTCAACCATTTCCCACAAATCAGGGAAGTAACCATTACCTATAGCTGCTTTCATCTCCGGTAGCAAGCACTTGTAGAAAATCTGTTTCTGTTCCTTCGCTTTTGGTGGGTATTGGACCTCGCACAACCGATGATTCCACCTCTTGTAAAAATCATAAATAGCCTCGCCGGGCTTTTGCATAGTGTTCTCAAGGTCGGTTCGATTCACATGCCAATCCAAGTTAGCTTGATACTTCTCACAGAAAATGGCACTAATTTGATCCCACGTTTGCCTCTCGCTTGGTTCTAACCCCAAGAACCAACGCCGAGCTATACCATCCAAAGTGCAATGGAATACGCGAGCCATTTGTTCGTTGGTGCAGTCACGAGCCCTCATGGCCAACACATAACTATCCAAATGAGTCTTAGGACACGAGTCACCATGAAACATTGCCACCTTAGGCATCTTGAAATCCTTGGGGAGAGCCCCCACTTGGCTAGGGTTGATTGTCTTGGTAGTCGGTGCACTTTGCTTATCCACAGTCTCGATCAACTTGCGCATTTGCTCTTGCATAGCTGTGACCACAGGGTAATTGGAGATGTCGGGGATAGGTTCTGACAGAGTGACGGGAGGAGTAGTGGAAGTAGTAGCAGCGGCCATCCCAATACTCAGAGGCAACGAGGGTGCGGGTAGTTTGCTAGCAGAGAGGTAGCCACCAAGCAGTTCAGGGGAAGGTTCATAGACAGCCTTGTTCTTGCTCATGGTAGTGAAGCCTTGTTGGGTGTAGAGAGAAGGAGGTGGAACATTACGGTAGCTTGGGAATGGGAAGGCAGTGGCATTGGTGTTGGGGGGACAGTTGGTTTTGACCTCTTCACCCTCGACATAAATGAAATTCTCACCATCGGGCACCAGTTTAGTCCCCTTTTGTTGAATGTGACCCTTCAACTGTTGGTTCTGGTCTTCCAACATCTTGTTGCTTTCCTCGAGATTCTTGATCTTGGCTTCGAGACCGGCGAGGAAGTTCTGGAGGCTTGGGGGAATACCATTGCGAGTGGTCTCGATGTTGAGCTCGACGGCGCTAGCAGGAGGGGCAGAGGCTGAAGCTGAAGCGGGAGTTGACATTGCTGATGACGAGACTGAGAACGTGGATGGAATAGAAGCTTCACGTTGTAGTCGACCACCTGAACGGATCCAAACTTGCTTTGCTGAAAGGTTGAAGGGCAATGAAGCTTTTAGGAGAGGGGGAAGGCTCATGCAAAGTATATTTTAATTTACAAAAACATACATTATTTACATCCTAATTGGTTGGAAGGGATACCCTTTTTTCGCAACTAGTTAGAAGACTACGATTAGTGGAGGCCATCACTACGTCTATAGACCCCTCGTTTTTCACCTGCATTGCACACCCCCAAACGGACAATTTGGGCGAGGGTCCTATAGGGCAAGCGGCTTCCACCAACCATCGGATCCTACGGCTAACCTTTCCTTAGAGGCATTTAACGTGATGTCTATGTTGCATCCTACGCAAGTTAATGATGAGCGGAGATCTTGACAATAAACACTCATCTCACCATGGCACGTCCCTTGTAGGGAAATCACTTTTTTGTGCACTTTCTCTCAAAGATCTCGATTCATCATTGACTTGGGGATGACTCGACATAGACAACACGTTAATTGACTATTAAGAAAAAGCTAGCCAAACCAACCGGTCACAACCTAGGTGTGTTACCTATACTAGTGTGGGTTGACACGGGTTAGGTAAAAGGTTCCCACCGTATACGGTGAGTGGAATAGACGAGTGACTCGAAAAGAGTGCGGCAGTAGCGCACAAATTCCTGCACATCGAACACTCCGGGTAATGGGGACCTGTGCAGTGCTGACACGGACTAGTGGTAGTATGTGGCAAGAAACTAATTCTTTTTAAGGAGAAAAGAGAGAAGTTTTTAATGTTAGGATGATTCAAGGCAATGCATGAGAGAGAGAGAGAGAGAGAGAGAGAGAATAATGTACAAGGGAGCATAGCAGAGTTTTGTTTGACCCTAATACTAAGGCGAAAATAACAAAGGTCCAAGGATACAAGATACAAGGTACAAGTATTAACATGGCGGAGTGCGCGGGTGCATGTGTAAACATGGCAAGTATGTGAGGTGCATGTGTAAACATGGCAAGTGTGCATGTGCAAACATGGCATAAGTGTGCATGTGTAAACATGGCAAGGTGTGTGCATGTGTAAACATGGCAAGTATGTGAGGTGCATGTGTAAACATGGCAGGTGTGTGCATGTGTAAACATGGCAAAGTGTGCATGTGAGAACATGGAAAACATCATGATGTGAACGAAAGTTAGACCCACTAAGTTTGAAAAAGTTTCAAAGCAGTCCCCAGCAGAGTCGCCACTGTGAATACCCCTTTCCGATGAAGCGACGCATGGGAAGTATCTTGTGATTATTTTTATTTACAAAGGGAATATTCTTAACGACATTAAAATTATGAGAGTCGCCACGCCGTTTTAATTAAAGCCAAAACATTGAAAAAAGCATTTTTAGTGGGTTCGGGGGTCAAATTACAACAAGAGAAGAATATTGAACGTTATCACTCCTATTGCCCGAATTGATCGGTCTTTCTATCATGATGAATGTGTTAGTAGTGTGTTAGTGATTTAGACCGGATCCGAAGATTGCCTACGTTCCTCTCAATGTGAGAAGCTCAGGTCAGCGTAGTTCGCAGAGAATTAGAATAGGCAGAAGAATCGGGATCATGCATAATGGGGGGGGGGGGGAATTACCTAAAGTTTAGGGTTTAGAAGTAGTTCCTAGATCATCCTCGGGTTGATGAACCCTCGATCATCATCGGCTATGAAATAACATGTAATTATGAAGATCACAACCCTAAATATAGCATAAATAAGGTTTTAATCTATGAACACGAAGAACATACGAAGGACATATTATGAACATATGAATGAACATGAAAAGCATATGAAGAAGCTATGAATAAACATGTAAGAACATGAATATAAAAGATCTACATTAAAAATGATGCAAGAACATGAAGAAAAGATTAGAAAACTTACCTATGTTGGCAAGAAATAAACCTTGATCTTCTTGGAGGTTTGAATGCTAATTAGAGAGCAAAATAGTGTTTAAGAACTCCAAAATTCGTATTTAAAGCTCTCCAAATCGGACCCTAAAACCAATGGAATGGAATGGTTTATATAGTAGGCTGATGGGAAGATCTGATGGTCAGGATCATCCAAAGCAAGGTTGGCCGCCTGGCCATGGTTGAAGCCGGTGACAAGAGTGGCCGCGTGGCCAAGATTAACGCGCAGCAAGGTTGGCCGCGTGACCAAGGTTGCAGGCTGACTTGATTCTTAAGCTAGGGTTTCTGCATGGTTTTAAGGAAACCATTTGTTACCTATTTTGATAGATTTTGCCATAAATGAGATATTTCGGGAATCCGGGACAAGTCTTTGCAAGGTTTCTAATTCCTATAAAGTCCTTGTATTTTTGGGAAAGTCCTAATAAACTCATTTTCAGGTCGGGTACTAACAATAGGTGGACTAGAATGACCTAGGAGGGTAGTAGTGTTCGGAGTGAGTAACGGTTGGTGTTTTATGCAGGTATTTGTTCAAAATGGCTAGAAGAAAAGCTGGTGAAGGTCCCAGTGGGGCTCCAAATCATAATGAGATACGGGAAGAAAATTGTGCGATGTTTCAGGGTATGTTTGAAGCGGCTATGAAAGCAATTCATGACCAAGGGCCGAGAGAGGAACATGTAGCACCTCCACGATATGGGTTGGAGCAGTTCTTGAAATTGAAACCGGTCGAGTACGATGGTGAGCCTGATGTGAAAAAGGATGAAATGTGGATAAAGGCGATAGAAAAGATCTACGACGTCTTTGGTTGTACGGGTGAAGATAGAGTTCGGTTTGTGGCCTATAAGCTAGTGGGAGCTGCTGAACATTGGTGGAAGGCACTTAAGGCAAGTTGGGATGCGACTCTTGTACCGTATACTTGGGAGTTGTTTATGAGGAAATTCAAGGAGCACTTCATTCCTTTGGTTGATCAGAACCGGAAGGAGATCAAGTTCCTAAGCTTGGAGCAGAACGTGTTGACCGTAGCTCAATACTCGGCTAAGTTCACAGAATTAGCTAGGTATTGTGACTACCTTGTGAGGACTGAAGAGCAGAAGGCAATGAGGTTTATTAGAGGCTTGAGGACAGCTATCAGGACTCAGCTTATAGCTCAGAGGATTCAGACTTTCCAGGATGCTGTGGACCGTGCCTACTTGGTAGAGCAAGACATTGGGGAGCACAAGAGGAAAACAGAGGCAGTTAACATGGGTAAACAAGGAGGTCAGATCAGATCACAACCACCTCCACGTGTTGATAACAGAACAGGAAATTGCGGAGGTCAGTCACAGTTCAGAGGGCAACCAATAGTCAGGAATCCGGGTACTACTCCGGGGAACCAAGGGAATCAGAATAGGAGACTTTGTTCTTATTGCCAGAGGGAAGGACATTCTGAGGATCGGTGTTGGAAGAAGCAAGGTAAGTGTATTAATTGCGGTCAGTTGGGGTACTTTGTGAAAGATTGTCCGAGGTTTAAGGGTCAGCCATCGGGAAGTGGAGCTGGTACTGCTTAAGGTCAGAAGAGAGATGCAACGGGGAAGCCTAAGGTTCAAGGAAGAGTTTTTGCTATGAACTAACAACAGGCTACCGATGATCCTTCAGTGATAGGAGGTATTGTTTCTGTGTCTAGTGTGAGCGCTCGTGCATTAGTAGATCCAGGATCATCGCATTCATATATATCTGTGCACTTTGCTTCTTTGCTAAATGCTTCATCTGAGTCCTTACCTTATGTGTCAGAGGTGTCAACTCCTATGGGAGAGTGTCTGGTGACTGATAAAGTGTTTCGTGCTTGTGATGTGCTTATTTGTAGTCATGTTTTGTGTGCGGATTTGGTAGTTCTTCCGATACAAGACTTTGACGTTATTTTGGGTATGGATTGGGTTAGCAAATTTTATGCTTCAGTTGATTGTCGTAGGAAGGTCGTTACTTTTTCCATTCCTAATGTGCCTAAGTTTGTTTTTGAGGCTATCCCTTTGGGTAAAAATATTCGTATAATTTCTTATGTGAAAGCGAAGAGGTTGTTGCATCGTGGTTGTGAGGGTTATTTGGCGAGTGTGCTAGATACCAAGAAAGAATCACCTGGGTTAGAGAGTGTTCGGGTAGTTAGAGAATTTCCTGATGTCTTCTCTTCAGAGTACAGTATGCCGCCCGATCGAGAGATAGAGTTCTATATAGATCTATTACCAGGTACAACTCCGATCTCGAAAGCACCTTATAGAATGGCTCCAGCAGAGTTGAAAGAACTGAAGGTTCAATTACAGGAGTTGCTTGATAGAGGATTTATTCGACCTAGTGTTTCACCGTGGGGAGCACCGGTTTTGTTTGTAAGGAAGAAAGTGGTTCGTTGAGGTTGTGCATTGATTACAGAAAGTTGAATCAGGTAACGGTGAAGAACAAATATCCTCTACCGCATATTGATGATTTATTCGATCAACTTCAAGGGTCAGTGGTATTTTCTAAACTTGATTTGAGGAGTGGATACCATCAGTTGAAGATTCGATCGGAGGACATTCCGAAGACTGCTTTTCGCACCCGATATGGTCATTATGAGTTCTTGGTTATGCCGTTTGGGTTGACTAATGCACCTGCCGTATTTATGGACTTGATGAACAGAATTTTCCATCCTTATCTTGATACGTTCGTAGTGATCTTCATTGATGATATCCTTGTCTATTCTAAATCTCGAGAGGAGCACGATCAGCATCTGAGGACAGTTTTATCAGTACTCGCAAAAGAACAGCTATTCGCGAAGTTTAGTAAGTGTGAATTTTGGCTCGAAAAAGTTTCATTTCTGGGTCATGTTATTTCTAAAGATGGGATTTCTGTGGATCCTTCGAAGATAGAAGCTATTGTTGATTGGAAGCGACCAGAAACAGTGACTGAGATCAGAATTTTTCTGGGGTTAGCAGGGTATTACAGGAGGTTTATAGAAGGGTTTTCACGGATTGCTTCACCGATGACTCAGTTGACCCGAAAGAATGTTCCGTTTGAGTGGACCGAAAAATGTAACAACAGTTTTGAAGAGTTGAAGAAGAGGTTGACTACTGCACCGATATTGGCATTGCCTAATGGGAACGATGACCTAGTGATCTATAGTGATGCATCGAAGGAAGGCTTGGGTTGTGTCTTAATGCAGAATGGGAAAGTTATCGCGTATGCTTCGACGAAGTTGAGTCCGAGTGAACAGAATTATCCTACTCACGACATGGAATTGGCAGCTATTGTATTTGCTCTTCATAAGTGGAAGCATTACCTCTACGGGGCAAAATTTTGAGATTTTCACGGATCACAAGAGTTTAAAGTATCTTTTCTCCCAGAAGGAACTGAATAACCGATAGTGCAGATGGATGGAACTTTTTAAGGATTATGATTGTAAAATATCTTATCATCCGGGGAAGGCGAATGTTGTAGCCGATGCGATTAGTAGAAAGTCTTATGTGGCTTCGATGATGGTTCGAGAGTGGAAAATGCTAGAGGATGTTCGAGATTGGTGTCCTCGTGAATCGAGACATGGGGCTATTTTTGCGAATGTTAGGGTATCTCCGACCCTAATTCAGAGAATAAAGGAAGCTCAGAAAGAAGATCCAGAGTTAGTGAAAATAATGGGTAAAATGAAGGAGGAGAACTTCGGGGATTTTTCTATCAGTCCGGTTGGAGTGTTGACATATCGTGGTCGTTTGTGTGTACCTGTTGTTGATGGAATAAAGAGGCAAGTTTTAGATGAGGGTCATAAATCGAGATATACTATTCATCCCGGTAGTACGAAGATGTACCAAAATCTGAAACAACATTTCTGGTGGAACAACATGAAGAGGGAAATAGCTGAGTATGTATCAAAGTGTTTAACTTGTCAGCAGGTCAAAGCTGAGCATCAGAGACCCGCAGGACTACTTCAGCCATTAGAGATTCCGGAGTGGAAATGGGAACATGTGACTATGGATTTTGTTACGGGACTACCTCGTACCCGTAGGAAGTATGACAGTGTTTGGGTAATCGTGGATAGACTGGCCAAGTCTGCTCATTTCTTACCGATTGATATTAGATACTCGATGGAAAAGCTTGCGACCCTTTATATTAATGAGATTGTGAAATTACATGGAGTTCTGGTTAGCATTGTATCAGATCGTGATCCGCGGTTTACTTCGAGATTCTGGAAAGCGTTACAGGCAGCTTTGGGTACAGATTTGAGATTCAGTACAGCTTTTCACCCTCAGACTGACGGTCAATCCGAGAGGACTATTCAGATTCTAGAGGATATGCTACGAGCTTGTTCAGTAGACTTTTCTGATTCTTGGGATACGCATTTACCTTTAGTGGAATTCTCTTATAATAACAGTTACCAGGCTAGCATCGAGATGGCTCCTTATGAGGCTTTGTATGGTAGAAAGTGTAGATCACCTATCTGTTGGGATGAGATCGGGGAAGCGAAGATATGGGGTATTGATTTGATTCAGGATTCAGTTGAGAAAGTCAGAATTATTCGAGATCGATTGAAGACGGCCCAGAGTAGACAGAAGAGCTATGCTGATCATCGAAGACGGGATCTTAATTTTCAGACCGGAGACTTTTTATTCTTGAAGGTATCTCCGAAGGTGGGTATTCAAAGGTTTGGGAAGAAGGGTAAATTGGCTCCAAGGTTTATAGGACCATTTGAGATTTTGGGAAAAGTGGGACTTCTTGCTTAACGACTCGCGTTGCCATCTTCTCTTGACCGATTGCATAACGTCTTTCATGTTTCTATGCTTCGGAAGTATTTGCATGATCCATCTCACGTGTTACCGAGGGTACCTGAGGATATAGAACCTGACATGTCATACGAGGAACGACCGGTTCGGATTCTTGATACTAAAGTGCAAGAGTTAAGGAATAAAAGCATTGCGTTGGTTAGAGTGCTATGGAGGAATCACAAGGTCGAAAAATCAACGTGGGAGCTCCGAGAAGAGATGGAACGGATGTATCCGTGGCTATTTAATTCGGGTAAGTATTTTTAAAATTTGGGTCGAATTTTCTTTTAGATGGAGTGAATGTCGGGACCCGAAACCCTAGCACTATTTTATTGAGTTTATTTTATTTATTTTATAATTTATGTGTGCATTTTGTGTTTTATAATATTTCATGTCTAGCATTTAATTGATCAAATGTGCCAACTGTGAAGATAGGGGAAATATTTGAAAGTGTGTTATGTGGGTTAGGTTTTCAAAGTAGAAGTAGAGGGTTAATTGTGAAACTATTTTTTTAAAATATCTTACTTACTCCCTCCCTACTCCCTCTTCTCCCTCACTCTTCTCCTGCACACTACACACACTCACACACTCCCTTCTCTCTCTTTCCATGGTTTTGAAGGTAAGAAAATCTCTCTCCCTCTTTCCTTCTTTTGATCATCTTCCATTCATTGTTTCTTATTGCTCATTTTATGAAAAATGTTTAGATCGTTTGTAGGATCGTGTAGAGCTAAGAAAATTCGAATTCCGTCATCTTTGATAAATTCCAAGTAAGTTACTTTTCCCCCATTTATGCAAAAAATGTTCATCCTTAGCTCATTTGATGCTCTAGTTGTTATCTATTGCTTCTTGGGTTGATTTGGAATTTATTTGCATTTTATCCATTTTTGTGAAATTTTGATGTTTGAATCATCTCTTGAATTGGGTAGTCTAGATGATGTTATATGAGTCATTTTAGGCTTATAAGTTGTTTTGGTACATTGGTATACTAGTTAGAAGGTTTGATTTTTGGTTGAGTTGTGTTTTGGTAAGAAAATGGAAGAACCCAGTTCATCCCTACCGATTTCCGGCAGAGCAGGGGTTTTGGGCGACCGCCCATAGGTGGGTTGGGCGACCGCCCAGACCATCAGTTGAATTTGTGTGGAACCAAGGGTTTTGGGCGACCGCCCATGATGGTTTTGGGCGACCGCCCAGGTCATCAGTTGGTTTGGTGATTAGGCAATGGTTTTGGGCGACCGCCCATGATGGCTGTTCAGGAAAGTTTCTATTTTTAGTTGTTTTGAGAGTCAAGCGTGGTCTAGGCTCGGATTACTATTCTAGTGGACTTAAGTTAACTTCGTGGGACACTTTATTGTTTGGAATTGATTCCTTTGTGAACAAATGTAATATGGAAATTGATCAATTATTGTTTGGGAATGTTGGGACGACTTTATTACGTGTGGTTGGTTTTAATTCACCTTTATGATGATTATTTGGCTTGGTTCCCTACTTTGGAATCATTAGTTGCTTATTTAAGCTAGTATTTATTACTTAGCATTTATTTGAAAGTCCAGCTGGTTACTTGTGTTCGAGTCAGGCAATGGATAATGTTATAATGGTACAAGCCAAGTCCAGTATAGCATCGCCCATTAGTCCTTCTTTCCTCATCCAGATTGGCCTTGGTTGGGATGAGCTAGCTCCTTTGGTGAGTATTCTAGCTAGTCGTTTTGGGTATGACTCTGTGTCATTTCCCCTGTCCTTTGTGACATGTTACATTGTTATGGTTCCGGTACCGGGGTTGTTATCTTCAGCTGTTTATGCTTTTTTTTTTTTTTTTTTTTTTAGCTGTTTATGCTACTATGAAGATGGTTGGATTGGTTGATTGATTGAAGCTGCGCAGCAATTGTTCTATCAGTTTGGGAAACCTTGGCTAATATCCTTTGTTACTTGTTTATTTCCGCTGCTATATGTTAACTGTTACTGGCTACGTGCTATATGAGATTTATTACTGTTATTGCATCATAGCATGTCATGTAGTTGCATTAGTAACTTATTGAGATTTATCTCACCCCCTTTCTTTTTATCTTTGTTTTTCCTTAACCCCCCTTAGGAGGAAAGGATTAGGACTCGCTGATCACGAGGAGGGGTTCGTAGCTTTTGGGCAGGTTGTTGTTCGGTTTGCATTACTTAAATGTATAACCTTTGGGATAGTATTGCCAAACTATGACATCATTAAGAAGTTGTAATATTTTGTATTTTGGTGTAAGCTTGTGGAGCTTATACTAGTGGTTTAGTAATGTTGTTAAGATTTGGATTTCTAAAACCGTGTATTATCATCTTTTGGTATTAAAAGGAATTTTTATCTTCAGTATTTTGGAGTTTATTTGTTTAAGTCGACGTCCAGCTCGCGAGCTCCCAGCCCACGGGGTCGGGGTCGCGACAACTGGAGAAACTCCTTATGCCCTGGTATATGGTTCCGAAGCTGTACTCCAATAGAGCTCGAAGTCCCATCCCTACGGGTCCTCCTCGATAACCAAGTCAATGAATTCGATTGGATGCAAAGTCGATATGAACAGCTAGCCCTACTCGACGATAAAAGGCTAAGGGCAATCGAACGTACGAGGGCCTATCAACAAAGAATGGCTAGGGCTTTCAACAAAAAGGTGAAGCCCCGAAACATCAGTGTAGGAGATTTGGTCCTAAGACAACACCCTCCTAATGCCATGAACCCCCTTGGAAAATGGGGACCCCGATGGATCGGTCCGTATGTAGTCAAGAAGATACTAAGCGGCGGTGCAGTCCGACTCGTGGATTTAGACGGAGATCAGCTGCCAAAGGAAGTCAACCTCGACAAGTTAAAGAGATTTTACATCTAATAAACGAAGACCATCAAAAAAAAAAAAAAGAGCTAGCTAGGTTGAAAACCCGCAAGGGCGGCCTAGGCAAAAATTAGAGCACGTGCAAAAAAAAGAAGCCCGCTAGATTGAAAACCCAAAAGGGCGGTCTAGGCAAAAAACAGGGTGCACACAAAAAAAAAATGGTCTTCGTTTGTTTGAACCACGGAGACCTGAGCCTCTACACTGGAGGAACGTAGGCAACCTTCGGGTGCGGTCTAAAATATAAACAAATACCCAAATCATTCTCAAATTAACAAAGTGCAATTTTTATTCAAATCTCAAATAATCCAAGCCATTACAATGAAAATGTTGAGCTATTAAAAGACATTAAAACATTAAAATCCTAACAAGTGGTCTATTTTACTTGCAATCTCTTGGGGGTACTAGAAAAAATCTAATTTTCTCTTGGCCTTTGAAGGACCACCCGAACGACCATCAATCCTACTCTTCTTGGGAGGCCAAGGAACACTGATGCGGACCGATACCTACTGCGCAACAGAGCGCCTCCGAACATAAAAGTCATCCAAAGGGGTACCGAAAGGGTCGGTCAGAATGTTGTTCACATCAGCAGCAGCTTCCTTGTACCTCAAATCACTGCTAGGCTCAAAGTCCTTTCCTAGCAATTCAGCCCGAAGAGCATCTACCCAAGTAATGCCGCGGTAGACGGTACCAAGCAAGTGATCCAAGTAACTCTCGGGAAGAAAAATACTACCCCGGTGCAATGGAGCGGAAGCCCAACGGTTGCGATCATCCCCCCAAGCCGACTGAAGCTCATTCGAGAAGTCCGGACCTATATAAGAAACTGGACGAGGCCTCCCATTCCTCGGAAAAGGAATTATCTGTTGACGGCCAAATTGCCTCAGAACCCGTTCTGGTTGGTAAAACGAGGAATCTCTCAACCCGGGTAAAACCACATGCTGAAAACCAGAGGTCCACTCCACAAAAGGGCGAAGACCCCAAGGGCACCACTCAACGTCAGCTGTAAGACGAGACGCAAAAAATCTCCTCCAACCCTCTTCAGTCAAATCTCTAATCAGCAACCGTCGCCTATGAACAGCAAAAGGAGAAAGGTCGCCATCTGACGCATAAAGCCTGAAATGCTCCCGAAGCCATATGGTCAAAAGCAAGGGGCTTCCTCGTCGCATCTTGCTCGTACGGTGCAAATCGTCCAAACCATGCAAGGTTTCTCCTACAACAAGCGGAATTATGCTGAGTCGTTGTCCTTTTGCCTGCAACACGATTTCAGCCAACTACGCATCCGCAGTACCCAGAGGAGTGACAAACAAAACCTCGCTGAAAAGGCAGACAGCCATGGAATTTCTCTTAAAGGACTGAACCGCGACATATTCCGAATGCAAACTAGAAAACATCGGAAGCTCAGTTATGTCAACAACGGTCCCGTGCATCATCTTCTTCACCTCTCCAACAGGGAGATTCAGAAGGTCAACCCAAGAATCAACAACACCGCGATGATAATTAGGGACGGCAATCCGACCGGCCAAAGGCATGCCCAAAATGGCCCCAAAATCATCGACAGTCGGCACCATCTCATTAGCCGAAAAGTTGAACGCATGGCTATCACAATCCCAGAAGGCTGCAGCAGCCTTTAACAAGTCCCAATCCATCTTCAACGTTCGCAAAGTAAAAAGAATTTGAAATCATAAATCTTTGATGAAAGCATTTTTGGGATGGGTCTCGAAAGAATAAACGAATGTCAACAAATCCTTCTCCTAACTCTTGACAACCTCGGCACCAAGACTAAAAAGGTTAGAGGCCATGTGGAAGAAGGTTATAAGAAAAATTGGGCAATAAAATGGTGTTCAAAAATGGCAGAAGAGAGCTGTTGGAATCGAATTATCGACCAGAAGATGATATTATAGCTGTTGGGGGACCTTTTGGTCAGCAAATGTCAGGCCCCGAATTTCGCCTCCCAGAGGCGCACGCCTCCCGACACCGGTCTACAAGGCGCGCGCGTCCCATTGACAATAGAGGAAGCGCCCGCGTCCCAGGTAAAAAATTCTTCAGAAATGGCCATTGTCAAAGTTCAGAAAGCAACCCAGGCACTCCAAAAGCATTCAACCAGCAACAAGTTCAGGATCCCAGCAATGAGAAGGAGTTCAATGGCAGCAAATAATCAGCTGGGCACACATCAATTTGGTCCGCCCTTAAGGCATGTCTAAAAACTGAAATAGGATAGAAACTCCCACTCAAGGTAGGGTGTCTTTTATTTTCTCAAAACATCAGTTTTTACAATTCATCCCCAGCACAAAGCACTCCGCAGTCAACTGTGCCCGCACCCCATCGAAAGTCAAAGTCAAACAGTCAACATCAAAGTATGACTCACGACAACAACTTGGTCCGGGGTGAGCCACAGAATCACCGCTTCCTCATCAAGCAAAATCTACAAAGCAAACGGTCCTCCGGGTCCCGCACCTCAGCAGACGGTCCTCTGGGTCCCGCACTTCAGCAAACGGTCCTCCGGGTCCCGCACTTCAGCAAACGGTCCTCCGAGTCCCGCACTTCAACAAACGGTCCTCCGGGTCCAGCACTTCAGCAAACGGTCCTCCGAGTCCCGCACTTCAGCAAACGGTCCTCCGGGTCCCGCACCTCAGCAGACAGTCCTCTAGGCCCCGCACTTCAACAAACGGTCCTCCGGGTCCCTCACCTCAGCAGACGGTCCTCCGAGTCCCACACTTCAGCAAACGGTCCTCCGGGTCCCGCACTTCAGCAAATGGTCCTCCAGGTCCCGCCCTTCAACAAACGGTCCTCCGAGTCCCATACTTCAGCAAACGGTCCTCCGGGTCCTGCACTTCAGCAAACGGTCATTCGGGTCCCGCACTTCAGCAGACGGTCTTCTAGGCCCCGCACTTCAGCAAGCGGTCCTCTAGGCCCCGCATTCAGCAAACGGATCTCGCTTCAGCAAACGGATCCCGCATCAGCAAACGGATCTCACTATCAGCAAACAGGTCCCGCTTCCAGCAAACGGATCTCGCTATCAGTAAACAGGTCCCGCTTCCAGCAAACAGATCCCGCCTTTAGCAAACGGATCCCGCTATTGGCAAAACCGCTCACACAGGGAGCGCACCTTTATCTCTCAAAGCCGCTCACACAGGGAGCGCACCTCTATCCCCTGTAATTTCAAATTCCTGCTTTTATCGAGTCTTTTCTTTCTCTTGGTGATGTCCTAGGTGGATGTCTGTCTTTTGTCGGCGTATTTGCTTCGCAATCCACGCCGCCGAGGGGCTCAGTAGACACCCTGCCTTGGACCGCTCACCCCGATTGCACAATTGACTTTGTGTTTCTCCCTCTTTTAAGTGTTTTCTGTTAGTTTCTGTTACTTTGGTTAAGTTCCAGACGGGCTCCGTTAAGTCTAGGGACTAAACAGAATAACAGTTCTAACTTTCTAGTCCATTCTGTCAGATTTTGCCTTTCAGAGTCGCGCGCCTTCGTCCCTTGAGGCCAGACGCGCGCGCCTTCCGCCGCCTAGGTGGGATGCGCGCGCTTCTGGGGTGCGTCAGTTACAGATTCTGCCCAAGAATCTCTCCCTTGCTCATTATACATGATTTTTCCCGAGAAAGATTTCTTGGAGACTCTGTTTGGCTCCAAAAACTCCCCTCTTTCAACTATAAAAACCCCTCCAATCCATCATTGGAAGGGACCTTTTTTTTTTACCTCTTTTTGGACCTTTTCCTCACTTCTTTTCTAGACTTTTCCTTGGGACTTCTTTGAGATCTTTGTCAACTAAGTATTCAACCTCTTCTTCAAGGCTTTTCAAGAGGTTCTCTTCGAAGGATACTATAGGTAAATGTTTTAAACTTTCTTCTTCTTCTTCTTCTTCTTCTTCTTCTTCTTCTTCTTCTTCTTCTTCTTCTTCAATCAAATGTGCAATCACCCCAAAACCACTTGGGACATGACACCAATGGTCCTTTCATTACATTGAATTGGCCTAGGAGTCATCTCCCTACATCTTTTTATCATCATTCAAATAGGAAGAACACATTTATCTTTAAAGTGAATTATGAACAAACAAGACCGACTTTGCTCGGGCGAAATGGGTGTTTAAGTACTTCCCATTTCGTAACCTAACCCCCGAACCCCTCATCCCAAAGAATCTCTATTTTCGTAAATCAAACTTAGGCTCATAAACATTAGGTTTTCTCGCGTTCCTCTAAAACGTGGGTGGCGACTCTAAAACACAATTAGACATCCTAGGTAATTCACGCGCTCTAGCTAAGCTGTGGATCCCCGGGGTATCTACACTTCTTGCCAAGGGAGACTTTCAAACTTGAGTGTAGCCCCTAGAGTGCCACCATTGATTATAAGTGGAGCAAGAAAGGCCCATCCTTGATTGGAGGAACAGGAACGAGCACACATGACATGAAGGATTTTCGACATTCCTCTTGAGAGACTTTGAGGGTAGTCTCGCACATCTTTCTTGAGCATAACCTTTAGGGCTTATTAAGTATCGAGAGTAGCAAAAGAAACTCTCGTTCTTGAGTCACATAGCCGCTAGGGCGTCATCATTTGTAAAGCAAAGCAAGAGACTCATCTTCGTGTGGGGAACAATCATAAGAGGACATGGCAAGAGCTATTCCATTTCTCGGGAAGCCTTCGGCATACTGTAAGGGCACATGCTTGGAGAAGCTTGAAAATTGAGTTACACGTTGTTGCCATTTGCTGCCCAAACCAATTGACTCACTGGGGACCATTTGTGCAACCTCGTACCCCTCAATGATGGGCTCGTTCTCGAATGGATCTTGGTTACCATGGGTCTTCTTTAACATGAACCCGATAATGCATATTGCAAGAACAACCTCTCTTATGCCAATAACCCAAAACGACCTTTGATTGTGCCATATCTTGTCGAGCCTTTTGCGATTTTAAAGTTGACTCGGTGGGGAATTGCCTTGCTGAGGAGATTCAATGTAGAACTTTTCTTCTTTAGAGGCCGGGAATCTCCATTTATCTTTCCCTTCTCTCTCTCTCACTCTCTCATATTTTTTATGATGCACCCTGTTTTTTGCCTAGACCGCCCTTTCGGGTTTTCAATCTAGCGGGCATCTCTTTTGCGTCTTCATTTTTTTTTACTCAATTAATGAGGAAGTGTGCATTGACTCTAGCTGAGGATGAGAGACATGTGATTTTGCGGTGGAGACCTTTTTGTCACTAATGATGAGTGACATTAACTTGACTAGGGAATTAGCCCCTAGTATTGACATGTATTTTTATTTATTGAATGACTTACGAAGGCAAGTAAGTCATTAAGGGAGAAGAGAAAGAAAGCCCCAATTTGATTGCAAGAAATTAGGAGTATAGCTGAAAGATAAGAAGCTCCTAGACTCGATAAAGAACGTGAAATGATTTCAAATCTAGGAAAGTTGTTCAATCTTGAGGTGATTAATTCATTGGCAAATGACTCGTACAAAGATGTCTTGACAAGTTAGAGATGAAGGTCAATCACCATAACGCATTAGGGCTAAACATATCTTCTTTCTTGCATGAGACCGGACCCACAGGTTGCCTACGTTCCTCCACTGTAGAGGCTCAGGTCACCATAGTTCTTGTGAATACTCCATTCTTCGTGATGGAATTGTTGCTTCGTCGTGATGGTTGTCGATGTAGCTTCGTCCTTTGTTGGAGGATGATGACGATGATCATGATGTGAACTTCTTTGAATGAGGGGGATTTTTTTTTTTTTTTTTTTTTGTGCTCTAACTTTTGCCTAGGTTGTTTTGAAGATTCAGCCTAGCGAGCTCTTTTTTTTTTTTTTTTAATCCCCCTTGAAATATTGCTTGATTTTTTCTCCATGATTGTAGTTCCACCTTGCTTTGGCATTTGATGTCTTGGATTTGTTGTTGATATTGTCGCCTTCATCACGATGTTTAGCCCCTAGGCGTTCAAGTGATGGCCTTCGTTCCAAAACTCTTTAGACATCTTTTCCTCATTTTGCCAAGAATTAAATTGAACAACTTGGAATTGTGTATGAGGACAAGAACGACTTTTATTTATTGAAGAGAAGGTAGAAAACTTAATGCACACATTAGAGGACTTTGACTTTTTTTTATTCCTATTTACTAGGTAGAGAAAGAGAAACGGAGACTATTGTCGTCGTCCTTGTTGTTCTAGTCCTCCTTGTAACATGATCTCTTGTTGAAGCCCCATTTCAAAACCAAGCCTCTTCTTTGATGAGTTGCTCTTCACCCACGGTAAATTCACCATTGTCGATCAAATCTTGGATGATGTTTCGAAGAAGGAAGCATTCCTCGGTAAGATGGCCACTGTGTTGATGATAGCCACAATATTTGTGATGGGCATGGTTGGAACGCATCGTCTTGGGTTTGTACCCTTCTAAAGGCTTGATCTTTCCACTTGCCACCAAAGTTTCAAATGATTCGGGTTGGGTTACTCCTAAGAGAGGAGTGAAAACTCGGTTGTCGGTGGTACTTTTGTGGCTTTTGAGGGACGGGCCACTTGAGCATGTTTTACCGTTGACCTTTGCCTTGTTGTCGGTGAACTCTTGCAGACGGGCTTTGAGTTCGGACACTTCTTCCTCGTGAATTCTCCTCTCGAGATCAAAACGGGCTTGCCACAAATCGCCTTTGCGTCGGGCATTCTCGACAAGTCTATCCATTTGTTCCCCCATGGCTCTTATTATGTTGAAAAGCCTTTCGTTGGACACGGAAATGTTCTCACCCTTGATGTTGTTGCCGTTGGAAGCCATTGGACCTATTGGAAGAACACATTTGATCTTAGGATGGCCCCACAAACATTTTTTGAATAAAATAAATTAACCCACAAATAGGAAAAGACTCAACCACATAAGGGAAAATGACTCTTTTTTTTATTTTATTTACAAAAGTCGGAAGGACGTAGTCCTTTTCTGGGGTTTCTAGAAAAATAGTGGAATCGTCACACTAGAATATAGACCTTCTCGCGGTTCCATATACTCATCGGATTCCACCACGCTTGTGATACCTACATGTGACGGGATTAAACTAAATTAATGTCATAAAGCATACATGCGGGGACGGAGTTTTATTTCGTCCATAATAACCATTTGTTTCTCTTGGAAACGGCATGTATGATTTGATGACATTAGGTTAGGGAAATCTCGACACACGAAAACCGACTTGGTCACAGAGTGTTAGACCCTAACTAGAATTGTGTTGGCTTGTGCTCGGTTAAAGAGAGGCTTAAAGGTCACCCCCGGCATGTAGTCGTGAACTACGCCACGGGTTGAGGTTTACCGCTTCGAGAGAGTCAAAGTCGGGTGGAGCTTGAAACTCTCTAGGACAGGCCTCGACGGGTTTGGGGTTATGAACTTGTGCGACTCGATAGTGAGCAATTCATATGAATGTGCATGTAGTGTGAGGTCAAGCCAAATGACAAAATACTTTTTTTTAACAAAATAAAAAGCAAATAAACACATAATTACAACTTTCGAATCACTCGTGTGACCGATAAAATAAACAGAAAGTAAAAGAAGTTATGTGCAGGCCCGGTGCCCACACACTGTCAAAACTGTCTATTCTGTTCACTGTTCTGTTTCTGGAGAATTGCCCAGAAGCGCGCGCATTGGGCAGTGAGAGTGGGAGGTGCGCGCCTCCGAGCGAGAGAGGCCGAGGCGCCCGATTCTGGGCAGTACCTGCAAACTCATGGGTTTAAGGGATTGCCTTGACCCTAAATAATAACTTTTTCCCCTACAGTAATGGTTAGCACAGAAACATGGAATTGAAGGAGAGGATGCAAAGGCGGGTGATTCTGGTGGTGAAGGTCGGAGGCGCGCGCCTTAGGCCAAGAAGGCCAGAGCCGCACGCTTCCCACCTTTTTCCACCAGAATGCCCAGAAAGCAATAAAAAGAACACCAAAAGCAGAAACGCAAGTTTATCCCTCTAAGATGTCCCCAGCGGAGTCGCCACTGTAGATACCCCGGGAAAACCACAACTTGGCTAGAGCGGTGAATTATCCTAGGATGTCTAACTTGTTTTTATTTTGTAGAGTCGCCACCTATGTTATTGAGGAAACATAAGAAAAATCTAAAGAAATGGCCTATTTTAATATTACGAAACTAGAGATTCGGGAAGAGAAGGGTTCGGGGGTTAGGTGACGGAGTGGGAAGTACTTAAACACCCACTCCGCCCCGCTTACGTGGGTCTTGCTACTATTGGTGTTCTAATGCTAAATGTCCTTCAATTTGTTAATATAAAAGTGCTAATAATTACAATGAAAAGATAGGAGAAATTGCAAAGGGAAATAAAAGAGAATTGTTTTATTATATTAATGCTAAAGATTACATGTCAAACAATTACATTAAGAAATTATTGATAAATTAAAATGGAGTTTAGAATGTTGGAATGCAACCTTGACCAAACTTCAATAGTGAAGTGGCCTTTTGGTTGTATTCCTTTTTATGGGGATTGCATACACTAGTAAGACACAAATAAAGTAAGAGAATAAAATTTGTACCTTAAAATGAGAACTTCAAACTTTCACTTGAGAAGAGTTTTGTGTAGAGTTTTGTTGCTTGAATAGAATTCTTTGTCAAGAACTCTTGGAGAGAAATGTGTATAGTGTATTTGTGAAGAAGTTTCAAGTCCTAAAACTTGTGTATAGTTTTTGTAGAGATGATGAAGTTGGGTCCTTTTCTAAGGTAAAACAAAAGGTTTAAATAGGTGAAGAAAGGAGGGAAAGATGGCTTTTCAACCAATAAGAAAATAAAGAAAATCCAATAATAAAGAGAAAATAAAAAAATAATAAAAAGGAATATTTAGTTTTAAAGAAAAGGCTAGAATAATGGGATTGGGAGCTATGGACTAAAGGGGAGATGAACTTTGATGTAAAAAAGAGGTCTTTTGTGATCAAGAAGAGATGTTGTAAATACGAAAAGGGAGGAAAAAATGGTGCAATCCGTTACTGCCATAATGGGAGGCGCGCGAGTCCCGCTTTAGGGGCGAGACGCGCGCGCAGCCCACAAGCAGTGCCGGAGGCGCCCGCGGGTGGAAAAGACAGAATGACAAAAATGACTCTAAAGTTAATTTTGTTATACAGTTTAGTCCAAAAATAACGGAATCAGTTAGGAACTTAATCGAAGTAACAGAAATTACCAAAAATAAGTTAAATAAAAATACTATGTATGCAATCGGGGTGAGAGGTCCAAGGCGGGGTGTCTACAGGTAGCAATTACATCCTTAAGATTTTAGGTTTAGCCACAAATATTTCTTTTAGGCTTGACAACTCTTGTCTTGCCTTTATTTTAAATTCTTATTCTTTATTAACCTTTGGAGTTTGAGAAGGTTTCCATTTGATATTAAGACATAGCATTTTAAACATCAAATATCGCTTATGAATTAATGTCAAATCCGTTTGTTAGTTCCAAACTAACTTCATTACAAAGCCAACTAATGTAATTAATATGTCTATCCATGTTCAAAACATGAGAACTTATTAACATATCTTTCATTCATCATATGAATGTTAAGCTCTAATCAATCTTAAACTTTACTTGCCTTTCTTGCTTGTAGGAATGCTTCCTACGCGATTGCTTATCACATAAGCATCCATATGTTTTAGATACTTTTAAAGTTCCAAACATATGGTAGCAAGTCACATGTGTGAATACCCCTTTCCGCAAATGCGGGCGACGCACGGGAAGTCTTTCTTTTATTTATCTTTATTTATCTTTTCTATGGGATTAGGATATTCAAGTTGGCATTTAACTTTATTAAGAGTCGCCATGTTGTTTTATCGAGCTAAAACATTGAGAAAAGCTAACAGAGAGGGTTCGGGGGTCAAGTTACGACAAGAGAAGAATATCAAGTTATCACTCCTATCGCCCGAGCAGTCGGACTTTATATCATGATAAATGTGTTAGTAGTGTGTTAGTGATTGAGACCGGATTCGAAGATTGCCTACGTTCCTCTCATTTGAGAAACTCAGGTCAGCGTAGTTCGCACATAATCAGAATAGGGAAAAGAAGTGGGATCATGCATAATGAAGGGGAAGGAGAAAGAATCATACAAGATGATCACATCCTAGAATAATGATTATACCATCGATAAGATCAATGTGCATTCATCATATTCATCATTGGAGAATTGCTGATCATAGGAGTAATTACCGAAAGTTTAGGGTTTAGAAGTAGTTCCTAGATCTCGTTGATCATCATCGGCTATGCATTATAAGTAGGAATTAAAACATTAAATCTAGCATGTTCAATCTAACATAGTAATAAGAACATCATGAAACATGTATGAGATAACACATAAGCATGAAGTGTTGGTGTTGGTACCCTAGGCACGTTTGTTAAATGTTGTATGTGTTATCATTATATTCATATTAATGAAGAGATATTTAGGTTATTATTAATGCTCATGTTTGCTTATAATAATATCCGTCCCTAGAGCTTGTTAAGCACTAGTATAAAGGCTAAATGATCATGGGATGATCATGTTAGATTTATGGGTACTTGTTTGGAACAAGGTACTGGACATGACCCGTGGTATGAGATTTATGTCATGGTCAATGTCATATATAAATCTCATATTAGTTATGTCATTTGAATCCTTATACATGAAGTTATTATAGTCTTCCACTTGATGAAGATTATGTTTGACATATTCAAACGTTACCCTTAAACAAGTAGCCATAAAGGGTATGATTGGCATAATCGGATTCACGTAGAGAAGACTAATAAGCTAAATGGATTTGTCCCTCTTCGGAGAGATGTCAAGCTTGGGCCCCTCGAAGGAATGATGTTGATGAAATGTTTGGCCAAACTCAAATGGATTGATTGGATCAATGTCGTTTGGATTATCAACATATTCGGGATCGAGAAAAGTATTGAACAAAACAAGTTGACTTATTGACCATGACTTGTGTTCAAAGACATCGTGGACAAAGGGATTGTGACATATTCTAAAGGAATGCGAACTTGTATCTAGTTATACTATTTGGGTAGGTATGACGGTTTGCTAGAACCTAATCATATCTTATGGTTTCATGTTTGAACCCATTGCCAACTTAGTATAACCTTAGAGGGTCGCACACAAGAGAACGAATCTTAATAAGGACTAAAATGGAAAATATGGCCTTCTGAACCATGTTGTGCGACCGTACAAACTGGGCTGGGCGGCCGCACAGTTTTAGGCGACCGCACAGCTAGTTTTGGGCGGCCGCACAAGCATGTCGGGACAGATTTCCTAATTTGATTTGGAAAAGAATTTTGGCGGGTTTAAACACAAGTTTCCTATTTGGAATAGGTCTTACTTGTATATAAACACCAAAATTCGGCCAGAACTTGTACCAAGCTTTTGTGAAAGTCTCCAAAGGGTTTGAGATAGTTTTATTTTGTTCTAAGACATCCTAGATTGAAGAACAAAATAATACACAAATAAAATTCCATATAGTTCATATTAATTGTGAAAACGTGTTTCACAATTTTGGTCTAGCAACCAAGATCAAGTGTTCTTGATATCCGTTCAAGGTGTGGATACCGCTAGAGGGTGAATCTCATCATCTTCAAAGTTCGTGTTCTTACTTGTTCGTGATTAAAGCTTCAATTTCTCCACCAAGATCAAAGACCAAATTCAAAGTCATCAAGGGTTAGTTTTTCTAGTATTCATATTGCAAGTATTTGATTTAATCATATGAATGGATCTATGGGCTTTGGGTTTCATAAAATTTTAAATGCTATTTTCCGCTGCGCATGTTACTTGGAAACCCAACAGTGGTATCAGAGCCCCGTTCATGATGATTATTTCAATACCTAGATAATGTTGTATATAAATTGTTTATGTGCCTAGCATGATATGAATATTGGATATATGATGTTTATGTGTTATATGATTTTATGTGGTTTATTGTTTTAAAACTTTAATCGCACTATTTAATCGCACTAAAATTATGATGGATTCTGAATTGTTTGATTATAAATTTTGATTGGATCAAAGTTTTGATAATCGGGGAAAAACAATTTTGAGACAAATTTTCGAACTTTAAAAATTCTGTCTGATGCTATTGTGCGACCGCACAGAAAATATTGGGCGGCCGCACAAGTTTGGGCGACCGCACAGGTTTTTCTTGGGCGGCCGCACAGTTGTCAGGATCCTGGTTTTAATTTTCGGTCAGAGTCAGAATCTGGAATTTTGATGGGGTCCGACCAGACCAGTGACAAGACCAGCCAGACCTGCTGATCTGGAGTGGGTTTTGGGCAGTTAGTTTGGGTGTGAATCCTGGGGTTTGATTTTCCTATATGTTTAAGTCTTGTGATTCTAAGATTGGTTCAAGGTTTGGATGGCTAATCTACGTTCATCGAGATTGTGTTTCCCAAACTTGATCTCAATCAAAGTTTCATGGATAAAACGAAGTTAGAATTATGAAGAGTTCATAATTGCTAAAATTGAGAAACCAAGTTCTTGATTCAAAGATTGGAGATCCATGTGGAATTGTGGATGCAATTGGCCTACGTTCATCGAGACCATCTATTGCTTAGTTTCGGCCACATGGACTACTTTCTTGGTTTCTTGAATTAGTGCGGAATTGTGGATGCCTTATGGCTTAGTTTCGGCCGCACTTCTTGTTGTCTTGATTTGGAGATAATAACCAAAGTTGAAATAGTCTCATCCTCATAATTATAGAGAAACTAAAGATACATAAATATTATGCTTAAATTAATGGAAATTAATTTAGTGGCTAAACTTGATGCGTAACATGTTTATATTATGTGCTCATAAATGTGTTGTATGCTATATGTGATGAACCTTCAAAGAAAGTTTTAAGTCCTTCTGCCATGCCATGATTAAAACACTTATTTATACATGGGTAATTTTGTGTGGGCTCGCCAAAGCGAGGTGCATTGATTTTATTCATGTATGAGCAAGATGAGTGAATAAGAGTTTCCTATGCGTTTAAAATGGTTGGACTTAATTAAGCGTCAAAAACAGTTCTGGGCTTAAGGCAAAGATGAGATTTAACATGCTTTTTGAAATTGAATTTCTTAAAGAATCTCATGAATAGAACTGAGAGTCATATAAGATATGATTGACAAGAGTTGTCTACCTAATTAATTTGATTTTGAGCGGTGCGCCAAAGCGTACTTAAAATTAAATTAAAGCGGGAACTTAATCCATTTAAATTATACTATACAGTGGATGTATAAAGAAGGTTGTATAATTTAGTGGGAGTATTTTTAAAAAAAATACATTGTTTATTTCTTTAATGAAAATTGGTACTTATTAAATTTTGGAAATTTTGCATAATTGTAGATAATGGCTAACAACACTCAATCAATTTCGTTGCGATCGATCCTTGAGAAGGATAAGCTCCAAGAGAATGGTACGAACTTTATGGATTGGATCCGTAGCCTAAGAATTGTTCTTAGGCAAGAAGATAAGTTGTACATTCTCGATGGGCCACTTCCTGCTGAACCAGAACCTACTGCTCCTAGGGCAGAAAAAGACAATCACAAGAGACATGAGTATGTTTCTAGGGATGTGAGTTGTCTCGTGCTCGCGATTATGTGCTAAAAATCCAACAAAGTTTGGAACTTATGGAAGCCTATTGGATAGGGGTGGAGTTGAGTTACATGTCTCAAAGAGCAATCTGAGCAAGAGAGGTATAAAACCATTATTGCATTCACTTTTTGCAAAAGGAGTAAAGGGCAATATGTGGAACCTCACATGCTTAAGATAAAGGCTACGCAGAGCATCTTGAGAAACTTGGTTGTCCAATTGGATTGGAGCAAGCCACGGATCTCATTCTTGATTCATTGTCCAAAAGTTATAATCACTTCATGATGAACTATAACATGCTTGGAATGAATAAGAATCTCTCCGAGTTGCATGATATGCTGAAAACTGCGGAGATGAAGATGATGGAGAAAGGTTCTCCAATACTCATGGTTCATGATGGAAAAGGAGGCCAAATGCCAAAGGAAAGGTAAGACAGACTTGTCAAACCTAAAGGAAATAATTGTGGTTAAAATAATAACTCTAATTGATGCAATTTGGTGAAATGGCAATTGGATTGACCATTTAGAATTGTAGTCAAAATTCTGCATGATCAATAAAAGGAATGGTAGTGGGACTACCGCTTGGAAATATTTATGTTATAAATTAATCTTTCTAAATTTAATTATTGGGTATTGGATATCGCAATAATTAGTAAATTGAAAGACTGCTTATAGTAAAGTTTGATCTATGAATGGTAATGATGCAATGGTTGCAACATTGTTCGTGGAATACTTGTAAAGTGACTTTACTTATGAAGCAGAAAATATTATTTTGTTATAAGATAATGAAGGATATTTATTTCTTATTTGGAATAAGAAAAGTGTTTTATTTATTATGATTTACTTACTTGTGTTATCATATAAATAAATCTTATATCCTAAAGCTTGAAGAACGAAATAATAACTGAGGTTATGACATAAATAATCAAATTCTTTATGCATTATTGTTTTGATCAAATAAAGGAGAAATGCATATCTAAAATTCCATGGGGCGGAGTTTTAAGTCATATGATTTGAAATCATATGATTTATGCAAATCTTATTTACTTGGATCAAGACATCTTTTGCTATGAATAGTGAAAGGCTAATATCTTACTTGACCTAATACATGTCCATGTATATGGGGCATTAAGTAGCAATGCTAAAAGAGAATTTTGGTTGGACTTGGTAAAATTATTCAAAGATTCTGATTCGATCAAGATGATGAACAATTAAACCAAGAATTTGACAGTCATCGTCAAAATTGTGAAATAGTTTCACAACTAACTTCACTAAGAACACCATTCTAAATGATGTGTCTACGTGGAAGTACAAAAACCTTATTGGATATGGTTCATTAGATGATAAAGTCAAATTGATCTTCCATTATTAATTTTAGGGTTATGTATTACAAACCGCTATAACTGCACTAATTTGAGTTCCATCAAAAGAGGTTAAATGGTGAAAGAAAACTCGGTTTGTCTTTCATAAAGATTTAAGATGATGAGACCTTTTGGAAATGAGCTGTCTGGGACACACTCACATTTAAATCTAACAAATATATTTTCATGGGTTATCCTAAGGAAACTTGAGGATAATGTTTTACTCATAAGAAACAAATGGTTTGTTACTTATGATGGTGCTTTTCTTGATAAGTCATTTATGTCTAAAACAATCAGTAGGAGTAAAATATATCTCGAATGGTTCGAGACCTAGAAAATATAATTTAACATAAGATGGAAATTGAACAAGTTCTCACAAGGATTTGTGAAAAGTCCGTTCAAGTTATACAAAGTATTTGCGTACATGATAGGATACAATCTATGACAAGAAATATTGGATATTTCGAAATAGAAAGTATTAAGGTAAAGTTCATTGAAAGATGACACGTTTGCCACCTATCAAAGGTACAATGTCCGCTCCATATTTAGATTAATGACTTGGAGTCATAAAGTCTAAAAGGCAATCCATGTGTAATAATTAAGTTTGGAACTTGATCATTCTAACCTAAGGTGTAAAAACCAAAGGAGAGGAATGAGTTTTCTTGGAGAAAACTTACATGGGTAGCGAGAAACTTACTAGAATTCTCATAGTCACATGTTCATATTTGAAATATGAAATTTGACAAAATGATGTCAAAATAAGCATTCCTCAACGGGAACTCACTTAAGGATGTATTGGATACAACCTAAAGGTTTTGATAGTCAAAGAAAATTCTAATAAAGTATGTAAGCTGCGGAAATCTATTGGATGGATTGAAGCAAGCTTTTGAGAGTTGGAATCTCCGTTTTGATGAATCAAAAAATTTTGCTTTATCAAGAACGAAGATGAACCTTGTATATACAAGAAGATTAGTGGGATCATAGTGCTATTCCTTATTTAAATATGTGGATGACATATTTCTCATTGGAAATGACATTCCTACATGTCAGTCTGTAAAGACTTTGTTTGGAAAGTGCTTCGCAATGAAAGATATGGATGAAACCGCATATGTCCTTGGCATCAAGGAAGCTAATTGGTTTAAAACCAAAGTACATACATTGATAAAGTCATTAGAAGATTCTGCAATAAAAATTCTAAGAGAGGACTGTTGCCAATAATACATGGAGTTTCTCTAAGCAAGACTCAATGTCCTAAGACAAAAGATGAGCATGAGAAAATGAGTGAGATGCCATTTGCTTCGGCAATTGGGTCCACCATGCCATGATAAGTACTAAGCCGGATATATCTAAATGCTTGGAGCATGACGAGTAGATATCAATCCGACACCGGTGAGATTCACTAGGTGGCTGTAAAAGCGATTCTTAAGAACTTTAGAAGGACTGAAGATTCGTTTATGATCTATGGAGGTATGGAAGATGATCTCGGATACATGCTTCCAAACCGAAAAAGATAATAGATAATCGCAATCTGATTTTGTGCATGTATCGAATAGTAGAGCTGTGAGTTGGAATGGTTCCAAGCAAAGTACAGTCACTAATTCTACAACTAAATTTAAGTATATTGCCGCATTGGATGATGCAAAGGAAGTGGTTTGGATTAAGAAGTTCATTGTTGAACTTGAGATGGTTCCTAGCATGGCTAATCCAATAGACCTTATTAGTAATAATAGTGGTGCTATTGATCAAGCAAAGGAACCAAGAACACATCCTAAATCCAAACACATACTTAGGCATTTTCTTATCGTTCGAGAAAATCATTGATAAGGGAGACGTAAATAAATGCAAAGTACTAACTAATGATAACATTACGGGCACGCTAACAAAGGGACTTCCACAAGTTAAACATGATGGTCATGTTAGGTCCATGGGTATTGGATACCTAGAGATTGGGCCTAGGGCAAGTGGGAGATTGTTGGTGTTGGTGCCCTAGGCACGTTTGTTAAACGTTGTATGTGTTATCATTATATTCATATTAATGAAGAGATATTTAGGTTATTATTAATGATCATGTTTGCTTATAATAATCTCCGTCCCTAGAGCTTGTTAAGCACTAGTATAAAGGCTAAATGATCATAGGATGATCATGTTAGATTTATAGGTACTTGTTTGGAACAAGGTACTGGACATGACCCGCGGTATGAGATTTATGTCATGGTCAATGTCATATAAATCTCATATTAGTTATGTCATTTGAATCCTTAGACATGAAGATATTATAGTCTTCCACTTGATGAAGATTATGTTTGACATGTTCAAACGTTACCCTTAAACAGGTAGCCATAAAAGGTATGGTTGGCATAATCGGATTCACGTAGGGAAGAATAATAAGCTAAATGGATTTGTCCCTCTTCGGAGAGATGTCAAGCTTGGGCCCCTCGAAGGAATGATGTTGATGAAATATTTGGCTAAACTCAAATGGATTGATTGGATCAATGTTGTTTGGATTATCAACATATTCGGGATCGAGAAAAGTATTGAACAAAACAAGTTGACTTATTGACCATGACTTGTGTTCAAAGACATCGTGGACAAAGGGATTGTAACATATTCTAAAGGAATGCGAACTTGTATCTAGTTATACTATTTAGGTAGGTATGACGGTTTGCTAGAACCTAATCATATCTTATGGTTTCATGTTTGAACCCATTGCCAACTTAGTATAATCCTAGAGGGTCACACACAAGAGAACGAATGTTAAAAAGGACTAAAATGGAAAATATGTCCTTCTGAACCATGTTGTGCGACCGCACAAACTGGGCTGGGCGGCCGCACAGTTTTGGGCGACCGCACAGCTAGTTTTGGGCGGCCGCACAAGCATGTCGGGACAGATTTCCTAATTTGATTTGGAAAAGAATTTTGGACGGTTTTAAACACAAGTTTCATATTTGGAATAGGTCTTACTTGTATATAAACACCAAAATTCGCCCAGAACTTGTACCAAGCTTTTGTGAAAGTCTCCAAAGGGTTTGAGATAGTTTTATTTTGTTCTAAGACATCCTAGATTGAAGAACAAAATAATACACAAATAAAATTCTATATAATTCATATTAATTGTGAAAACGTGTTTCACAATTTTGGTCTAGCAACCAATATCAAGTGTTCTTGATATTTGTTCAAGGTGTGGATACCGCTAGAGGGTGAAGCTCATCATCTTCAAAGTTTGTGCTCTTACTTGTTCGTGATTAAAGCTTCAATTTCTCCACCAAGATCAAAGACCAAATTCAAAATCATCAAGGGTTAGTTTTTCTAGTATTCATATTGCAAGTATTTGATTTAATCATATGAATGGATCTATGGGCTTTGGGTTTCATAAAATTTTAAATGCTATTTTCCGCTGCGCATGTTACTTGGAAACCCAACATGAAGATCGCTACCCTAGATATAGAGCATATTATGAATTCTAGTAAGAACATGAAGAACACGTTATGAATCATATGAATATAGATGTATAAACATAATGAAACTAGCATAAATCAAATCTACACTAAGAAAACATGTAGAATTCTCACCAATCTTGACAAGAACAAAGTCGAATTTCTTGCGCGGATTCGCCGGACCTTCGGGATTGCTAGAAAGGCTTAGAGAGCAAGTTCTGCCATCAGTTTTGGCTGTGGAACTCGGGGGAGAGAATTGTGTCGAAATTATGAACTGAGGTCACCTATTTATAGGAAAAGTTGACCTGGAGGAAGTGGCCGCCCGGCTAGATGAGTGGCCGCCCGGCCGATCCCAGCGGATTGGCTCGATTCCCGAGGTTCTAATCAATCTGGACTCTGAGAACTCCTAGATAACTTCTATCTTCGATCCCTCATCCGATCAGTCGAGAACATCTTCTTATCTGGACTATTCGGGAAATTCCGGATAAGTCTTACGCAGTTCGTAAATACCTGGGAGGTCCCTGTGAGTTCTAGAATGCCTAATAACTCATTTTCAGGTTGGGTACTAACAGTAGCCCCTCAGCGACGTTTCTTGCAAGGCATGGAGGGTCGTCGATTAAGAAAGGAACCGATCTAAAACATGAGTTCCAAATCGAGGGATAGAGTGAGGAAGAATGTGACCAGATTGGTCGAGCGGCTGAACCTATGTCAGGCTACCTACGTATCCGAATGGAATCAAGCCGGTCGTAGTTCAGGAACTGGGGAGAAAAAAACGAGACATCGTCTTTCGCTGAAGATAGATGTAAGCAATAAAGTCGAGGACTCTACTGGGGAAAGGAATGAAGGTCATACGCACGGTACAACAAGAAGTTTTAAGAATCGAGGACATAATTAAGGATGAATTCTAACTTCCCATTGGAGCGCGTGGAATTGCATAATTTCTTCGACAAACTACGGTACCAAGCGAGGAATGATCCTCAGGATTCGCAGATTTTTTTTTGAATTTATTGAAGTCTTTCGGACCCTATTGATTAATTTTGGAAATTTATTTGAGTCTTCCGGACCCTATTGATTAATTTTGGAAATTTACTTGAGTCTTTCGGACCCTATTTTGGAAATTTACTTGAGTCTTCCGGACCCTATTTTGGAAATTTACTTGAGTCTTCCGGGCCCTATTGATTAATTTTAGAAATTTACTTGAGTCTTCCGGACCCTATTTTGGAATTTACTGGAGTCTTTAGGACCCTATTGATTGATTTCAGAATTTACTGGAGTCTTTTGGACCCTATTTTGGAATTTACTGGAGTCTTTTGGACCCTATTTTGGAATTTACTAGAGTCTTTTGGACCCTATTGATTAATTTTGGAAATTTACTTGAGTCTTCCGAACCCTATTGATTAATTTTTGGTCAAATTCTAGTAAAATTTGGCTAAGGGTGTTAATCTTGGATTCAAAATAAGCCGAGGGGCTAAATTGAAAATTCTGGCGCTTGAGGGAATAACTGGCCGCGTGGCCAGTCCTTCTGATTGGCCGGGATTAGTTGACAAGGATCGCTGATGGGCGTGCGAGATCATGCCACGTCGCATGGAGACACTGGCCGCGTGGCTAGTCCCTTCGCTGGACAGACCCTACAAACAACCACCGGCTGTCCCTTTCTTCTTCACTTTCTTCCTTCTTTTGTCGAGTTCTTGAGAGAAAAAGAGAGATTTTGAGGTACTTTGCTATTATTGCGATGGATCTTGAGTATATTTTCGGTGCGGGGAAACCATATGAGCAAGATGCAGGTGCGGGGCCACAATTTGAGCAGGGTGGTGGTGCGGGACCATAATTCGAGCAAGGTGAAGGTGTGGGGCTGCATCAACAATGGGCGAGGATGGCCTCTCGAAATTTCCGTCCCGATGAATGGCATTTCACGGTGGGACAACACTTTGACTTGTACACGGGTACCGACAAACATTGGTCTGGCGGGAGACTGATGGAGACGAAGGAGGTACCGACCTCTCTTTATTGTCTTTGGGTATTTTATGTCTTTTATTTCATACTTGTTGTATTACTTTAAGACTGCGTTAAATTAAATTAATCGTTCGTGATTATTTAATTTTCTTGGGATTATTGATTATTTTGGGGACGGCAAATATGTGCGCAAGTAGATAAAGCATGCATGTACACTTTAATTTATAGCACATAATAATTTATATTGCTAGTTGGGTAACATACCTTTGCTGTGTTTACCTGCAGAGAATGAAATCTCACGAGTCCAGGAGGGCGGTGGCAGAGATATGGGGGAGATTGCCGCCGGGTGGTGCGGTGAAGGAGAGGATCCGGGCTCTGGGCTTCGGTCCGTTTTTGACGCTGTACGGCCTGTAGAGGGGACCCAGAAGGTGATGGGTCTTATTGAGGCGAAGAGGGAGTATTGGTGGGACACCACCCACACGTTCCATTTTAGTTGGGGAGAGGTGACTGATACTCCGACCGACTTCACTGCTATTACGGGGCTCATGTTCACGGACGTGGAGCTACCTTTTGATGAGTCCTTGTCTGCGGACCCACACCGTCAGGTGGATTTGATCGGGATGCTGTTGGGCAAGGGTGTGAAGGGAAACAGCTTCGAGGCAGGTCGTTTGAGGACCTTGGTGAAGGAGCCTATCCGGGATTATGTTGAGGGCATCAGCGATACTGACTACCTGGTGCGGGCTATCCTGTGGTATAGTTTGTCGCAGACCTTGTTCCCAAGTGCTGGGACTTTTTGTCGGTTTTCTATGCTGGGTGCTCTAGCTGATTTGGAGCAGGCGAGTCAGGTTTCTTGGGGTGGATCCGGGCTGGCGGAGATGTACAGGGCCTTGGATGTCTGCTCGAGGTCTAGTACCTCATCTTTCGACTCCTTCCAGTTTGCCTTTGAGGTATGTCTCTGACCCTTTTATTATTTCATGTCCGTCTTTTGCTTAGAACTGCATAGACTGAAATACTGCTTTTCTCCACAGGTGTGGGTCTACGAGCTATTCCATATCTCTCACTTTGGCGTGCAGGGGGTCAAGGAGGTCCCGTTTATGAGGTTCTGGGCGAAGAGAAACCGGTTGGAGGGCCGTGGCAAGGCCAGGAAGACTCCCGATCTGGGGATTTTTACTGCGAAGTTGAGTGGTCCCCTGCATGAGGACTTCCAGCTCTTTCCTTGGTCAGATATAGTGCTGGCAGGGGTCGGTCAGGCACAGGATTTCACTGCTTCCCACTGCTTTTTGACGGGGTTGACTGGGGATGCCATGTACCTTGGCGAGAGAGTCTGCAGGCAGCATAGCAGACATCCTATGTTGTGGGCCCCGAGTGAGCCTCCGAGGGATATGATGTATCCTGCTAGGCTGAGGAGGAGCGGTGACTACCGGGTCAGGACTCCGGCTCATTTGTACCAGAGTGGGGCCGACTATGCGTGGTTTGTGGAGCACGTGCTGTTGAGTCCGCAGGTTTTGGCGAGGAGGCAGGCTGGTGCCTATCCGGTTGGCTCGAGTAGAGGAGCTAGATATGGTATGGAAATGCTGTGGTTCTCTGACAGTATCCGGATGCAGCGGGGCAGTGTCGAGGTGGATATTGATGTTGGGTATGCCCACTTATATCTCAGTTTCAATGTAATAGGATTGATTAGATTTGATTGATCCATCACCTAAGTTTTCTTTCATGGACTTTAGACCCACATGTAAGAAGTATTTATACTTCATTTTTTAGGTAGTCCATTGTAATAGAATAGGCTTAGGAATAGGGCTAGAATATCAAGATTGAAGAAAATCACAATTCCAGTTTGAGCCACGCGCCCATGCGCCCCTCTCTTGCGCCATGCGCCCCCTTTGGCGCGCTCATATCAGTAGGCGCCTAGCATCGCTCATGCACCCCTAATGGCTCAACGCGCGCATGTGTCATGCGCCCCTTGGCTCAACGCGCTTCAAAGATACAATTCAACACTCAGTGATTTATAGAAGACATGAAGACTTGAAGAGATTCAAACTACGCCAATGATCCAACGGTGGTTAAATAACACGTATGCACCCGCATCTAAGGACACCTATCCATAATGGTCATATTTGTGTTATGTGTCTAAAGGCTATAAAAGGACACGTGCTCCACTCAATGAGCGACAACACATCTGTCCTTTAACCTTATCCACAAGGGATTTCCAACGGTTAGTTTTTTTTTTGCTCTACTATAAATACCTCATAACTTCAAACGTTTTGAAGTTACTAAGAATCTCAGAATTTCTCTCTCAAAGCATTTGTTGAAGATTTGAAGATTGCCTTTGATTTTCCAGAATTCTCAAGAACATCTTCATACCTTCATCCTTAGCCCAGATCCTCAAGCAAAAACACTTTAGTTTTCTTGTGCTCTCAATCTCAAAGATCTAAAGAGCCTTGAATCTAAAATCACACACGCACCTCTTTAAGTTTGATCAATTAGATCTTTCTTTTAGAGATACACCGGTTATTGTTTAGGATTTGTTCTTTCATAGAATATTAGATCTTGAGTTAGTGTATATGCTCAAACGATTGTAATTTGTAACACTCACTCATTATATGAGATCTCCATTAGAAATCCAAGACTAACCATCTTGGTAGAGGACGTAGATCATTTTCCCGATCGAACCTCTCCAAAAGCGCGCATTAATTTCTTGTCATTTACTTTCAAGTTATTATCTTATCTCACTATTTGCTTGTTTAATCATTGTAGATTGATTGGATTGAATTGTGTTGTGTTTTTTATATCAATTGCCTAAGTTCCTTATTTCACCCACTTTGAGCCAAAATACTTAGAGTGTGTGCTGCGCCCCTTTTAATCATTTGCGCCTACTTTACTTAACTATTCCGCTGTGCATTTCACTCAGTCACTTAGGCGCATTTCATAACGCTTATTTGATTAAGTGCGCATTTGCCATTGAATTTTCAAGGGTATGAAAAGAATCTTAAAACAGCTATTCACCCCCCCCCCCTCTAGCTATTTTCCATACCCTTGTTGCCCTTTGGGACCAACAAGTGGTATCAGAGCAAACACCTTTATAAAACTTCTTCTTGTTTTTCAAGCTTAACAGCTTGGGTGCCGATTCGAAATGGCAAACTCAAAACCTTCGGCAACTGCTAACTACACACATGTTCCAGTCTTTGATGAAGATCACTTTGACGTGTGGAAATTCAACATCTTAACTCATCTCACCTCAACCGATGAAAGGCTTCATGACACCATGGTTTATGGACCTTACATCCCTATGAAATCGAATCCAAATCCGCACACCAACGCTGCTCAACCAACCATCAAGAAACCAAGGGAAGAATGGACTGAGGAAGAAACAAGAAGAGTTGCAAATGATGGCAAAGCAAGAAACATTCTTCTAAGCACGCTAAGAACGGCTATGAAACAACAAGTCATGCACTGTGCTACCGCCAATGAGTTATGGGATGCTATTAAAGAGCATATAGAAAGAGACACGGTTTGCAAGGAGAACAAGAGATACGAAGTACAAAAGAGATTCAACGATTTCTCTCAACTCCCCGGTGAAACTCTTAGACAGATTTATGAACGCTATTGTGAAATTATCAATCTCTGTATTTCAGTTGGAAAGAAATTCTCCAATAAGGAATTAAACACTAATTTCCTTGCTGCTTTTGGATCAAGATACCTACACAAATCTAGCGCCCTTGAAGACGCTGGAACTTTAGATGTATGGACTTTAAGGAACCTTTATGCAAATCTTAAGGTTTATGAGCTCAAACTCCAACGAATTAGTGAAACTGGAGGAAAGTCAAAATCCATAGCAATGGTGGCGCATAGAGAAGAAGCGCATGCGCCTGCGCCGGTTCAAGAAGAGAAAAGTTATGATTCCAAAATTTCTACCTCTGAGCTATTAGACATGGATGATGAAGACTTCGCTTTATTTGTGAAGAAATTTCAAAAGTTCAGAAAATTCTCAAGACCCGGCTCAACCAGCAAATTTCAAGGATCTACCAGTAGAGCTCCTCCAAAGTTCACGAGGAGCAGTGATTCTAAAAGAAAAGAAGACCTTGTTTGTTTTAATTGCAGGAAACCAGGACACTTTGCTTCAAGCTGCCCAATTCCAAAATTTGAATATATGCAGAAGAAGAGCAGCCATACTCCCAAGTTTACTCCCAAATTCACTCGTCACAAAGGAATGGTTGCTGAAGAAGAATCACCAGCAAATGAGCAGAACACTTGGGTTGAAACAGACTCAGATGAGAGCGATGAAGATTCCGATGATGGACTCGTTTGTTTGGTGGCAAATGATGATGAAGTTGATACTTATGATTCTGATGATGACTACTCCAAAGATGCTCCTGATATGAATGTCTTGAATAAACCTATCAAGAAATCTGTAGGTTTTCAAGAAGTGAAAAAGAAGAAAGGACCAACCATCAGCGAGCTCGTTGAACAAGGATTTCTCACTCCGGCTCAAAGCGATGGTGGATTGTTATTTTCTAGATGTGATCTGAGTGCTAGAAGCAAACTCAGAAAGAGTGAATATGTTAGACCTCAAGTTGCACCTATTCCTACAATCAATCATGATGAGGACATTGTAAACCAAGAAAAGTTATTCAAAGAGGCTGAAAAGGTAATCAGTCGTTTTAGTGATATGAAGGAAGCTTTAGCACTATCATGTGATGAAATTTCACAGCTTAAGACCGAGAAATCTCTATTAAAATCTGAACTCACCCTCTTTAAGGAGCAGATAAAGAGCATGACTCCTATTACTGTTAAAAACACTTTTCTAACAGAACAGAACTCACTTCTTAAAGTTCAAAACGATGAATTGGTTGCTCAAATTACTGATCTTAAAAAAATTATAAATGAGTGGTCCAATTCTCGTGTCACTATGGAGAATATATTTGAGTCCCAAAAAGTCAGTGGTGATAAAAGTGGCTTGGGATTCTCATCAACTAGTGACAACTTTAAATGTGATGTCTGTGCTGAAAGAGATAGTGAATTTACAAATCAGCAAACTTTTGAAATTCCCAAAGAAAAACATTCTAATTCAATGGGTAAAGGATAGGAAAAAGTCAAGAGACAATCATTCCATTATGTCTACCCAACAAAACAATTTGGGAAAGTTAAAGAGAAGGAAATAGCTACAGATGAATCATCCTCTAGCAAAATCATTCTTGAAACAAGGCGCGCTCCTTCTCCGAGTGCACATTATGCGCCTAAGAGCCACGCTCCTAACCACCGTGCGCCTTCTAGCCCTATGCGCCCTCCAAGAAAAAGCACTCCAAAATTTCAAAAGAAAGATTTTGTTAAGGCTGGCTCATCTGACCCAAAGAAGGATGCTATCCCAAAGAAAAGTAAAGAGTTTGTGAAAACTCACATGATTGGTGGCTTTCATCATTGTTCGATTTGTGATTGTTCGGGACATAAAGCCGTGGAATGCCTTTTTGAGATTCACTCCCAATGCCAAAGGACGTAAGAATCCTAAGGTCAAGTAAGAGTGGGTCGTCAAAAGTATCTAACTCTAGGACCCAAAAAGGAATAAAGGGGACCTGCTTTAAATGTTTATATTTCAGGTTCTTTGCTTCATGGCTGGATCTTCAAAAGCTAAAACATATGAATGGATTCTCGATAGTGGGCGTTCACGACACATGACTAGAGATGAATCCTTACTTGAAGATGTTCATGAAGAAAGAGGTCCCTCCGTAACATTTGGTGATAACAACAAAGGTAAAATTGTAGCATATGGAAAGCTCAAGAAAGACAAAGTGTGCATTGAAAGAGTCTCTCTCGTCGAAGGGCTCAAGCACAATTTATTATCCATATCTCAATTCTGCGACAAAGGATTAGAATGCCATTTCACCTCAACTCAATGTCTTATCAAGAATGGCAAAACTGGAGCTACATTACTCACGGGATATCGTAAGACAAATATGTACATTGTTGATTTCCATAGTATGAACTCTAGTACAAATCTTTGTTTTGTAGCTAAAATTGTGAGCGAAAATAGTTGGCTGTGGCACAAGCGCTTAAGTCACTTGAACTTCAAGTATCTATCTAAACTCAGCAGGAATAATCTTGTTAAAGGACTTCCTAAGGTTGCTGATCATCATGACAAGAAGTACGCCACGTGTCAACTTGGCAAACAACCGAAAAAGTCTTTCTCCAGCAAGACCAATCCCTCAACTACTAGATGTTTGCAACTGCTACACATTGATCTATTTGGACCAGTCACCACCGCAAGTATTAGAAGAAACAAGTATACTCTAGTCGTGGTGGATGATTATTCAAGATATACATGGGTGGAAATGATGATTACAAAAGACGATTGCTATGACATTTTGACCACCTTATTCAGACTGCTCCAAACCCAAAAAGAAGATGACATCGTTAGTGTTCGATCCGACAATGGAACAAAATTAAAAAACAACGGTGTTGCTCGATATTGCGACGATCATGGGATAGATCACAACTTCTCAACCGCTGGAGTTCCTCAACAAAATGGTTTTGTGGAAAGAAAGAATAGGACGCTGATTGATGCGGGAAAGACGATGATAGCTGAAGCGAAATTGCCTAAGTACTTTTGGGAAGAAGCTATCAACACAGCATGTTTTACTCAAAATCGTTCCCTCATCAACAAACTTCATAACAAGACCCCGTATGAATTTTGGCGTGGTAGAACTCCCAACATTGCATTCTTCAAGATCTTTGGTTGCAAATGTTATATCCTCTACAATGGAAACGAACATAGAGGTAAATTCGATGCCAAAGCCGATGAAGGTATTTTTGTTGGGTATGCTAAACATTCTAAAGCTTTTCGCTTTTTTAATAGATCTTCATTAGTGATAGTTGAATCTGTACATGTTACCTTTGATGAACATTCTCTCTTTGAGCCACATTTGTCTCCAAATGATTCTGATGATTCTGTTGAGTTAAATGAGACAGGTGCTCCTATTCATGTTGCGCCTACACAAGATTAGAATCTATCAACACAAGGAAATCCATCTACATCAAATGCGCCTAATTCCATTTATGGCGCGCATGGTGAATCTTCAGTTGCGCCTCCCTTAAATGATGCGCCTCTAGATTCCTCTCACGCGCCTATATCTTCTACTGCATCTGTTGTTAACCCTAGTTTCAATTTTGAACCAGTTCAACCCCCAAACTTTGATGATTTAGAATCTGGTGAAGATGTACCAATTTAAGACCTTCAAGTTACTACAACCTAACTTACCTCCTGAAATTCGTGAAGTTAGAGGTCACCCAATCAATAATATCATTGGTGATCTACATGTTGGTGTTCGTACAAGGAGAGCTACAAACTTTGATGCTTACACTGCATTTATCTCTCAAATTAAACTAAAGAAGGCTGATGAAGCGCTCCAAGATCCAAATTGGGTTGTTGCAAATGTAAGGTTTGGACTCTTGTTCCAAGACCTCGTGATCAAGGAGTGATTGGTACGAAATGGGTATTCAGAAACAAGATGGATGAGAATGGAACCATCACAAGAAACAAAGCAAGATTGGTTGCACAAGGCTATAGGCAAGAAGAAGGGATCGACTACGATGAAACTTTTGCGCCCGTAGCAAGACTTGAAGCTATCAGATTATTTCTAGCTTACGCCGCTCACAAGAACTTCAAGTTATATCAAATGGATGTGAAGAGCGCGTTTCTAAATGGTGAACTCCAAGAACAAGTCTTTGTAGCTCAACCACCTGGGTTTGAAGATTCACAATTTCCAAATCATGTGTACAAACTCCAAAAAGCTTTGTATGGGCTCAAACAAGAACCAAGAGCATGGTATGATACACTATCCAAGTTTCTCATTGAAAAAGGCTTCACTCGCGGTAAAATTGATACAACTCTTTTCATTGCCAAACATAATGGTCATAAATTACTTGTTCAAATTTATGTTGATGATATTATTTTTGGTTCTACTAATGAATTGTTGTGTAAGCGCTTTGAGAAACTAATGAAGAGCAAGTTTGAAATGAGCATGATGGGAGAACTCACATTCTTCCTCGGAATTCAAATCAAGCAAATGAATGAAGGCATATTTATCAATCAAGCCTAATACACAAAGGATTTAATCAAGAAATTTGGACTTGAGAACGCCAAAGCATACGACACTCCAATGGCCACCGGCAATAAACTCGACGAGGATTTAAAAGGTAAACGTGTTGATCAAACACTCTATCAAGGTATGATTGGCTCACTTCTTTATCTTACTGCTAGTTGGCCCGATATTATGTTTAGTGTTTGTATTTGCGCTCGTTATCAATCTGACCCTAGAGAAGCGCACTTAATTTCTGTGAAACGTATTATAAGATATCTCTCCGGCACTGTTAACCTTGGACTTTGGTACACCAAAGATTCGAATTTTAAACTTGTAGGTTATTCAGATGCGGATTATGCAGCGTGCACAATTGATAGGAAAAGCACAAGTGGCACTTGTCATTTCCTCGGATATTGACTTGTGTCATGGGCGAGTAAGAAATAAGCTTCAGTGTCTGTATCAACAACGGAAGCAGAATATATCGCTGTGGGAAGTTGTTGCTGACAGATTCTATGGATGAAGCAGCAATTGGTGGACTATGATATCATCGAAGAAAATTGTCCCATTTACTGCGACAATACATCAATCATTGCGGTTTCTGAAAATCCTGTCATGCACTCAAAGGCCAAACACATTGACATCAAATATCACTTCCTCAAAGACTACGTGGAAAAAGGCAATATTCATTTGGAACACGTGGGAACCGACTTTCAAATCGCCGACATTCTAACGAAAGCACTTGACGCGAAACGGTTCATGTTTTTGAGAGGTGAAATGGGTATGCTTGAACTCAACTAATTCCATATAGTTTTGTTATTACTAATGATTTTATGTTTTTCTTTGAGTTATGTATATCCTAGGTTTATCAAAGTTAAATCAATTTCAAAGTTTTCAAGAAACTTTGCTCTACGCGCCTATGTATGCACCTCAAATCACTGTGCACGCCAATATCTATGATCATTCATACATTCTACGCGCCCCTTGAGTTATGCGCCTCAAATCTACGCGTTCCCTTTGAGTACTGCTCCTCCCATGCGCCTATTAAATGATTACGGCTCAATCAATGCTACCTTATTTATTATTTCAATGATTGAACGTATTCAATTTTCACAAGTACCAGGTAAGTTAATTCTGTTAATTTATTATGGAGAATCTTTGTCTTTTGACATTCCATAATTGTTCAAGGGTACTTGTGCAATTAATTTTTCCCTCGTTTTACGTTTTTCAAAAATTTTATTTTCTGGGGATATATTTCTTGCACCCCAAACTTACACCAAAACAGATGTTTTTGGTGTTTGTGCAAAAATTTAGTCATAATTGTTCATACACTTATGAGGAAAGTGGGACAATTTCACTATACCCAAAATGTCACATCAATGCACTTTGGGTCATTCAGCATTAATGAGAAGTCAATTTTTACATCCCTCACAATTAATGCTCAGTCCTTTCTTTGCCATAATGAGCCGAAATTTTCTTTTCATCATTAATTGCCCATCTCTTCACCTTCCAATTTTCTAGAAAACCAAACATATATATTAACCTACCCCCACACCTTTTTCATTTTCATCATTGCCTCTCTCTCTCTCTCTCTCTCCAGTCTCTCTTCTCCCCATCGGTTTCTCTCTCTTTCTCTCTCGCTATATCATCTCCTTTTTCTCTCATTTTTCTCTCTCTATATATATATATATCATTTATGGGTCCTAAGAAATCATCAAAGACAAACCAAATCGAAATGGTATGATTCCTCGGCTCTCAAACTCTCTAAAATTCTGAATTTTTCATGTTTTTTTTTGTTCGCATTTTTCGAAAACCCGGATGACACTTTCTTTGATTGTTCTTTTTTTAGTTCTCCGTTTTCAAAATCGTTTGTTAGGTTTTGTTCCATTCATGATTTCGAATCTTTTGAATCTAACTTTACAACGATCAATGCTCCATATGTTGCGAATCTGGAAATCTTTGATTTTTGACTTTTCGAATTTTTGGTTCTTTAAATCCACTTTCTGGATTCGTTGTTGTTTTGTACTTGTTTTGGTTTACATTTTTGTGATCCTTGTCTTCGTGCGGTCATTTTGACATATTGTGTGCTTGATTTGGTGAAGTTTCATGAATTATGTGTTCTTGGTATTCTTGGTGTTCTTCGAGCACTCAAGACATGTTCTTCGTATTCTTCGTTATTTTTGCATGACTTGGGTTTCATTTTTTTTCAAAACTTGTTTTTCAAAATTTTTCATGTCTGATCTTGTTTGCTTGCATGTTTATAAAGTTTACTTGTTTGTGTGTTTTTGTGTGTTTTATGCTAACTTTGATTTTTACACATAATTATGCGCCTACGTATTATTTTATGCGCCCAGTATGCTTATGCGCCCTATGTCCTTATGCGCCTTACTTAATTCATGCGCCTAAAGCCATTATGCGCCTAACATTTTATGCGCCTAACATTTTACTTAGTCAAATTTTTATGTTTAAATTTTTTTTTCTTAGTATTTCTCATAGAACCATATCTATGCGCCTTGTATTTGTATGCGCCTACAACATGTATGCGCCTAATTATAGTATGCGCCTACTATTGTTATGCGCCTATATATTGTTATGCGCCTACTTTTACTTAGTTCATTTTTATGATCCTATGCGCCTGATACTCTCCTAATTTCATTCAACGTTTATTTTTAGGATCCTGCAAATTTCAGGCCTGGTGAGACTTTTAATCTCACTGAGCTATCTGCAGTCCAGATTGGAGTTGATATTATGGAGTACATTAGAACTGCTGATCTTCTACCTTTATTCACTTTAGAGCAACCTTTCTACTCACCGCTCCTCGTGGATGAATTCTTCTCCTCTGCTGCTCTTGTTGAGATACCAACAGCTGAAGGCTACATGCGCTACAGAATACGCGCCGTCGTTCAAAACGTGGATATCACTATTTCAACTGGTACTCTCAAGAATATCATCAACTTCAACACGACTGGTCCTCTGAGTGTAGCTGGTAAAATCAACACCTATTCTGCTACTGCCCAGAATCTAATGGCGAGTACCCATCTCAACATTCCTACTCTTCAGAATAACATCAAATCTGTTGAGATAAGGGATGGTGGTGATCTACTGGCTCATATCGCGCATTTAGTGGGGACTTCCATTATTTTCAAGACGGGTAATGTGAACAGATTCACCATGGAACAGTGGGAATATACTGCTGCAATTATGTGAAGAGCCATACTCAACTGGCCTTAAATCTTATTCAAGACTTTACGGGACCAGATTGATAAGTACAACAAGAATAAGGCTGATGGGTGATGAAAAGGTACAAAAAGAGCATGGCTAAGCGCGCGCCTCGAGTAAAAGGTGATTAGTTGGTTGATGAATCCACTGAGTCAGATGAAGAAGTAGATGGCGCAGAAGATGACGCCGAACCTGAGGTTGCGCCCCACGGCGAACCAATAGCTGCTCCAGGCGCAGAAAAGGTTAAAGGAAAAGGGATTTCTGAAGGTACAAGCAGACCTCCAAAGCGCCCTAGGACTGATACTGAAGAAGAAAAGGAGCTGAAGCGCGCTAAGGAAGCCAGCAGACTAGAAGCGCAGAAAAAGCGAGATGAAGACTACAGATTGAAACAGGCTGCTGAATTGGCTAAATCAGAAAGGCGCAAGGGCGTAGGATCTAGTGCTGATGTACGCGCGCCTTCTCCTTCTGCACCTCCAAATGTTCGTGCGCCTCCAACGAAACCAACTCCCGCACCAGTTTAAAAACCACTACCTTCTGAGCGCCAACAACTTAAAGATCAAATTTCTGCTGATCTTTTTGGAGATTTTAGTGAAGATCAAGTTCAGGGGGATCCAAAGCCCTTAATCAGGGGCAAGACTACTTCTGCGCCTCCATCCTCTACGCCTCCTCCTTTAATTGAACCTACTTTAAGTGATGAATATCTTCCTCCTCTTCCCCGCGCTCCTACTCCATCTCTAGTTAGGTGCTCTGTCTCTCCTGAGCCTCAACCTACTTCTGCTCCTACTCCTCCAAATCCTGATATGAGTATGGTTATTTCACTCCTCCAGCAACTCCAGGAAGGCCAAGCTCGTATTGATTCTCAATTAGAGCTTCACACTTCCATGCTTACTCAGCAAGCTGATGAGATTGCTGCCATTAAGGGGGAGATAGTGCGCATAGATGCTAATATCAAGGACAAACATTTCCTTACTCCTCAACAGTGGAATGATGTTATAGATCAAATGAATGAGCTTTTTAAAGGTACTCTTGCTTCCCTACATGAACTTATAGACGGTGGCATGAAACTTACTGATAGCCAAGATTTCATCAACGCTATAAAGGAGGTAGAGTCGAATATAGCAGGTGATATAAGGAAGTTGTTTGAGATGTGGCTGGAGATAGCCATAAGTTGTTGAGCGTGGTTGATAAGCTCAAAGAAGTTAAAGATGAGCTAGAAATCTTTGGATTAACTGTCTATGGCACAGAACCCAGTTCTGAACCAAACGCTGCTCCTAAAGCGCCTGAAACCTCTGCGCCTACTTCTAGTTCTGCTCCTAGCGCACCAGTTGACTTTAGTTCCTTGCTCTCTAAGATCGATGTTTTGAAGAAATTAATAGTCACTCATTTCAGCACCGCGTATTCCAGCGCAGACAGGTGCGCAGAAAGAACCTCTGCTGATATTATCTCTGCTCAAACTGCTGTTGAAGCAAACTTTCAAGCCTTCACTGAAAACTTTTCACAACAGCAAGCTATAACTCAGCGCACCATTGATGAATATCAAAACATCAATGTTGATCATCTGCACTACATTAGAGATGGTGTCACTGACACTCATGGTGTTGTCAATCGTTGTCTTCAAATGTCAAAGCAGATTCAGCGCTCCGTGAAGGAGATCGAAGAAGGATTGAAGGAAGACGATGATGCGCCTCCTCCCAATCCTTAGTTCTTTTCATTTATTTGTAAATTGTTAAAATCTTTTGATGATTAGAACATTTTGTTAGTGACTTAGTGCTTACATTTTTTAGCACATCTTTTGTTCTGTTCAAAACTTGTAATCACCAACTCTTACATTTCGAGTTTTAATGAGAACAAAGCATCACATTTATCAAACCTTGTTCACTCAAACTCCTTGTTTGTAGAACATTGAATATTGTTTAAAATCATATGCATCTTAATTGAACTGTTTCATACTTTAATGCATTTGAGTTTAAACTTTGTTTAAACACATTTCAAACCAAAACTCATATATCATTTTGAATGTGTTAAACTGTTGTTTCTATCTTTCCATTTGTAATGTTCTATCTTTATTTGAATATATTAGAAATCTATATCTTGGACTAGTGTGTGCATTAACTTGAGACATGATTTACCAATTTCATTTATTTGGACATGTTATTATCAAGTATAATGTTTGTCCCTGATATAGTAGTTAATGGCATCAATCAAATAGGAGGAGATTGTTGGGTATGCCCACTTATATCTCAGTTTCAATGTAATAGGATTGATTAGATTTGATTGATCCATCACCTAAGTTTTATTTCATTGACTTTAGACCCACATGTAAGAAGTATTTATACTTCATTTTTTAGGTAGTCCATTGTAATAGAATAGGCTTAGGAATAGGGCTAGAATATCAAGATTGAAGAAAATCACAATTTCAGTTTGAGCCACGCGCCCATGCGCCCCTCTCTTGCGCCATACGCCTCCTTTGGCGCGCGCATATGAGTATGCACCTAGCATCGCTCATGCGCCCCTAATGGCTCAACGCGCGCATGTGTTATGTGCCCCTTGGCTCAACGTGCTTCAAAGATACAATTCAACACTTAGTGATTTATAGAAGACATGAAGACTTGAAGAGATTCAAACTACGCCAATGATCCAACGGTGGTTAAATAGCACATATGCACCCGCATCTAAGGACACCAATCCATAACGGTCATATTTGTGTTATGTGTCTAAAGGCTATAAAAGGACACGTGCTCCACTCAATAAGCGACAGCACATCTGTCCTTTAACCTTATCCACAAGGGATTTCCAACGGCTAGTTTTTTTGGGCTCTACTATAAATACCTCATAATTTCAAATGTTTTGAAGTTGCTAAGAATCTCATAATTTCTCTCTCAAAGCATTTGTTGAAGATTTGAAGATTGCCTTTGATTTTCCAGAATTCTCAAGAACATCTTCATACCTTCATCCTTAGCCCAGATCCTCAAGCAAAAACACTTTAGTTTTCTTGTGATCTCAATCTCAAAGATCTAAATAGCCTTGAATCTAAAATCACACACGCACCTCTTTAAGTTTGATCACTTAGATATTTCTTTTAGAGATACACCGGTTATTGTCTAGGATTTGTTCTTTCATGGAATATTAGATCTTGAGTTAGTGTATAAGCTCAAACGATTGTAATTTGTAACACTCACTCATTATATAAGATCTCCATTAGAATTCCAAGACTAACCATCTTGGTAGAGGACGTAGATTATTTTCCCGATCGAACCTCTCCAAATAGCGCGCATTAATTCCTTGTCATTTACTTTCAAGTTATTATCTTATCTCACTATTTGCTTGTTTAATCATTGTAGATTGATTGGATTGAATTGTATTGTGTTTGTTATATCAATTGCCTAAGTTCCTTATTTCACCCACTTTGAGCCAAAATACTTAAAGTGTGTGTTGCGCCCCTTTTAATCATTTGCGCCTACTTTACTTACCTATTCCGCTGTGCATTTCACTCACTCACTTAGGCGCATTTCAGAACTCTTATTTGATTAAGTGCGTATTTGCCATTGAATTTTCAAGGGTACGAAAAGAATCTTAAAACAGCTATTCACCCCCCCCCCTCTAGCTATTTTCCATACCCTTGTTGCCCTTTGGGACCAACAATTGATCTGACTCCGACTGAGGCTGATGTGGTTACTGGGGCTCAGCTTCCTCCGCTTGGAGCTACGGTACAATACCATTTGCTTTTTATTTCTGTCTTGCACACACTTTAGACTTGTATCTGAACTGTGCTTACTTGTCCCAGGTGACCCGGGAGGCCTATATCCGCTCTGTTCATCGGGGCAAAAATTTTTGAGAGGCTATTTCGGAGCTTGGCTGCTGCTTGTACCTGCCGTCAGGAGGACGTGGTGGTGCCGCCACGCAGAGAGAGAACACCTATAGAGGCTGCTTCCTCGTCTCGTGCCCGCCAGAGGTCTGTCAGAGGTAGAGGCTCAGGAGCCGGTGGATCCCAATATGTGCAGCAGCGGGGCCACGGTGATGATGATGATGATAGTGATGATGAGGGGGAGGATGTTGATATCGAGGATTCTGAATCGGACTAGATGCAGTCCCTTTATTTCCTGCATTTTATTAGAGAGAGGGGAGGAACAGACAAACATATTTATGTACACTATTTTATTTGCCTTTTGTATGTAATTAATTAGTATTTTATTTACATGTTTTTTACATTTAGTACAATGCATAAGCCCTAGGGGTAAGATGGGGATTACACACTATCGGGCAGTTCCACCTTCTTTATCAGACCTCTTTTGTGCCTTGTGCCCTTCCGAATGTCTGAAATGGGTCCATTCCGGCGTTTGTTGGGGACAGACTTGCAATCTGTCTGGACCGGCTTATGTGGCCGCGTGGCCAACCATGGGGAAGGACTGGCCGCGCGGCTAATCCTTGGTCTGACAAGATTTTCGTCAGATTTTTCCTTGTACGATCAGGACTTGAACTCCCTTCTCTATTTAATCAGCAGTCTCGCAGAGAGACGAGGCAGACATCAGTTTTTCTTCTTTTTTTCTCTAGATTTCGATCCTTCCGCGCCTTTCTGATGGATAGACACCCTAGAATTTCTGAGGAGAGACAATGCTACTTCATCAAGAGTTTAAAGATCTGGGTTGGGAAGCTTTCGAGGACAACTCGTACAAACTTTGATAGGAGGTTCAGAATTAAGTGTCTTTAGTCCTTGTATAGGGTTAAGTCTGATGAAAACCTGATCCGTGCTGCTGTCAAGTTCTGGGACAATGAGAATCGTGTCTTCAACTTTTCTTATAATGAAATCACCCCCACGTATGAAGACTTTGTGGCTCTCTGTGGTGCGAGTGCGACGGATAGGGTAGCCATGCCGCAGTATCAAGTGTTGGGTTTCGTAGTAACATGCGCAATGGAATTAAGCATTTAAAATTTATGAAACCCAAAGCCCATAGATCCATTCATATGATTAAGTCAAATACAACATAATGAATACTAGAATACTAACCCTTGATGCCTTTGATTTTGCAACCTTGAATTCGATGGAGGATTGAAATCTTGATCACGAACAAAGCAAGAATCACGAACTATGAAGATGATAAGTTTCACCCTCTAGCGGTATCCATACCCCGAACGAATATCAAGAACACTTGATCTTGGTTGCTAGACCAAATTATGAAACACGCTTTCACAATTGTAAGAACTATATGGAATTATGAATATTCTTGTTCTTCACTTTTGGGATCTTAGAACAAGAAAATAACCTCCCAAAACCCTTTGGAGGCACTCATAATCATATGCTTAATGACTGCTGAAAGGATCCTTAAATAGGTCCTAATCCTTAACCCTTAAGTACTTAGGAAACCTAAATCCTGTCACAAAATTAAGCTGCAGAGTTTCTGGCCCGACTACACTGGCACGGTCGTGCCCTTTAAGGCGCACGGTCGTGCCAATAGGTGCGCATGTTGCCACCAACCGTCCAATATTGGCACGGTCGTGCTTTAAACTAGGCACGGTCGTGCCAGTCACCTCGCAAGACTTTACCTTTGTTTGATTTATGGCACGGTCATGCCCGTTAAGGCGCACGGCCGTGCCAGTTCAACTTTTAGGCATTTTTCCATAATTCTAATTCAGTCCTTCATGATTCGTTCTATTCGTGTGTGACCCTCTAGGGTTACACTAAGTTGGCAATGAGCCCAAATATGAACCCATAAGATATGATTAGGTTCTAGCAAACCGTCATATCTACCCAAATAGTGTAACTAGATACAAGTTTGCATTCCTTTTAGAACATGTCATAATCCCTTTGCCCACGATGTCATTGAACACAAGTCATGGTCAACAAGTCAACTTGTATTGTTCAATACTTTTCTCGATCCCGAATATGTTGATAATCCAAATGACATTGATCCAATCAATCCATTTGAGTTTGGCCAAACATTTCATCAACATCATTCCTTCGAGGGGCCCAAGCTTGACATCTCTCCGAAGAGGGACAAATCCAATTAGCTTATTATTCTTCCCTACGTGAATCCGATTATGCCAATCATACCCTTTATAGCTACCTGGTTAAGGGTAACGTTTGAATATGTCAAACATAATCTTCATTAAGTGGAAGACTATAATAACTTCATGTCTAAGGATTCAAATGACTTAACTAATATGAGATTTATATATGACATTGACCATGACATAAATCTCATACCGCGGGTCATGTCCAGTACCTTGTTCCAAACAAGTACCCATAAATCTAACATGATCATCCCATGATCATTTAGCCTTTATACTAGTGCTTAACAAGCTCTAGGGACGAAGATTATTATAAGCAAACATGAGCAACAATAATAATCTTATTATCTCTTTATCATTATGAATAAAATGATAACTTATACAACGTTTAACAAACGTGCCTAGGGCACGAACACCAACAATCTCCCACTTGCCCTAGGCCCAATCTCTAGGTATCCAATACCCATTGACCTAACATGACCATCATGTTTAGCTTGTGGAAGTTCCTTTGTTAGCGTGTCCGCAACGTTATCATTACTTGGTACTTTGCATATATTTACGTCTCCCTTATCAACGTTTTCTCGAACGATAAGAAAACGCCTAAGTATGTGTTTGGATTTGGGATGTGCTCTTGGTTCCTTTGCTTGATTAATAGCACCACTATTATTACTAATAAGGTCTATTAGATTAGCAATGCTAGAAACCATCTCAAGTTCAACAATGAACTTTTTAATCCAAACCACTTCCTTTGCAGCATCCAATGCGGCAATATACTTAGATTTAGTTATAGAATTAGTGACTGTACTCTGCTTGGAACCATTCCAACTTACAGTTCCACTATTTGACATATGCACAAAAACTGATTGCGATCTATTATCATCTTTGTTGGTTTGGAAGCATGCATCCGAGATCATCTTCCATACCTTCATAGATCATAAACGAATCTTTAGTTCTTCTAAAGTACTTTAAGAATCGCTCTCATAGCCATCCAGTGAATCTCACCAGTGTCGGATTGATATCTACTCGTCATGCTCCAAGCATTAGATATATCCGGCTTAGTACTTATCATGGCATCATGGATCCAATTGCCGAAGCAAATGGCATCCCATTCATTGTTCTCATGCTCATTTTTGTCTTTAGGACATTGAGTCTTGCTTAGAGAAACTCCATGTAACACTGACAAATGTCCTCTCTTAGAATTTTCCTTGCGGAATCTTCTTATGACTCTGTCAATGTATGTACATTGGCTTTAAACCATTTAGCTTCCTTGATCTATCTCTATAGATCTTAATGCCAATGACTTATGCGGATTCATCCATATTCTTCATTGCGAAACACTTTCTTAACCAAATCTTTACAGATTAAAGTGTAGGAATGTCGTTTCCAATGAGTAATATGTCATCCACATATTAGATAAGGAATAGCACCATGCTCCCACTAATCTTCTTGTATATACAAGATTCATCTTCGTTCTTGATCAAGCCAAACTTTATGACTTATCAAAAACGGAGATTCCAACTCCCAAAAGCTTGCTTCAATCCATCCAATGAATCTTTGCAACTTTCATACCTTTTAGAATTTTCTTGACTATCAAAACCTTTAGGTTGTATCCAATACATCCTTAAGTGAGTTCCGGTTGAGGAACGCTTGTTTTGACATCATTTTGTCAAATTTCATATTCCAAATATGAACATGTGATTATGAAGATTCTAATAAGTTTCTTTCTACCCATGTAAGTTTTTCTCCAAGAAAAGTCATTCATCTCCTTTGGTTTTTACACCTTAGGTTAGAATGATCAAGTTCCAAACTTGATTATTATACATGAATTGCCTTTTAGATTTTATGACTCCAAGCCATTAATCTAAATGTGGAGTTGATATTGCATCTTTGATAGGTGGTAAATACTTCATTCTAAATGAACTTTACCTCAATACTTTCTATTTCGAAATATCCAATATTTATTCTAATAGATTGTATTTTATCATGTGTGCAAGTACTTGTATATCTTGAACGGATTTTCACAACCCCTTGTGAAAACTTGTTCAACTTCCATCATAGGTTAAATACTATTTTCTAGGTCTCGAACCATTCGAGATATGTTTTACTCCCACTGATTCTTTTAGAGATAAACCTTTTATCTAGAAAAGTATTATCATAAGCAACAAACCATTTGTTTCTTATGAGTAAAATTTTATCCTCAAGTTTCCTTAGGATATTCCATGAAATATATTTATTAGATTTAAATGTGAGTGTGTCCCAGACAACTCCTTTCCAAAAGGTCTCACCGTCTTAAATCTTTATGAAAGACAAACCCAGTTTTTCTTTCACCTTTTAACCTCTTTTGATGGAACTCAAATTAGTGTAATCATAGCGGTCTCAAATACATAACCCCAAAACAAATAATGGAAGATCAATTTTGATTTTATCATCTTATGAACCATATCCAATAAGGTTCAATACCTCCATGTAGACACATCATTCCAAATGGTGTTCTTAGTGGAGTTTATTGTGAAACTATTTCACAACCTTAATGATAACTATCAAAATCTCGGTTCAATTATTCATCATCACGATCGAGTCAGAATCTTTGAATAGTTTTACCAAGTATAACCAAACTTCTCTTTGAGCATTGCTACTTAATGCACCATATACATCGACATGTATTAGATCAATTAAGATATTAGCTTTTTACCAATCATAGTAAAAGATGTCTTGGTCCAAGTAAATAAGTTTGCATAAATCATATGATTCCAAATCATATGACTTAAAACTCCGTTCCATGGAATTTTAGATATGCATTTCTCATTTATTTGATCAAAACAATAATGCATAAAGAATTTTAATTATTTATGTTATAGCCTTTATTACTTTGTTTTTCAAGATTTAGGATATAAGATTTATTTATATGATAACACAATGAAGTAAATCATAATAAAGCACCTTTCTTATTCCAAATAAGAAATAAATATCCTTCATTATCTTATAACAAAATAATATATTTCCTACTTCATTAGTAAAGCGACTTTACAAGTGTTCTATGAATAATGTTTCAACTCTTGCATCATTACCATTCATAGATCAACCTTTACTATAAGTAGTCTTTCAATTTACTAATTATTCTGGTATCCAATACCCAATAATTAAATTTAGAAAGATTAATTTATAACATAAAATTCCCAAGTGGTAGTCCCACTACCATTCCTTTTATTGATCGTCCAGAATTTTGACTACAATTTTAGATGGTCAATCCAATTGCCACTTTACCAAATTGCATCAATTAGAGTTATAATTTTAACCACAATTATTTCCTTTAGGTTTGACAACTCTTGTCTTACCTTTTGACTACAATTTTAAATGGTCAATCCAGTTGCCACTTTACCAAATTGCATCAATTATTTCCTTTAGGTTTGACAACCCTTGTCTTACCTCTCCTTTGGCACTTGGCCCCTTTCCATCATGAACCATGAGCATTGGAGAACCATTCTCCAATATCTTTATCTTCGCAGTTTTTCAGCATGTTAATGCAATTCAAAGAGATTCTTATTCATTCTAAGCATGTCATAGTTCATCACTAAGTGATCATAACATTTGAACAATGAATCAAGAATGAGATCCATGGCTTGCTCCAATCCAATTGGACAACCAAGTTTCTCAAGATGCTCTACATAGCCTTTATCTTAAGCATGTGAGGTTTCACTTATTGCCCTTTACTCCTTGCAAGAAGTGAATGCAATAATGGTTTTATACCTTTCTTGCCTAGATTGCTCTTTGAAACATGTGAGTCAACTCCACGCCTATCTAATAGGCTTCCAAAGTTCCAAACTTTGTTGAAGTTTTGAGAACATAATCGTGAGCTTGAGACAACTCACATTCCTAGAATCATACACATGATTCTTGTGATTGTCTATTCCGGTATTGGGTTCTTTAGGAATAGGCCCATCAAGAATGTACAACACATCTTCTTGCCTTAGAACAATTCTTAGGCTCAGGATCCAATCCATGAAGTTTGTACCATTCTCTTTGAAGCTTTATCCTTATCAAGGATTGATCGCAACGAAGTTAGTTGTCATTATCTACAACTCATGCAAAATTTCCAAAATTTTACAAGTACCAATCTCATTAAAGAGATAAATAATGTATTTTCCAAAAATACTCCCACTAAATTATATAACCTTCTTATACATCCAATGTATAATATAATTTAAATGAGCTAAGATCCAACTTTAATTTAACTTTTGAGTCCACGGAGGCGGACCGCACAAAACTAAATTAATTAGGTAGACAACCCTGTCAATCATATCCCAAATGACTCTTAGATCCTTTTCTGAGATTCTTTTAAATTGCGCTAAGATCCAACTTTAATTTAATCTTGAGTCCGCTTTGGCGGACCGCTTAAAATCAAATTAATTAGGTAGACATTTTCTTGTCAATCATATCCAATATGATTCTTAGTGATCCAATTTCGAAAGCATGTTTAATCTCATCTTTTGCCTAGGCCCAAAACTGTTTTGACGCCTAATTAAGTCCAACCATTTTAAACGTATAGGAACCATTCAATTTAATGCACATTGTGGAGGCAAGCCCACATTGAATTAATGAACCTCATCTTGCTCATACATGAATAAAATTAATGCACCTCGCGAAGGCGAACCCACATCAAAATCACCCATGTATAAACAAGTGTTTTAATCATGGCATGACAAAAAGGACTTAAAACTTTCTTGAAGGTTCATCACCATATAGCATACAACACATTTATGAGCACACAAGATAAATATGTTACGCATCAAATTTAGCCACTAAATTAATAATCATTAATTTAAGCATAATATTTATGTGTCATTAGTTTCTCTATGATTATGAGGATGAGACTATTTGAACTTTGGTTATCATCTCCAAATCACGACAACAAGAAGTGCGGCCGAACTAAGCCATCACAATTCCGCACTAATTCAAGAAACCAAGAAAGTAGTCCATGTGGCCGAAACTAAGCAATAGATGGTCTCGATGAACGTAGGCCAATTGCATTCACAATTCCACATGGATCTCCAATCATTGAATCAAGAACTTTGTTTCTCAATTTTAGCAATTATGAACTCTTCATAATTCTAACTTCTTTTTATCTTTGAAACTTTGATTGCAATCAAGTTTGAGAAACACAATCTCGATGAACGTAGATTATCCATCCAAACCTTGAATCAATCTCAGAATCAAACGACTAAAACAAATAGGAATTCAAACCAACTAAATCCATCCCGCGACCCAAAAAGAACCCCAGCCCAGACAAGAAGGTCCGGCCGGGTCCTTACTTTGGTCCGGTCGGACCTACCTCAAAATTCCAGCTTCTGACCATCACTGTGCGGCCGCCCAAGAAAGACTGTGCGGTCGCCCAAACATGTGCGGCCGCCCATGTTTTTCTGTGCGGTCGCACAGTAGCATCAGAATGATTTTCAGAGTTCGAAAATTTGTCTCAAAATGGTTTTCCTCGATTATTAAAACTTTGATCCAATCAAATATTAATAATCAAACAATTCAGAATCCAACATAATTTTTAGTGAGATTCAATAGTGCGATTAAAGTTGTAAAACAATAAACCACAAAGAATCATGGACCACATAAACATCATAATCCCAATATTCAAATCATGTTAGGCACATAAACAAACAATTTATATACACACAACATGATTATGTATTGAAATAATCAACATGAACGGGGCTCTGATACCACTGTTGGGTTTCGTAGTAACATGCGCAGCGGAATTAAGCATTTAAAATTTATGAAACCCAAAGCCCATAGATCCATTCATATGATTAAGTCAAATAGAACATAATGAATACTAGAATACTAACCCTTGATGCCTTTGATTTTGCAACCTTGAATTCGATGGAGGATTGAAATCTTGATCACGAACAAAGCAAGAATCACGAACTATGAAGATGATAAGTTTCACCCTCTAGCGGTATCCACACCACGAACGAATATCAAGAACACTTGATCTTGGTTGCTAGACCAAATTATGAAACACGCTTTCACAATTGTAAGAACTATATGGAATTATGAATATTCTTGTTCTTCACTTTTGGGATCTTAAAACAAGAAAATAACCTCCCAAAACCCTTTGGAGGCACTCATAATCATATGCTTAATGACTGCTGAAAGGATCCTTAAATAGGTCCTAATCCTTAACCCTTAAAGACTTAGGAAACCTAAATCCCGTCACAAAATTAAGCTGCAGAGTTTCTGGCCCGACTGCACTGGCACGGTCGTGCCCTTTAAGGCGCACGATCGTGCCAATAGGTGCGCATGTTGCCACCAACCGTCCAATATTGGCACGGTCGTGCTTTAAACTAGGCACGGTCGTGCCAGTCACCCCGCAAGACTTTACCTTTGTTCGATTTATGGCACGGTCATGCCCTTTAAGGCGCACGGCCGTGCCAGTTCAACTTTTAGGCATTTTTCCATAATTCCAATTTAGTCCTTCATGATTCGTTCTATTCGTGTGTGACCCTCTAGGATTACACTAAGTTGGCAATGAGCCCAAACATGAACCCATAAGATATGATTAGGTTCTAGCAAACCGTCATATCTACCCAAATAGTGTAACTAGATACAAGTTCGCATTCCTTTTAGAACATGTCATAATCTCTTTGCCCACGATGTCATTGAACACAAGTCATGGTCAACAAGTGAACTTGTATTGTTCAATACTTTTCTCGATCCCGAATATGTTGATAATCCAAATGACATTGATCCAATCAATCCATTTGAGTTTGGCCAAACATTTCATCAACATCATTCCTTCGAGGGGCCCAAGCTTGACATCTCTCCGAAGAGGGACAAATCCAATTAGCTTATTATTCTTCCCTACGTGAATCCGATTATGCCAATCATACCCTTTATAGCTACCTGGTTAAGGGTAGCATTTGAATATGTCAAACATAATCTTCATCAAGTGGAAGACTATAATAACTTCATGTCTAAGGATTCAAATGACATAACTAATATGAGATTTATATATGACATTGACCATGACATAAATCTCATACCGCGGGTCATGTCCAGTACCTTGTTCCAAACAAGTACCCATAAATCTAACATGATCATCCCATGATCATTTAGCCTTTATACTAGTGCTTAACAAGCTCTAGGGACGAAGATTATTATAAGCAAACATGAGCAACAATAATAATCTTATTATCTCTTTATCATTATGAATAAAATGATAACTTATACAACATTTAACAAACGTGCCTAGGGCACCAACACCAACATCAAGTGCCTGCAGAAGTTCGGGTTTCCCAACTGTTAAGGATTTCTGTTTAAGAGGCTAGGGGTTTGCTGTTGGATGGTGATGTTGATCTTTGTGGACTTCCCATCAGGTTCATTAATAGCACGGTGGAATCTGACACGGCTCTAGATTGTCTAGAACTTTGTCTGTTTGCCTCGGTATTATTTCCACCTTACGTAGGAGTAGCTACTATGGGTTGTCTTGACATGGTGGACCAGGCTCGAGAAAATCGCAGTATTGTCTCTTGTTTGCTTGGGGAGACTTTTCATGGTATTGGAGAGTTGGCCTCGAGAGCTCAAAAGATGACCAGAGGAAGTACCCGACTGTTAACCTTGTGGTTGCAGGAGAGACTTCGAGTCTTGGAAGAACCTGTTGGACCAGTATCACCTTGGGTTTGCCAAAGTAGGCGCATAAAGCAGCGATTTGCAGGGATGGCTCGTTCTGCATGGGTGACATATATGGCACAGATGATTACAGCTCAGATAAAATGGATGGTACCTCATTAGGGGGTTATCAGAGCACGGTGGACTCAGAGCGGTCTCTGCATGATTCGGGTCCCTGCCTTTGATGAGACTACTTATTACAATGCAGTACGAGTGTGCCGTCAGTACGGGGTGCCTCAGATTATACTCTCTTCATGGGACGAGACTTGTAGCATGGTTAATGCCAGGATAATCTCTATGACTGCTGGGGACGCAGTGCTCTTGGAGCGGTGATGGTCTTATGCTCTTATGCCCAGCACTCTCTGTATACAGCGACCACATGACATACTTCTGTCTCGAGAATACTTGGAGTGGTACCAGACGACCCTAGGGAATATGGGACAGACTCTAAGAAGACTGAGACGTAGGGTAGTGGTCCCTTTTGTCTCGAGCAGACGCTTGAGGGAGGACGAGAATGTGCAATGGGAGGTGGAAACTGAGTTGGCTCAGCTAGCACCTACTGAGAGGAAAAGAAAGAGAGAAGGCTCTACGGGGGTGACTCAGTTGAGGAAGGACTTGTTTGATGATCCTACTAGACGGGCTAGGCGCGGACGAAGAGACAAGAAACCGAAGAAGGATGAGGAGGAGGAAGAGGAGGAGTGACTCCGAGTATCCAACCACAGTCATTGCAGACACATAGTTTAGATTTTAGTTTGTTTTAGTTTGTTTAAATTTCAAAGCAGGTTATTTAGTCGCAGGTTCTTTCGAGCTTAGACTCATCAACTAAATGTTAACGTGTAGTGAATTGTGGAAAATATAGATTTTGCTTTTAGTAATAAACAGATTGTTTGCTTTATTTGGAATTTTGCTCAAACCAGATTTGGATTTTTATTTATTTTTGAGACCGCACCATTGAAGGCTGCCTACGTTCCCCTTTTACAAGTAGGGCTAAGGGGCTCAGGTCACCGTAGTTTATTTCTGATTGTAGAAAGGGAAGATAGAAGGGGGAAGTAAAGAGAGTAATAATCTATATATATATTATTTTTATTTTTTTACAAGGGGGATGGCTATTGTAGAAGACCGTTAATGGAGAGCAGGACTGCTGATGGAGAGAGACCGTAGTGATCAGTTGTAGTAGTGGCGGAGATTGTAGACCTTGACTGGGAGGAGGTCATCGTTGTCCGCGTAGACCCAATCTTTGTTCTGTTTGGTTAAACGACCCGTCTCGATGAGTAGTCAGACCTCTTCTTTCAACTCTTGACAGTCGTCTGTATTATGCCCTTCATTCTGGTGGTAGGAACAAATTCTGTTTGGTTAGGAAATCTGTAGTATCGGAGTAAGACCACATTCTTGCTTCGGTTGTCGTTTACCAATTTTCTTAGTGCTTTGAACATGAGGCCCAACGGTAGATCCGAACTTGTGCAATGTCAAAAAATGATGGGGGCTCTAATCTGTGACTCTAGCCTCCCGTGCGTTGGTCGTAATGACGGGTTATTCGCTAAGTGGCTCTTTAGTTGAGTTAGAGCCAATTCATACTTCTGATTCGAAACATCTTCTGAGCAATTCTGTAATTCTTTGAGGAGCGGGTCCCCTGTTATTGTGAGGCGGCTGATGTAGCGTAGTAGACCTATGAGTTTGGTCCTTTCATTTTCTTGACGAGGGGATGACATTGTTATTAACTCTCTGATTTTCTCGGGGTCGACTTCGAAATTGTGTCCCAATCTGTACGCTAGAGCTTTTGTCTGAATAGTACCAAATCTGCATTTTGACGGATCCAGGAGAATTTTCTGACTTCTCCGAATGTTGAAGAGTTTCCATAGGTCCTCAATGTGTCGGCCGTAAGGTCTCTTAGAGTGCAACACTAGGTCGTCTAGGTAGACGTCTGTATCTGATGGTGACTCTCTTAGCATGTGGTAAGAGATACCAATGCCTTTCCACTCTAGGAACCTGTTGGCGTGACAATAACTGCCCTATGGCGTGTGAAAGAGCATCTTCTTGTCTGTTTGTACCGCGGAGGGTATCCTATTTTTACCCGCAAAACCTTCGAGGAATGATCGGACGTCTCTGTCTTCGGTGGCTTCTAATAGTGCGTTTAAGTTAAACGGCGGGAATTTGTGTTTGGGGCTCAATTCGTTGAGACTCCTGATGTCTATGTGAACCGTCACCTTCTTTTTGTACTTCTCTGCGGAGATGATGTCGAGTAACCACCTTGGCCAGTATGCGAACTTGATGAAGTCTCTCTGTTGCAGTTTTTCAATTTCCATGGCCATTCGAGGTGACCAATCGGGCTTGACTGGCAGCATTGCTTGCTTTACTAACCCAATGTCTGGCGCTGCCATCTGTTCCCATTCTCTGTCCGGCGAGTCGTCACAGGACCATGCAAAGATGTCTTCATATTCTTTGAGCAGTTTGATCAGCATTTCTCGCACTTTGTCTTGAAAGAAGCTCCCAATCTGAGTCCACTTCGGCTTGTCTTGTATTCCCAGATTCACACATGTTAACACCTCATCGGCAGCTTGGGCTTGGCTTTCCCTTTGATTCATAACCTTCTATGAGATTTCCCGGATGTATTTGTCATTTAATTCATTTGTGTCTGACTCTTTTAATGAATAGTTATTAACTATTTGTGCATCATTAGATTGATTAGTTAATTTATCATTTATAAGAGTGGTTATAGCGGGATACTCGGAAAGATTGAGACTTTCAATTAATGCACGAGGAAAGACAGTGTTTGCGATTACATTATAGTCTTTTGACTTGAGGTCATTAGACTTGGACGTAGACACGAACTCATAAGTGAGAAAAGAGAACCTAACTGACTTAGGGGAAATTGACTCTCTAGGGGGTGAGTTGGCTAGCCCCAGATTCTCGATAGCAGTAGTCACAGGTCCGTATTCAATAACAGCCACGATGTCATTGTCTAGGCTCAAGTGCTGGAACAAATCTTGGCCGTCCCATGGCTCTGTTTCCTTAGCTTCGCCGACCAATGGTTCATCGAGTGACACGAATTCAGTATCGTAAGTCAGGTCTTTGTTTACTTTGATGCAGTACTCATTCTGGATGGTAGTAACTCTACCAGCAGTCTTTCGAGGCTCCATATACTTTAGCTCTAGATTGGCCCGGTCGAACTCTACATCTCTGAAGATTTCAAAACCCTTTTGCAGCTTTCCATTGTGGTCGAACCATGGCTCTGCGAACTCGAAGTTTGAATATTCTTTACCTTCTTTCACATAGTAACTATTGAGGGAAAGGTGGTAATGTTTCATATCAGACTTATTGTAAGGGAGTTGCTTCTTCTTGAGTACCTCTATGTGGCTCTGCTCTGCCTTGTCAGTGGGAGTAAGTATATACCCTAGCCCAAATAGACCCCTGTGGTCTGCTTCTTCAGTCAAGTGTATGGGACCTTGTAAGCTCTTACCTAGCCCCAGCCCCAGCCCTGGTATGAAGCCCATGTTTCGAAGTATCTTGTAGACGGGTTGCACCTTGTCAGAAGTTCTGGTGAGATCGTTATCACATATCTGATCTTGTGCCACTATTTCGAACCCACTGAAGAGTCGGCAATCATCCTCATGCTGAATCTGTAACGCATGTACTCTTTTCGTGTCTCTTCCTTGTGCTGTTACTAGGTTACTGTAGATAACTGTCACCTCATTCCCTGCTTGGAATTTAACACACTGATGCAAGGAGGACGGAACGGCATTAGATTTGTGAAGCAAAGGGCGTCCTAGAAGGATGGTGAAGGAGGATGGTATGTCGATCACTTAGAAATCCGTAGACAAAGTTTGTGTCCCCACGGAGATGGGTGTTGGTAGTGGTGCCTTAGGAACGTTTAATAAACGTTGTAATTGTTATCATTTATTTTATATCAATAAAGAGATGTTTTGATTATTATTGTTCATGTTTGCTTATAATAATCTCCGTCCCTAGTACTTGTTAAGCACTAGTATAAAGGCTAAATGATCATGAGATGATCATGTTAGATTTATGGGTACTTGTTTGGAACAAGGTACTGGACATGACCCGCTGTATGAGATTTATGTCATGGTCTATGTCGTACATTTATCTCATATTAGTTATGTCATTCGAATCCTTAGACATGAAGTTATTATAGTCTTCCACTTGATGAACATTATGTTTGACATATTCAAACGCTACCTTTAACCGGGTAGTTATAAAGGGTATGATTGGCATAATCGGATTCACGTAGGGAAGAGTAATAAGCTAAATGGATTTGTCCCTCTTCGGAGAGATGTCAAGCTTAGGCCTCTCGTAGGAATGATGTTGATGAAAATGTTCGGCTGGACTCAAATGAATTGATTAGATCAATGTCATTTGTATTATCAACATATTCGGAATCGAGAAAGTATTGAACAAAACAAGTTGACTTGTTGACCATGACTTGTGTTCAATGACATCGTGGACAAAGGGATTATGACATGTTCTAAAGGAATGCAAACTTGTGTCTAGTTATACTATTTGGGTAGGTATGACGGTTTGCTAGAACCTAATCATATCTTATGGTTTCATGTTTGAACCCATTGCCAACTTAGTGTAATCCTAGAGGGTCACACACAATAGAACGAATCTTAAATAAGGACTATATTGGAATATTGAGTCGAAGGACTTTGGAGGAATTTGGAAATTAGGGAAATCTGGGGAAGGTGTGCGACCGCACAAAAGGGATTGGGCGGCCGCACATCTTGGCTCAAAAAGTACCAGAAACCTTCCAGATAGATGTGCGGCCGCACAGGTGGTTTTGGGCGGCCGCACACCATGTCGGGACTGGTTTCCTGATTTGATTTGGAAAAGAATTTTAGACGGGTTTAGACACAAGTTTCCTATTTGGAATAGGTCTAACTTGTATATAAACAAAAAAAAACGGCCAGAATCAAGGCTAAGGCTTTTGTGCAAATCTCAAAGAGTTTGAGAGAAGTTTTATTTTGTTCTAAGACATCCTAGATTGAAGAACAAAATAATACACAAATATAATTCCATATAGTTCATATTGATTGTGAAAATGTGTTTCACAATTTTGGTCTAGCAACCAAGATCAAGTGTTCTTGATATTCGTTCGTAGTGTGGATACCGCTAGAGGGTGAAGCTTATCATCTTTAAAGTTCGTGTTCTTACTTGTTCGTGATTAAAACTTCAATTTCTCCACTAAGATCAAAGACCAAATTCAAAGTCATCAAGGGTTAGTTTTCTAGTATTCATATTGCAAGTATTTGATCCAATCATATGAACGGATCTATGGGCTTTGGGTTTCATAAAATTTTAAATGCTATTTTCCGCTGCGCATGTTACTACGAAACCCAACAGTGGTATCAGAGCCCCGTTCATGTTGATTATTTCAATACCTAGAATCATGTTGTGTGTATATAAATTGTTTATGTGCCTAACATGATATGAATATTGGATATATGATGTTTATGTGTTATATGATTTTATGTGGTTTATTGTTTTACAAACTGTAATCGCACTATTGAATCGCACTAAAAAATTATGTTGGATTCTGAATTGTTTGATTATTAATTTTGATTTGATCAAAGTTTTAATAATCGGGGAAAACAATTTTGAGACAAATTTTCGAACTTTAAAAATTCTGTCTGATGCTACTATGCGACCGCACAGAAAATATGGGGCGACCGCACATGTTTGGGCGACCGCACAGATTTTCTTGCGCGGCCGCACAGTTGGCCAGAATCAGAATCAGATTCTGTAATTTTGATGAGGTCCAACCGAATCAGTGACAATACCGGCCAGACCTGCTGATCTGGAGCGGGTTTTTGGGTAGTTGGTTTTGGTGTGGATCTTGGGGTTTGATTTTTCTATTTGTTTTGATCTTGTGATTCTAAGATTGGTTCAAGGTTTGGATGGCTAATCTACGTTCATCGAGATTGTGTTTCCCAAATTTGATCGCAATCAAAGTTTCAAAGATAAAACGAAGTTAGAATTATGAAGAGTTCATAATTGCTAAAATTGAGAAACAAAGTTCTTGATTCAAAGATTGGAGATCCATATGGAATTGTGGATGCAATTGGCCTACATTCAACGAGACCATCTATTGCTTAGTTTCGGCCACATGGACTACTTTCTTGGTTTCTTGAATTAGTGCGGAATTGTGGATGACTTATGGCTTAGTTTCGGCCGCACTTCTTGTTGTCTTGATTTGGAAGATGATAACCCAAGTTCAAAGAGTCTCATCCTCATAATTATAGAGAAACTAATGACACATAAATATTATGCTTAAATTAATGGAGATTAATTTAATGGCTAAACTTGATGCGTAACATGTTTATATTATGTGCTCATAAATGTGTTGTATGCTATATGTGATGAACCTTCAAAGAAAGTTTTAAGTTCTTTTTGCCATGCCATGATTAAAACACATGTTTATACATGGGTGATTTTGATGTGGGTTCGCCTCCGCGAGGTGCATTAATTTTATTTATGTATGAGCAAGATGAGGTTCATTAATTCAATGTGGGCTTTCCTCCGCAAGGTGCATTAAATTGAATGATTCATATACGTTTAAAATGGTCGGACTTAATTAGGCGTCAAAACAGTTTTGGGCCTAGGCAAAAGATGAGATTAAACATGCTTTTTGAAATTGGATTTCTCAAAGAATCTCATAAAAGGATCTAAGAATCATATGGGATATGATTGACATGATTGTCTACCTAATTAATTTATTTTTGAGCGGTCCGCCTCCGTGGACTCAAAAGTTGAATTAAAGTTGGATCTTAGCCCAATTAAATTATATTATACATTGGATGTATATGAAGGTTATATAATTTAGTGGGAGTATTTTTGTTTGAAAAATACATTATTTATTTCTTTAATGAAACCGGTACTTATTAAATTTTGGAAATTTTGCATACTTGTAGACAATGACTACTATCACTCAATCAATTTCGTTGCGATCGATCCTTGAGAAGGATAAGCTCCAAGAGAATGGTACAAACTTTATGGATTGGATCCGTAGCCTAAGAATTGTTCTAAGGCAAGAAGATAAGTTGTACATTCTCGATGGGCCTCTTCCTGCTGAACCAGAACCTACTGCCCCTAGGGCAGAAAGAGACAGTTACAAGAAACATCGTAATGATTCTAGAGATGTAAGCTGTCTCATGCTTGCCACTATGTGCTCAAAACTCCAACAAAGTTTGGAATATTTGGAAGCCTAGGAGATAGGTGTGGAGTTAAGAGCCATGTTTCAAGAGCAAGCTAGGCAAGAGAGACAAGACCATTGTTGCATTCACTTCTTGCAAAATTAATGAAGGGCAACAAGTGAGTCCTCACATGCTGAAAATGAAAGGCTATGTAGAGCACCTTGAAAAACTTGGCTATCCAATCCCATTGGAGCTAGCCACGGATCTCATTCTTAATTCATTGCCTAAAAGTTATAATCAGTTTGTGATGAATTATAACATGCATGGAATGGATAAGAATCTCTCCGAGTTGCATGGGATGCTTAAAACTGCGGAGATGAAGATTGTGGAGAAAGGTTCTCCCGTGCTCTTGGCTCATGATGGGAAGAAGGCTAGTGCCAAAGGAAAGGGTAAGAAAGTTGTCAAACCCAAGATAAGAAAGGCAAAGGTTGCCAAGGCTTCTGAGGCAAAACCCGATTCACAAAAGGATGCAATCTGTTTCCATTGTCAAGAAATTGGTCATTGAAAACGTAATTGCAAGGCTTTCTTGGAAGAGCAAAAGAAGAAGAAGGGAAGCAAGGCTGCGTCGACTTCAGGTATCTATATGATAGATATTCTCCTATCTACCACTGATTCTTGGATATTGGATACCGGATGTGGTTCTCACATTTGTTTAAATGTGAAGGGACTAAAGAATAGGAGACTACTTAAAGAGGGTGAAGTAGACCTACGCGTGGGGAATGGAGCAAGAGTTGCTGCATTAGCCGTAGGGACTTATGAAGTCACTTTACCTTCCGGATTAATTCTTGTTTTGAACAATTGTTATTATGTTCCGGATTTAAGTAGAAATATTATTTCAATTTCTTGTTTGGATAATGAAGGTTTTAAGTTTCTTATTGAGAATAAGAAATTTTGTATTTATTTAAATGATGTGCTTTATGGTATTCCTAATTCATTTAATGGCCTTTATGTCTTGAATGTCAAGAATGAAAATAATGACAATGTCTATCATATAAATAAGAAATCTAAACCTAATGATGTAAATCATACTTATTTGTGGCATTGCCGTCTTGGTCATATTAATGAGAAGCGTATCTCAAAACTCCATGGGGACGGACTTTTGGGTTCATGTGACTTTAAGACATATGATACTTGTGAGTCGTGTCTTCTTGGAAAAATGACTAAGACACCTTTTACCAAGTTAGGTGAAAGGGCAAGCGACTTAATTGTGGTTGATACATTCCGATGTATGCGGACCATTAAGTAGCAATGCTAGGGGAGGATTTCAATACTTCATAACCTTCACTGATGATTATAGTAGATTTGGGTATGTTTACCTAATGAAACATAAAAGTGAAGCATTTGAGATATTTAGAATATTTCAAAATGAAGTAGAAAAACAACTTGGAAAAAGTATTAAGGCACTTCGATCAGATCGAGGTGGAGAATACTTGAGTCATGAATTTGATGATCATCTAAAGAATTGTGGAATAGTTTCACAATTGACTCCACCCGGAACACCACAATGGAATGGTGTGTCCGAGAGGAGAAATCGGACTTTGTTAGACATGGTTCGATCAATGATGAGTCAAGTTGATCTTCCAATATCCTTTTGGGGTTATGCTCTAGAAACCGCTGCATTCACAATAAATTGTGTTCCAACTAAATCGGTTCAAAAGACTCCATATGAGAAGTGGAGCGGAAAGAAACTTGTTTATCTTTCATGAAGATTTGGGGTTGCGAAGCCTTTGTCAAAAGACTTGTCTCTGACAAACTTGCACACAAATCTGACAAATGTATTTTCGTGGGATATCCAAAGGAAACTAGAGGATATTACTATTACAACCGTGAGGACAACAAAGTTTTTATTGCCCGAACTGGTGTCTTTCTAGAGAAAGAGTTTCTCTCCAAAGAAATCAGTGGGAGTAGAATAAATCTTGAAGAGATTCGAGACCCAGAAAATGACATTGAACCAATAGTGGAACAATAACAAGAACCACAAGGAGTTGTGGAACCTGTTCAAAATACACAAGCAACTCGCAGATCTAGTAGGTTACGATCCGAGCCCAAGAGATATGGATTTCTCGTAACGGATAGTAGTAAGGTGGAAATCATTGAGAATGATGAACCGACAACCTACCAAGAGGCGATGTCTTCTCCTGATTCGGATAAGTGGCTTGGAGCCATGGAATCTGAATTGCAATCCATGCAAGACAATCAATTTGAAACTTGATTGATGCGCCCGAAGGTGTAAAAACCATAGGATGCAAATGGGTCTTCAAGAAGAAGACTGACATGGATGGGAAGGTGCATACTTACAAATCTAGGCTTGTAGCGAAATGTTATAGGCAAGTTCATGGTATTGACTATGATGAAACCTTTTCACCCGTAGCAATGATCAAGTCTATAAGAATTTTGCTTGCTATTGCCGCATATCATGACTATGAAATATGGCAAATGGATGTCAAAACCGCTTTCCTAAATGGAAAACTACAAGAGGATGTGTATATGACACAACCGGAAGGTTTTAAACAGAATTCTAAGGTATGCAAATTGCAGAGATCTATCTATGGATTGAAGCAAGCTTCAAGGAGTTGGAATCTCCGTTTTGATGAATCGGTCAAAGAGTTTGGTTTCATCAAGAACGAAGATGAACCTTGTGTATACAAGAAGATTAGTGGGAGCATAGTGCTATTCCTTATTTTATAAGTGGATGACATATTACTCATTGGAAACGATGTTCCTACACTTCAGTCCGTGAAGACTTGGTTAGGAAAATGCTTCGCAATGAAAGATATAGGTGAAGACGCATATATACTTGGCATTAAGATCTATAGAGATAGATCAAGGAGGCTACTTGGTTTAAGCCAAAGTACATACATTGACAAGGTCATTAGAAGATTCCGTATGGAAAATTCTAAAAGAGGAACTTTACCAGTGTTACATGGAGTTTCTCTAAGCAAGACTCAATGTCCTAAGACAAAAGATGAGCGTGAGAAAATGAATGATGTTCCATATGCTTCAGTAATTGGGTCCATCATGTATGCCATGATTTATACTAGGCCGGATGTATCTTATGCTTTAAGCATGACAAGTAGATACCAATCCGACCCCGGTGAAAATCACTGGATGGCTGTAAAAGCGATTCTTAAGTACTTGAGAAGAACTAAAGATTCGTTTTTGGTCTATGGAGGAATGGAAGATGATCTCGTGGTAAATGCTTACACGGATGCAAGCTTCCAAACCGACAAAGATGATAGTCGATCGCAATCGGGTTTTGTGTTTATGTTAAATGGTGGAGCTGTAAGCTGGAAGACTTCCAAGCAGAGTACAACAGCTGATTCTACAACGGAAGCTGAGTATATTGCTGCATCAGATGCTGCAAAGGAAGCTGTTTGGATTAAGAAGTTCATCACTGAACTTAAAGTGGTTCCTAGCATTGCTAATCCAATAGACCTTTATTGCGATAATAATGGTGCTATTGCTCAAGCAAAGGAACCAAGAGCACATCAGAAATCCAAACACATACTTAGGCGTTTTCATATCATTCGAGAAATCATTGATAGGGGAGACGTAAATATATGCAGAGTACTTATTGATGACAATGTTGCGGACCCGCTAACAAAGGGACTTCCACAAGCTAAACATGAAGGTCATGTTAGGTCCATGGGTATTAGATACATGGGAGATTGGGCCTAGGGCAAGTGGGAGATTGTTGGTAGTGGTGCCCTAGACACGTTTAATAAACGTTGTAATTGTTATCATTTATTTCATATCAATAAAGAGATGTTTTGATTATTATTGTTCATGTTTGCTTATAATAATCTCCATCCCTAGTACTTGTTAAGCACTAGTATAAAGGCTAAATGATCATGAGATGATCATGTTAGATTTATGGGTACTTGTTTGGAACAAGGTACTGGACATGACCCGCTGTATGAGATTTATGTCATGGTCTATGTCGTACATATATCTCATATTAGTTATGTCATTCGAATCCTTAGACATGAAGTTATTATAGTCTTCCACTTGATGAACATTATGTTTGACATATTCAAACGCTACCTTTAACTGGGTAGTTATAAAGGGTATGATTGGCATAATCGGATTCACGTAGGGAAGAGTAATAAGCTAAATGGATTTGTCCCTCTTCGGAGAGATGTCAAGCTTAGGCCTCTCGTAGGAATGATGTTGATGAAAATGTTTGGCCGGACTCAAATGAATTGATTAGATCAATATCATTTGTATTATCAACATATTCGGAATCGAGAAAGTATTGAACAAAACAAGTTGACTTGTTGACCATGACTTGTGTTCAATGACATCGTGGACAAAGGGATTATGACATGTTCTAAAGGAATGCGAACTTGTATCTAGTTATACTATTTGGGTAGGTATGACGGTTTGCTAGAACCTAATCATATCTTATGGTTTCATGTTTGAACCCATTGCCAACTTAGTGTAATCCTAGAGGGTCACACACAATAGAACGAATCTTAAATAAGGACTATATTGGAATATTGAGTCGAAGGACTTTGGAGGAATTTGGAAATTAGGGAAATCTGGGGAAGGTGTGCGACCACACAAAAGGGATTGGGCGGCCGCACATCTTGGCTCAAAAAGTACCAGAAACCTTCCAGATAGATGTGCGGCCGCACAGGTTTTGGGCGGCCGCACACCATGTCGGGACTGGTTTCCTGATTTGATTTGGAAAAGAATTTTGGACGGGTTTAGACACAAGTTTCCTATTTGGAATAGGTTAACTTGTATATAAACAAAAAAAATTCGGCCAGAATCAAGGCTAAGGCTTTTGGGCAAATCTCAAAGAGTTTGAGAGAGGTTTTATTTTGTTCTAAGACATCCTAGATTGAAGAAAAAAATAATACACAAATATAATTCCATATAGTTCATATTGATTGTGAAAACGTGTTTCACAATTTTGGTCTAGCAACCAAGATCAAGTGTTCTTGATATTCGTTCGTAGTGTGGATACCGCTAGAGGGTGAAGCTTATCATCTTCAAAGTTCGTGTTCTTAGTTGTTCGTGATTAAAACTTCAATTTCTCCACCAAGATCAAAGATCAAATTCAAAGTCATCAAGGGTTAGTTTTCTAGTATTCATATTTCAAGTATTTGATTCAATCATATGAACAGATCTATGGGCTTTGGGTTTCATAAAATTTTAAATGCTATTTTCCATTGTGCATGTTACTACGAAACCCAACAATGGGTAGCGTAACAATTCCCAACACTGATCTGCATGTGGAGTCATAAGCCTTGATTGTCTGTTTGGAGGGTCTTAGAGTGGTTGTATCTATACCCACCACATCCATCATTCATGACGGTAGTACATTGATGGCGGATCCGTTGTCCACAAAGGCTCGAGGGATTTTCTTACCGCTGATTTCGTCTGTGATGTGCAGAGGTTCATTGTGATCAATGCCAAACGGAGGTTCATCGAGCTCCGAAAAGGTGATGATATTCCCGAAGTGAATGTTGCCGATCATTTGTGTGACATTCTCGGGAGTTGTGTCTGATGGGACCATAGTAGCGGCCAAGTTCTTCTCGATCATTTAGCGATAAGCTAGAGACGAGGTGAGTAAAGACCACAAGGAGATGTGAGCTTGGGTTTGTTTAAGATGCGTGAGGATGGGATCCTCCTTCTCAAGGTCGGTTTACTCTGACTCCTTATTAAAAGATTTCTTTGTGCCCTTGGGGTCTGACTGATAGATCTGTCCGTACCTTGTGAGTAGGTTGATTTCTGCTCGCATGTCGTATGGAGACTGTGGTATTTTGGCGGATTCTGCGAAGATTTTGGCTATAGACAGTGGTGGAGATTTAAGTGGACCGGAGTCGTAATCTCCTAGGAGAGAAGCTTCTAAAGATAGTTCATCTAATGACAGCATATAACAAGAAGAATTACTATCATTAATAAACTTTGAAGTACAACCTATCTCATCATCACTATAAAACTCGGAGTCTGCCACAATAGGTTCGGCCAGATCACCGATGTTTGTTGCTATACTATTTTCATCTAAAGAGAGCCTAGGATCTTCTACGGAACCCTGGTTGATCAACCTTTGAATTGACTTCTTTAATGAGGTGCACTCTTCGGTAGCGTGACCGGTGATCTGGTGGTATTCACAGAACTTCTCAGTATCGTCGGAGAATGGTATGCAGTAGTTTTTGGGCCTCTCGAGTAAGCCTCTTTCTAATAGTCGTTCGAGCATGCCAGTCATGATGATCCCTAGCCTTCCAAAGGCGTCAGCCAAATCAGAGACATCCATCTGTTTCTCTTCTTCAATTTTGGCTATAACCTCTCTCAAATCGGTTAGCACTTGGTCATTGATAAACTTCTGTAATGCATGTTTTAGCTGTGAGCATTCATCAGTGGTATGTCCGGTGATGTTGTGGAAGTTGCAGAACCTTGTCGGATCACTGTTCGGATGAGACTCGTAGCCTTTTAACGGTTTGAGCAGCCCCATTCTTGATAAGCCACTGAACAAGGAGTTTATATCCAACTATAGTTGCTTGAAGGCTTCAACCATTTCTAAGATGCTAGTATCATTTTCAGTTATTTCCACCATATTGACATCCATGGCGATGATCTTTCTTGGGTCGGCGATGACACTGTCCTTGATAAGCTTCTGTACGATCTGCTTGATGGTGAAGCATTCATTGTTGGTGTGTCCGGACACTCTATGGTAGTAGCAAAACTTGGACATGTCACATCCATGCTTGGGCCATTTGAATCCGCGCTCTGAGGGAGTTATTGCCCCAATCTTAACTAGTCCTCCGAATAGAGCATTCATGTCTAGCCCCGGTTCGGGAAAGGCATCTACCATTTCTAGAATACCAATGTCACCTCCGATGAGCTCGACCATGTTGACGCCACCATTGTTGGGAAGGGGGTTTGCTATGGTGTTCGGACCTTTAGGCTTTTCAATCTTTCTATCGGCTATGAGCTTTTGGATGACTCGTTTGAGTTGTATGTAGTCGTCAGTCGTGTGGCCAATATGCTTGTGGTACTTGCAGAACTTGGTTGCATCAAGAATGGCTTTCTTGTTGAATGGTTCATAGTTCTCGATCGGCTTGATTAAACCCTTCTTTATAACCACTTCAAAGACTTTGCTAGTGGGCATACCGAAGTCGTCGAAGTGATCTTCTTTCCGGGGAAAGCTACTTGTAACTGCTTGGATATCGAAGGCGGAGTTGTCTTGGACCATACTCACTTGACCGGCCACTTCTTTAGCTTTAAGAGCGGCATTTTTTGGAGCTTTGTAGCGGAACGAGGTATTTCCACTTTTGGCAGTTTCTTTAACAACACCAGTAATACCGGCTTTGTGTCTGACCCCAGCATCGACCATTTCCCGCAGATCGGGAAAGTAACCATTGCCAATTGCCACCCTAAGCTCAGGAAACAAGCATTTGAAGAAGATTTGCTTTTGTTCCTTTGCCTTAGGAGGGTATTGAACTTCCGCTAGCTTGTGATTCCATCTCTTGTAAAAGTCATAAATAGGCTCGCCGGGCCTCTACATTATGTTCTCTAAATCAGTACGGTTGACGTGCCAATCTAGGTTCGACTAATAATTCTCGCAGAAAGTAGTAGTGATTTGTTCCCATGTCTCTCGTTTGGAGGGATCTAAACTCAAGAACCAACGGAGAGCGATTCCGTCCAGAGTGGTGTGGAAGATTCGGGCCATTTGCTCGTTGGTGCAGTCACGGGCTCTCATGGCTAGCACATAACTGTCGAGATGAGTCTTGGGACAAGTAATACCATGGAATGTAGAGACCTTTGGCATCTTGAAGTCTCTAGGTAGAGCACCTACGTTGCTTGGGTCAATGGTTTTGACTATCGGAGCGGATTGCTTGGAGACCGTGTCGGATAGCTTGCGGATCTGTTCTTGCATGGCAACCACTAGAGGGTGATTGGAGAAATCTGTGCTACCATAGGCTTGAGCATAGGGAGAAGTAGTGGAGACTATGGGCACGGAGGCACCGATACTCAACGGTAGTGAAGGCGGTGGCAACTTGGTAGAGGACAAGTAACTACCCATCAATTCTGGTGACGGCTCATATGGACCCTTGCTGGAGGTTGCCTTAGTACCGAAATCAGGAGGAGGTACCCTTTGGTAGTTCGGCACCTTGAGAGGGATAGCATCATTATTGGCGGGGTAGGTCACAGGCACCGTTTCGTCTTCGATCAAAATAGCTTCTCCATCGTGAAAACTAGTTGCTACACCTTTCTTCTTCATCTCAGTATGAAGATGATCTTTGAGCTCTTGGTTAACCCTTTCTAGGGACTTGCTTCAATTCTCAAGCTTAGAGATCTGTAGCATGAGGTTGGTGAAGAAAGCATGGAGAGGTGGCGGAATGTCCGAGGGATTGATACTGGCGGCGATTTCTGGATCGGCAGAAGCAGAGACTGGCGGAGTGGAGACATTAGGAGTAGTAGGCTCTGATGATGGAGACATTGTTGATGCAGAGACTGAAGACTGAGCTTGCGGAAGGCTTGACCGTTGAAGACGACCACCGGAACAGACCCAAACTTGCTTCTCTGTAGAGGTAGCGGACGAGAGGTTTAGGACGGGACAAGGATCATGCAATGTACTTTGTTATTTACAAAAACAATTTTTTATTAGTCCTAATGGTTGGAAGGGGTACCCCTTTTTGGGTTACTATCTACAAAACCTGGATCAGTGGAGGTCATCACTACGTCTATAGACCCCTCGTTTTTCACCTGTATTGCACCTCCCAAATGGACAATTTAGGCAAGGGTCCTATAGGGCAAGCGACTTCCACCGACCTAACGGATCCTAGCAACTAACCCTTGTTTAAAGGCATTTAACGTAACGTTTATGTTACTTCCGTTAAGTTTTTAACGAGTTGAGATCCTTGTACAAAGTATCACTCGGCTTACTATATGCACACCCTTATAGAGAATTTCATTTTTTGTGCTTTTTTCTCTCGAAGGATCTCGACTCATTAAAGACTTAACAGATGATGGCATGAATGACACGTTAATTGTCTATAAAGAAAAGCTAGTCAAACCAACCGGTTAACTTTGGAGTGTCTTAGACTCTGTGAGTGCATGGTTTTGAAATGAACAAGGGATTAACCTCGACTGCTTCACAAGTGAAAACAGTGAGTTAGATAGCCCGGGTGCCACGAAGATAGAGGCGAAAGGATCACCAAAATCTGTGCACTCAGCGGAGTATCCAGTAGGGTGTGCAGCATGACACGGACCTAGTGGTAGTGTGCGTACAAAAACTAGTTATTTTTTAGGGAGAAACAGAGAGTTTTTTGTATTTACATGTATGCAATGCAAAACAGTTAAAAAAGGGTACAATAGGCAATAGTTAAGATATTAACGCACTAAAGTACAAGGGAAGCAGATATGTACAAGAGATAAAGTACAAGGGGAAAAGAACAAGTAAGTACAATCATGATATTGACGAAATTTTGACCCTCTATGTTTGAAGATGTTCAAAGCTAGTCCCCAACAGAGTCGCCACTGTGAATACCCCTTTCCGCAAATGCGGGCGACGCACGGGAAGTCTTTCTTTTATTTATCTTTATTTATCTTTTGTATGGGATTAGGATATTCAAGTTGGCATTTAACTTTATTAAGAGTCGCCACGTTATTTTATCGAGCTAAAACATTGAGAAAAGCTAACAGAGAGGGTTCGGGGGTCAAGTTACGACAAGAGAAGAATATCAAGCTATCACTCATATCGCCGGAGCAGTCGGACTTTCTATCATGATAAATGTGTTTGTAGTGTGTTAGTGATTGAGACCGGATCCGAAGATTGCCTACGTTCCTCTCATTTGAGAAGCTCAGGTCAGCGTAGTTCGCACATAATCGGAATAGGGAGAAGAAGTGGGATCATGCATAATGAAGGGGGAGGAGAAAGAATCATACAAGATGATCACATCCTAGAATAATGATTATACCATCGATAAGATCAATGTGCATTCATCATATTCATCATTGGAGAATTGCTGATCATGGGAGTAATTACCTAAAGTTTAGGGTTTAGAAGTAGTTCCTAGATCTCGTTGATCATCATCGGCTATGCATTATAAGTAGGAATTAGAACATTAGATCTAGCATGTTCAATCTAACATAGTAATAAGAAAATCATGAAACATGTATGAGATAACATATAAGCATGAAGATCACTACCCTAGATATAGAGCATATTATGAATTCTAGTAAGAACATGAAGAACACGTTATGAATCATATGAATATAGATGTATGAACATAATGAAACTATCATAAATCAGATATACACTAAGAAAACATGTATAATTCTCACCAATCTTGACAAGAACGAAGTCGAATCTCTTGCGCGGATTTGCCGGACCTTCAAGATTGCTAGAAAGGCTTAGAGAGAGAGAGTTCTGCCGTCAGTTTTGGATGTGGAACTCGGGGGAGAGAATTGTGTCGAAATTATGAACTGAGGTCACCTATTTATAGGAAAAGTTGACTTGGAGGAAGTGGCCGCCCGGTCGGAAGAGTGGCCGCCCGGCCGATCCCAGCGGATTGGCTCGATTCCTGAGGTTCTGATCAATCTGGACTCTGAGAACTCCTAGATAACGTCTATCTTCGATCCCTCATCCGATCAGTCGAAAACATCTTCTTATCTGGGCTATTCGGGAAATTCCGAATAAGTCCTGCGCAGCTCGTAAATACCTGGGAGGTCCCTGTGAGTTCTAGAATGCCTAATAACTCATTTTCAGGTTGGGTACTAACAGCAGGAAAATTGACATCCATAGATTCATCCACATGTATCTAATTAATGTCTTTGTCCGTCCTTTAAGGCATTAGGTTTATTAGGAATAAGATTTATTAAGAATTCATAACTTCCGATCTTGCTTTAGAACGATTCTTAAGCTCATGACTAGGTCAAGGATGTTAATCTCATTCTCTTTAAGTGGGGTCAATTGCAGTAATTATACATGATTATAGTTCAAAACATTCTACACAATATGCAAATAAATATATACATATATTTCATACCATTATCATTTAAAGATATTAAAGTATTTCATAAATACTCCCACTAAATTATACACCTCAAATACAACTCTTGTATAATATGATTTAAATGAGCTAAGATCCATATTTTACTTGATTTGTGAGTCTGCTTTGGCATGAACCTCAAAACCAAGCTATTTAGGTAGATAACTCCTTATCAATCATATCACATGTGACTCTTAGATCCTTTATGGGATTTGTGACATCTTATGTCATACATGTTTTAATCCCATCTTATGCCTTAGGCCCATAACCGTTATGATAGCCTAATTAAGTTTGACCACTTTAAATGTATAGACAACCTTTGCCTCATCTTGCTTCTCAATGATAGAATGATGTGCCCTGCTTTGGCAGATAAACTACACCGAAACGATCAAGGTACTTCACAAGTGTTTAATTAGTGGGTGGCATAAAACTTAAAATTTTAAGAAGGTTTATTTCCATAGAGACATGCATCATATATTTAATTATGTCGAACATAATATAATATAGTCTTTGCATAATGGATATTAACTAATCAAATTAATTAACAGAAGCAAAATCTTGTGATTTAATTATGAAGCAACTTTATGGGGACGGAATCTAAATCATCTGTAAACAATTTACAGATTGGATATTTCATTCGCATTCCCAGAAACAAGGCGTAAGCCTGCCATTGGTCCATGCAATGAATTAATCCAAATTTAGTTTCCTTCTCTGCAAACAATTTGCACTTTGCTCATAGGGATAAATTCTGAAACTTTTGTTTCCGCAGAACATCTATAAATTGAGAGCACAAAACGCACGGTCGAAACTAAGCCAAAAAGGCATCCACAGTCCCGTACTAAAATCAAGAAACCAAGTAACTTCTCAATACGGTCGAAACTAAGCCAAAAGGCATCCACATTCCCGTATAGATTGGTCACTTGTTTCAAGATCATTCATTGTCTCATCAATTTCAAAGATTACAACAATTCTGAACTCTTCAGAACTCTGATTTCTGCAACTTTCTGGATTGAATCATATTTCAGGAAACACGGTTTCGAAAACCAGCCATCTAAAACCAGATTCGATTTCTGATTCGAATTTTGTAAACGATTTACAGAACAATCAGAAAACCAGAAAATAACAAATCTGCCAGAAAACCCTAGGGCCTCCGTACGGCAGACCAGAAGGCGTGCGCCGCCAAGGTAGCCGTACGGTTCCTTAGTCCAGTTTTTCCAGATTTCCAGAATTTTCAAATTCGATCGATCCCAATATCGTGTTCATGCATTAATCAGATTAAACCAATACGAATTTACAGATTACGAATTTTATTAGATCTAACCAATATCATGAATAAACAATTTATAACATATACAAATTAGATCTAAATTATCAATACACATAATCTAATTATTTATTGATAATCCCAACATGCAATTATTCATATAGATCACATCAATATAATAATTACATAATCCCATATTCATGTTCATATATTTCATATCGCATATAAAATTCAAATCACACATTCATCTTTATCATCATGCAAAATTCATATAATCGAATTAAATAATTTAAACATGATGTATTAAAATAAACAACGATGAACGCGGCTCTGATACCACCTTTGGATTTTGACACATCATGCACAACGGAATAGACATAAGATCAAACACCCATGAGCCCGGATCCGTGAATGTTGATTAAATTAAATACAAGATGAAAGAAACTAACCCTTGAAGATCGCATCCATGAACACAGACTTTAAGGTACTAACGCAAACACCTTCTTGATCTGGATTGCTAGACCCAAGGCTTGATGAAGAAACGATTTCTTCGTAGGAATTATTTTGCTCCATTGATCATTGTATTTTGATGATTCACAATCTCAAAATAAATAATCACACCTCTCTATAATTTATTGTTTCTAAAACAATGGTTTGTGATTTCCAAAATCAACATTGGAGGCTGTCAAACCCGGCTGCATATCTTATATGAGAGTCTGACCTAATTCCGTTTGGGATCGGGATTCCTTTTTAATCAAGAAAACTGCAGAAACTGGACTGGTACGGGGAGACCAGCCGTACGGCTACATAAGCGGACTCTAGCAAGCCATTATGTTGATACTAAGTTGGCAAATGACATTGAACACATCAATTCATTTGGGCATGGCCATGCACTATCATCAATCTCACTCATCGAGTGGCCAAGCAGATATCTCTCTTGAGAGAGGGACAAATCCCATCTTGACTTATCATTCTTCCCTACATTAATCTGATTATGCCAATCATAGCCTTTATAACCACCTGGTTAAGGGTAGCATTTGAGTACGTCAAATATAATGTTCATCATGTGGAAGACTTTGATAATCTCAGGTCTAAGAATATATAATGATATAACTATTATGAGATTTAATTATGACATTTGACCATGACATAAATCTCACAACGGGTCTATCCAGTACCTTGTTCTCCAACAAGTACCCACAAGTTTAATACGCATCCTATGCACCATAATCATCATATGATTATCCATTAAACTCATGCTAGCCCTTCATAAGTGATAGGGACATTTATTATTATAATAAACATGCAAAAGATATAATAATCAGGTTTGTTATCTCTATAACAATGAAGCTATGATATAACGCATAGGCCTTTCTCAAGTGCTTAGGGAATAATATCCAACAGTTCCTGATTATGGATTCGTTTTGGAAACGAAGTCGGGGGACGCCTCGACATTGACATCCATTTATGAGAATAGAGAAATATCAGTTAGTCATGCATGCACATATGAGATATGGCATCAGGATGATATGATTATCAACGATGTATTTGCTTATACGGTAGCGACTGAGATTATATGTGGTGATGATATTGAACCTCGCTCCGTAGATGAGTGCAAGCAAAGAGTTGATTGGCCTAAATGGGAGAAAGCAATCTAGGCTGAGTTTGATTCCTTAAAGAAAAGAGGAGTGTTTGGACCAGTAGTTCCTACACCTCCTGGGGTTATACCCGTGTGATATAAATGGGTATTTACGAGAAAAAGGAATGCGAGAAATGAGATTACGAGATATTAAGCTCGCCTTATGGCACAAGGATTCTCTCAACGACCTGGGATTGACTTTGATGAGACTTACTCTCCCGTTATGGATGTTATTACATTCAGATATTTGGTCAGTTTAGTAGTCTCAGAAAAACTGACTATGCAGCTTATGGATGTGGTCACAGCGTATCTTTATGGGGATCTAGATACGAGTATTTATATAAAAGTTCCTGAAGGACTAGAGATACCTGAGGCAAGTAGTTATAGAACACGAAACACGCTCTCAGTGAGTTTGAGGCGTTCACTATACGGTTTGAAACAATCCGAAAGAATGTGGTATAACCGTCTCAGCCAATACTTGCTCGGAAGGGGATATGTAAACAATGATATATGTCAGTGCGCGTTCATTAAAAGAACAAGGACTGGGTTTGCTATCGTGGCTGTATATGTCGATGATATGATCTTGATAGGGACTCCAGAAGAAGTCCAGGAAATTTCCCAGCTCCTGAAAACAGAATTCGAGATGAAGGACCTTGGGAGGACTTTTTTTTTTGCCTTGGTCTACAAATAGTTCACCGTATAGATGGAATAATGGTCCACCAATCGAACTACATCCAGAAGATGTTGAGAAGGTTTAATGAGGACAAGGCAAAACCATTGGTCACACCAATGATAGTCAGGTCATTAGATATATCAAAGGATCCATTCCGCCCTATGGAAGAGGGTGAGGAGGTGCTGGCACCAAATGTGCCATACCTAAGTGCAATAGGCGCATTATTGTACTTAGCTCAATGCACCAGACCTGATATCTTGTTTTCGGTGAATCTACTTGCTAGATTCAGTTCTGAACCAACACACCGCCATTGGAATGGCATAAAGGAGATATTTTGTTATCTCCGAGGGACAACGGACATGGGTTTATTTTATCCCTATGCTTCGTTGAAGGATGCAAACTTAATTGTATATGCAGATGCTGGTTATTTATCAGATCTGCATAAAGATCAGTCCCAGAGCGGATATGTGTTTACCATTGGTAACACAGCTGTGACTTGGAGGTCTACGAAATAGACTTTGGTTGCCACCTCTTCGAACCATGATGAGATTCTATCTCTTCACGAACCAATTCGTGAATGCATATGGCTTAGGGCCATAGTGAGACATGTTCGAAGTTCCTGTGGAATAGATACCACAGAAAACCCTGTGGTTATATTCGAGGACAATGCGGCATGCATTGAACAAATGAAATAGGTTTTATTAAAAGTGACGAAAACAAGCACATAGCGCCAAAGTTTTTCTTCAATCAATAACATCAGGAGCTCAATCAGATAACGATCCAGCAGATCAGAAGTCAAGACAACTGCGCTGACTTATTCACAAAGTCATTACCTAAAGCCACTTTTGAGAAGCGTGTAAAAGTGATTGGCTTACGTAGATTGTCGGAGCTCCCACCCTTGTAGTTTTCAGGGGGAGTATCTAGAAGATACTCAGATTCCATTGTACTCTTTTTCCTTCGTGCGGGGTTATTTTTCCCACTGGGTTTTGTTACCCGCCAAGATTTTAACGAGGCAATGAGGGTTGATTGAAAAGATTGTGCGTTGTACTCTTTTCCTTCGAGATTATTTTTCCCATGGGGTTTTTTGCTCGAAAGGTTTTTAATGAGGCAACTCGTGTGGCACAATTGTTATTCAATAGGAATCCCCAAGGGGGAGTGTTGTAAATATATATAAGTGTGGGGCTTCCTATTGCATTGGACTATTTTATAAGGGGTCTATATGTAATATATAGACATAGGGTACAAGAGTCACTACTTACCTTAACAATCATCGTACATGGGTGTATTGCACGTATTGTACCCTTCTATACATATATGAGAAATCTCCCATCTCCCTCTCAGTAACTTTTACTGGTTTTTCCTCTCTAAATTTTTCTCTCTCAAATTCCTTTTTTGTTCTTATTTATTCTGCTTGGTTTTTTAGTGTGGAAGAGCTAAGGACCGTGAATTTCTAACACATAGTTGATTTTAATTAATATTCCCATTTCTTATGGTCAAATGTTGTAGAATGTGAAGGTATTCTAGGATAGATAAGTAGGCCATTATGCACCCAAGAATTGACTGTGAGTACAATCAAATTAACAAAAAAAAAAAAAAATTGAGTGTGAGTACATATATGTTCTCTATAGTTTACATGATGAAAATAGTTAAATTCTGGATTGCAAGATATAAGTCAAAGGCTTAGATTATGATTTTTTTTAACTACCAAACTAAAAATATATTTTTCTATTTAAAAATTATTCAAATACACTCATTTTAAACAAAAACTTGCTCAAGTCGTACATTTACTTTGCGTAACGAGTAATATTAAAGTCACAAAAAATTCTAACAAATTTTTGTTCACAAAGCGTGTTATTGAATGATTAGTTCATGGATCTTCTCCATTTCCATTAATTCCATTATTTTTCTTCATTTTGTTGTTCATTTTTGTTCTAAGCATTCAACAACAACACATTTTTTTCCTTTTGAGTTTACAAACAATGTGTTGTTGATTTTTTTTTCTAGAATTTCACTTTTATCGTTTAATAAATTTCTCTCCATTGTGAGAGCCGTTGTATTCTCTCCATCGTGGGAGCCGTTGTTTTCTCTTCTTTGTGAGAGCCTATGTTCGTTTGTTTTTTGTTTGATGTTTGTTCATGTTAGAATGACGACGATTCTTTCATTTTCGCACAATGAAGTGGATGCCAATCGTCTTACTGCACAATGATGGTTCGCAGATATTGAGATGTCTAGTGGGCGTTTACTCGTCAACCCGAATTTTGCATATCAAGGGCTCAGCGCAAAATATTACCAGAAGTGAGATTTTTTAAATGCCGGTTTGAGGCAGTGTCCAAGTTTGACTTTGAGTGAAATCCGTCCGTCTCAAGATTTAGATCGAAAATATCGTTGTTGTATGTTAAGAAATGGAACCGTTGTTGTTATTCCGGGCGAGTCTATGGTTTTTGTGGAGTGCCATCTCTTTTCAAATTGTGAATGAAATTGGATTATCGTTTGCTTAAAAAAAAAAGGGTTAATTGCAATTTAGAGCCTAAAGTCAAGGGGGGGCTTCTAAAAGGGGCCTGATTTTTATTTTTTTTTTGCCAAATTAGGGCTTGAAATGCAAATTTTTGGCCTGTTATGGGATTTTTGACGATTTTCGTTAGAAAAATCAGTTAAGTATCATGTGCATGGCACGTGATCGAATAAATTGATGGATTTGTAATTGATATTAGCTAGTAAGGGATTTAGTGAAAATTTTGAAACTCAAATAACTAAATATAATATATTCGGGGATCAAAATGTAAATATATATCCCTTCATCTACAATTTTGGAAGGTGTTCTTCAACTCTAACTCCAAATCTAAACATGATTTCGAACACTAAAAGAGTTTTGTTCATCCCAATTTCAGAAAACTATTTCAAAATTGTAGAGATTTTTGGGTTATCGCTTGATTAGAAAGAGAAATTAATTTTTGTTTGATGAACGTGAGAAATAAAAAATGTATGGAAGAGGGAAGATGGAGGAGAGAAGAGGGAAAGGGACGAGAGAAGAGGGAAAGGGACGGAAGATGGAAGAGCAGGAGAAGGGAAGGGGGAGGGTATGGCGACGTGAGAGAGAGTTGTCGTAAGGCTGATTTTTTATTTTTATTTTCTATTACACTTTTCTTTTTCCCTTTCTATTTTCTTTACTTTTACTTTTCTTATCTTTTTTTTTTGTTTCTTTGAGGGAAATTTTGATTTAGGTTTTTTTTGTCAAAAACTTAAATTGCTTTTATTTTAACTTATTATTAATTATTTTTAAATGAAATGAAATATTAATTCCTAAATTTTATTAATTTTTGGTGACAAAGTTTTTATATATTAGATTTACATATTATAAATTTAGTTTATTTCATAACTTTGAAATTTGTTTTATCAATTTTCTTTATATATGATAATTAATTATATGATTATAAGTTTGATTGTTTAGAAAAAGGATTAATTTTTTCAAAACAATATTTATTTCATTATCAATACAAATTCATCCATTTTGTCGATCACGTGCTATGCACATGACATTTAACTGACTTTTCTAATAAAAATCGTCAAAAAGTCTTTAACTAGCCAAAAAATTGCATTTCAAGCCCTGATATGGCAAAAAAAGGGGCAATGTTAGGGGCACAAAAGAAGTCTACAAAATGATAAATACAAAATGAGGTGGCGATATTTTTTTTTTGTTGCATCGATTGCGGACCCGCCACACTCTAATTAAATACACCAATAAAATTTTGACACATCATTTTGTGAACCAATTTTTGTGAGATTTTTTTGTGACTTTATATTTACAAAAAAAAAAAATCGGGCCCGGGCCCCTTTTAGAAGACCCCTTGACTAAAAGTCCGAAATTGTAATTAACCAAAAAAAAACCGATTAGTTCATGGACCACTAAAATAATAAAGATGAATAAGGCCTACATTGCTGTATGGGCCCTTCTGCTAGCCCATCCAATATTTCAGTCTGAGCACTGTATGCAAAAACAAGATCCAGATGGAGCAAATAGTATTTGAACCGATGCTTGTGCTTTAACCCAACGTAGATCGGCAATGGAGATATCAGCGAGATTCCCGGCGGCTACTTTCCAGTCCGGGCACCTTTTTGGAAATTTCGTTCTCCGGAGAAATTCGATGCTCTCTTCATGCTCTTTGGGAACGACTACGGGTTCGAATTACAGCGCCGATACAGCGAAATTGGCAACTCCAAATCGGATGTTTATTTTAGGAATGGGCTTCGTTGGGCAGTTCTTTGGTCAAGACTTGAAGAACCGAGGATGGTAATCTTTCTCAAATAAATCTGTATTTCAATACGAGTAATACTGTGATAGCATGTTCATTGGCTTTAGATTAGGAGTACTTGCTCATAGTTCGTAGAGATTAAGAAATTTGATCCTACACTAGTTTAGTAGCATGGCACATGAATGTCCTTATTGTTCACAATTTAATCTCCGAGGATAGTTGAGGAGTGTGAAATTCTGGACAGTCATTTTGGATGGAGGGTTTTGTATAATTTGGTCTTGTTGATGATTTAAGTTAAACTTTGTTTGATTTGTCCAGGGTTGTGTCTGGAACTTGCACAAGCATTGAGAAGAAGGATAAACTTGAGAAAATGGGATTGAACGCCCATGTTTTTGATGCAAGTGAGCCGGAGTAAGTCATGTCAGTATTTCGATTATGGTATACAGGGGTCTCGCTGAAAAGTTCCCTGCAAGACATTGTTAAATCATTTATTCCATAATTTAAAAGAGTTTCACACGGTGTACTTGTGTTTCAGTGAAAATGCTCAATTGGGCTACTTGTTAATGATTGCTTATGTGCGTTTTTCATTGAATATAATTGATGTTCAATTGATCATTTATGAACATGTTCGTAAAGGAATGCTATACTCCATCCGTCCCTAAATAAATGTCCAAAGTTCATTTTTAGGGACATTATGAAAATTTCTACTTTTTAGTACAGTTTAGTGGCAAAGATACATATTTAATTTTGTAATCTCTTCTCAAACATTTAGTTTTGCAAAGATAAAGAGACTAGTTTAAAAGTTTTGGTAAAAAAACATGTAAGGAGAGTTTTTTTTTCTTTCCAAAAAAGACATTCATTTTGGGACAAAATTTTCTTGAAAATGGACATAAATTTAGGGGCAGAGGGATTAGTGTTTTCCTTGATTCTATTGGTGATTGTTTAACTCTCAAATATTGTGAGAGTGATTACTGAAATCTGAAATCTGAAATCACAGGAGTCCATACTACTGTTGTTGGGATGAGTTGTAGAGTTGAGTATCCATCCTTTATTTTTCTTTCAGACTTGATGTTCTAAATATTCTAAACCAGGATACACACGTTCTTATCTCCATCCCTACTCGTGTGGGTATTGGTGATCCGGTAATGTTATTCTAAACTTCAGCTTAAAAAACTGTCAGAGTTTGCATTTAATAGATCTGCTTCCTGCTTTGACTGCTCATTTTCAAATTTGTTTTGCAGATGCTTCAACATGGTGAACTTCTAAGACAAAAGCTCGATAATAGAAACCTTCAATGGCTCGGTTATTTGTCCTCAACTAGTATGTCTTACTCATTCATACTTCTATATGCATAAAGCACATGTGAATTGTGTTAAATATACTTAAACCAATAGACAGGCTAGTGTTTTGGCTTTGGCCTTGTTTCTATCTCCCTCCATCCACTAATATTGGTCATTTGGTCTACATTTGACTTTTTGGTTAACAGAAGTGAACATTGACCAAAAACTAATGTCAATCTAATCATCCTGATGAAAATTTAAAAATCGTTAATTGATAAATCACTAAGTTATTATCAACAAGTTTTAAAATTTCATTATGATGATTATATTGACATTAATGTTTGGTCAAAGTTCAATTGTGCTGACAAAAAAGGTCAAATGTTGCAAATAAAAATGGGACGGAGGGACTACTTGTTTGACTTGCTGTTGCAACCTTGATTTTTCTTCGAAACTGCCTAACTGAAGTTGTACCGGTAATTCTAGAACACCCCTTCATTGGCATTCTTAACTCCAAACATCAACAAAAATCTTCACTTACATGTTTTATTAGTTTTCCATTCTCGTGATTCGCTCTACGTATATTCCTTTTAATTTTGGTAAGTGGTGTGTATTATATCAATCTGTGTTATCTTAAATCTTTCTTGAGCTGTAGGTGTATATGGTGATTGTGGCGGTGAATGGGTAGATGAAAGGTATGTCTTTGTTAGTTATTATAGGATGGATAACTTTGTATTGACATGATCGTGTTGCAGTTATCAACCAAGCCCGTCAAATGAGGTAGCAAAGATGAGGTTAGCTGCTGAGGAAGGATGGTTAAGATTAGGACATGATATTGGGGTGGCAGCACAAGTATTTCGACTTGGGGGTATCTATGGCCCTGGGAGAAGGTTGTGATGGACACATACAACAATGCAATAAGTTACTGTTAAGTTAATACTGCTCTCTGTCCTAGAATAAATGTTGCTTTTTTTTTATACGTTAGTCCGAAGGAACTTTGAGCAATAATTTTAGGTTAATTTGATTATCCTAATGAAAATCTAAAAATTGTTATTGATAGTATTTATAATGGTGTATCAATAACAAGTTTTATAATTTTTAGGATAATTAAATCAGTCTAAATTTATTGTTCAAAGTTCATACTACCATGCAAAAAAAGGCGACATTTATTCTGGGTCACGGGGAGAACTTTCCATCGCACCGAGTTATAATAACTTCTTTGTACTTTACCTCGCTTGACTCATAACAAAGTGTCACTCCCTGTTTTCCATGGAGAAGAGGATACAAGGGACCACTTTCTAAAAGAATACCTTCAATTTTCATAACATTTCAAATTTTAACATACACATGTAAGATAAACATCTTGCATATACTCTAGCAATTTTGTAATTATGATCAACTTGGGTAAACTACTACCTAGATTATTAGACTTTTTGAACATGAACGCTTTGTATAGAATGCAGAGGGTATTATGTTTGCCCGGAAGTGTGGATTTTTTCTCACTAGAAAAATCCACTGTTGAAAACTCAAGTACTTCAATATTTCTCTTGGAGGTAGTTACCATATCATACTCATTTTACTGCCACTTAATAATTATGTGTGTAAAGATAGAGACTCAGGCGAAATGTGTTCATTTTGAGGAGACGAATTGTTAACTGGAACAGGGGAGTATCTTAATGTAAAAGGTGTACCCATACTTGATTTGGTTTGGATCTTTTCATCAAGTGCTCCTATGGACTTTGTCAGTTAAAAACTTGAAGAGGTCGTGAGATTACTTACTTATTTCATGTGTTTCATTACAGTGCTATTGACACAATCACTAAGCAAGGGCGTTTATCAGAGACTCAGAACATGAGGTCTTTCCGTAAATATACTTCCCGAGTTCATGTTGCAGACATCTGTAACGCTCTCGATGCTAGTCTTCACAAGCCGTCCCCAGGGTAGTTTCTATATCCCAACTTGAGCCATTTCTCAGTTTTCATTCACCTTTGAAAAAATGAAATTTTCTGGAGAAACTCATTATTCTAAAATGGAGCGGTTCATGGTGGTGTGTACATGTCAAAATCTTATTTTCAGAAGAATATACAACATTGCTGACGATGAACCCGCTCCAAGAACTGAAGTATTTTCATTTGCATTGGACTTAATTGGGGAGAAATGGCCTGGCCTTGTAAAACAAGTGGCATCTTCTGAACGGGATACTGAGTCAGTTATGACAGAGAGAAGTTCAAGGGGAGAGAAGCGAGTCTCAAATGCTCGTATAAAGAAAGAACTTGGAGTTAAGCTGATGTATCCCGATTATAGAGCAGGATTGCAGAGTATCATCAACCAGATGCATGACCCGACCCCATGATCCATCTGGTTTACGTATTGTGTTTTTTCTTTAGACAAGGTTTCCCTCCTTTCTGTATATGGCAAGAGAAATGTAGTTGCAGAAACTATAGTATAATGCAATGTTCATTCAAATGTAGTTGCAGAAACTATATAATGCACTTGCATGTTCATTCCATAAGTAAATAAACTTTTTTCATGGTTTGCTCATCTTTGAGCATTGAGATCTTCTCTCACTATATAATTATCTTTTTCAAGTTGATGTTGGACAAATAAGATTCCAACATACCATAGAGAAAAGGGGCAACTCCCATTTAGTCCCTCATTAGAATCTAAATTACCACCTAGTCCAAGGTATTTTCAATATTACCACCTAGTCCAAGGGATATTAAAAGGGCATGAATGCCCTTACTAAATGACTGGAAATTACATGATTACCCCTCCCTCCTCAACCTTTCACCTTCTCACCGGTCAACAACTTTGACCGACCGGCCACCACCTCCGGCCGACCACCATCTCCGGCAACCTTTTTCCGGCCACCTTTTTCCGGCAACTTTTCCGGCAATATTTTCCGGCCACCATTTCCGGCCACATTTTTCCGGCCACATTTTTCCGGCAAACATTTTCCGGCCACCGTTTCCGGCAACCACCTCCGTCCACCGTTTTCCGGTGACCACCTCCGACCACCATTTTCCGGCGACCATATTCCGGCCACCATTTCCGGTGACCACCTCCGGCCAACATTTTCCGGCAACCATTTTCCGGCCACCATTTTCGGCGACCAAACAACTGTGAACTAATCAGTAAGTTCACAGTTGTTTAAGAACAAGTTCACAGGTGTTCTAAAACAAGTTTACAGTTATTCCAAGAACAAATTCAAACATTAAAAAAAATATATATATTTTTTTTTTCAAGAACAAGTTCATAGTTGTATGTTCGCAATTGTAAGTTTGCAATTGTAAGTTCGCAATTATTTCAAAAATAAGTTTGCAATTGTAAGTTCGCACTTGTTCCAAGAACAAATTCACATTTATAAAAAAAAAAATTACTATTTGTTTAAAAGAAAAAGTTCACAGTTGTAAGTTCGCAATTGTAAGTTCGCAATTGTAAGTTCGCACTTGTTCCAAGAACAAGTTCGCAATTGTTTCAATAACAAGTTCGTACTTGTTCCAAAATCAAGTTCGCAATTGTAAGTTCGCAAATGTAAGTTCGCAATTGTTTCTATAACAAGTTCGCACTTGTTCCAAAAACAAGTTCGCAATTGTAAGTTCGCACTTGTTCTAACAAGTTCACAGTTGTAAGTTCACAATTGTAAGTTCGCAAATGTAAGCTCGTAATTGTAAGTTCGTAATTGTTCCAATAACAAGTTCACACTTTTTCCAAAAACAAGTTCGCACACTTGTTCCAAGAACAGCTTCACAGATGTTCTAACAACAAGTTCACAGTTATTCCCAAAACAACTTCCTCTTTTTTGAAAAAAAATTGCAGAATAGTGAATATTCCCAATACTATTACATGTTAATATCTTTTGAGTTGTGTAAAAGTAATCAATCAGCTATTTTTGAACTAATTAATGTAGAATATCATTAAATGACAATCATTATTCAACCATAAGAATCAAATTTAATTTTACAATATATCAAACTTGTCCAAAAGTCATCTAATCAAAAGAATAGCCAAATTTGAAATTCAACCACTTTACAAATACCAGAAACCTTAACAATACAATCAACAAATTCACAGTTGTACTCTCATTTCCCAAACAACAAAAAAAAAAAAAAAAAAAAACAACAACAAACAAACCGACTTTGAGGGAAGTCGCCGGAGCTAGCGGTGACCGAAGAAAGAGTGGGGGAGGGGTGACCGGTGACAGAGAAGGAGTTGCAGGTTCGCCATTGAGAGACAGAGACAGAGAGAGAGGTGATGGCTAGATCTGTAATTGCCGGAGGTGGGGAGGGGTGAACGGAGATGGTGTAGGGGTGGCCGGTGACGGAGAAGGAGCTGCAGGGTCGCCGAGGTTAGGGGAGGGATGGGGTCGCCGGAGTTGGCCAGCGATGGTGAGATGGCTGGGCGATTTGGTTGAATCTGAACAGTTGGCCGGCTGGAGCTTGTTGGGTTGAGAGGGTGAGGGACGCATTTGGGTCGGGGAGGGAGGGTCGCCGAGGTTAGGTAGAATGTCGCCGGAGATAGGGGTAGCGATTTTTTTTTGGTTTTTTCCAGTTCGTCCGTCGGCCATATCTCCGGCACCGGACATATTTTGGAAGATCCCAACGGTGAAAAGGTGCGGATTGGTGATTCGCAAGTGCTCCAAAAATTTGAAGACGATCCAACGGTTCAATCATCGGGAATCGCGTTTTTACAGTCCGAATTCTGGAGGTGCAGTTTTTTGTTTTTGATTCGGATTTTGGCATCTTGGCCGGAATTTTTCAACGGTTGTTGGCTCGTGGTTGTCGCCTAGAACTCCTCTAGGTTCAGCCATGGCTAAGGAGGGCGTTGGTACTGGGGTCGCCGGAGATATGGGAGATGAGGGGTCGCCGAAGGTGGGGGATGGAGGAGAGTGAAAACGCAGTGTGATGGTCGCCGGGGTTCGGAAATCGAGGGGAAAGGTCACCGGAGGTGAAGAGGAAGGGTCTCCGGCGATGGGGAAGGGAAAGGTCGCCGGAGGTGGCCGGATGGGGTCGCCGGAGGTGGGGATGGAGAAGAGAGAGAAAGCAGTGAAAGAAAGTAGAGAGAGAACGCAATTTGCGCCTGAATGTGAGGAGAGGGGAGGGGTTTCTGTTTTAATTGAAAATAAGGGGTAATTTCGGGATTCTATAATTTTAATGGACTATATGGGAATATTCAAAATGTGCGTGGACTACATGGTAATATTGAAAATGTGCGTGGACTAGGTGGTAATTTAGCTTAGAATGGGGGACCCTACGGTAATTTTCTCTAGAGAAAAAGCACCTCACCTATGTCCCGACGACAGATCTATCACAATTGATCATCATGACCCGGCCTACATGAGTGATTCGAAATCCAAAAATATGGCGAGGGAGGGTACCACTTTTTCTGTTGATGATGCCACAGAATATGGGGTTGAAGAATAAGATACCTGACTTTGATTGAGTATCTTGAACATAGTAATCACAACACAACAAATAACGTTGTTAGGGTCTAGGAGGATGAGTTTGATCTCAATTGAGACCCTCGGGTGTGATACTAAGATCTCTGAGGGATTAAACATGAGAATAAGACTCGGGTGTGATACTAAGATCTCTGAGGGATTAAACATGAGAATAAGACGTATAATGCCTTAGAATCTGGTGATTATGTTAAATAACGTATCTTGCCCAATCTTTGGGGAGAAAATTTGCTCTGTTTCTCAGCATGTTGAGAGTTCCGAGTCATCTTGAATACTTCAACTTGTCCAGCAACTTGCAACCTGACGGTAACAACAATTTGATTATTTACACATGATTTCCTTGCAGGTAAGTTTATCCCTATTTTTCAGGTAACTATTGCGGAAATTATGGGGCATGATCAATAACAAATCGTGACCTAATTAAAGACTAGGTCAATGAAGGAGCCTTAGTGATCGACTTCAAACGTGGATAAGCCTCAACCAACTTCCCGAAAAACAAGGCTCAGTTACTTAGTTCTTGATTTATTATCTTAGTATAAATAGAAACACTTAAAAAAATGTAATACACACACGCACGACATAGAGACTTTCTCATATTCCTTGTATTCTCTTGATCTCAAAATCAATACTAACGAAGTTTCTTCCCGAGGTTTTATGCCGGCGAACAAGTTGTTCAAGGGCTTTCCTCGTTAAATTCTTGTGTTCATTTCATTCTCTGGTTTCTTTACAATTACATTCCATTGTGCCCAATAGTCTTACTTAAAGTTGAATTGAGAAATTTGACCAAAACAATTTGGCGCCGTCCGTGGGAAACTTTGGTCTTATAATTGTTAAAAGAACTTGAGATGTCGACAGCAATGTCCTCAGCCATGACTTCAGTTGGTGTGAGTTCGACAGTGGGGGCAAACCTGGTTTCATCAACGGTGTTACCTTCAACTCAGCACATTGGTGGTGTATCACAGCCAATTCAGATCCAGGATGGAGTTCCTGCTACGGCGACCCAGGAAGTGGCGATTGACATAGCCTCCAACTTGACCGCCATGATGCGTGAAGTGAGGAACCAGATCCTAGTTCAGAATGATACTTCCACCATGCTGATGAATCAAGTAGCCAGGTTGCAGAAGGAGGTATCTTCTCTTCAGGGAGGAACACCAATGGCGCAACAGAACAGCTTTCCTAGCATCTTTCAGTCTGTCGCCCCTAGTGCGCCGTCCAACCTGTACTCTCCTTATCAACCTCGAAGGCTTACTTTTGAGGGAGACACTGCTGGACCATCTGGGTTTGGTGAATTCACACCGGTAGCCAGCCTGACCAATAGTACCGTTGTTAATCCTGAAGCTATCGCCCCAACTTCAACAACATTGTTGGCCCCTTCAACAGCGGTGGCAGGCGGTTTTAACCCTCAACTTGATTTCAATCATTTAAATAATTATCAACTTGCTGGTGCTAACAATGGTGCAGGTAGCTTGCTTAGCCGTCAAATGCAGGAGCTGAAAGAGTTGGTCATGAGCGTACCAGGGATGACCATGCCACACAACCAGGCATCTCCAACATGCTACAATGAATCTCGCTTTGCTCCAGCCATAGCCAACGTGGTCATACCGAAGAAGTTCAGCCCACCTCATATGAAGCAATACGACGGAACGACGGACCCAGCTGAACATGTTGCATTATATCAGGAGAAGATGGATGTTGTCCATATTCCACCCCAATACAAGGAAGCGTGCTTTTGCAGGGGTTTTGGTTCGACTCTTACAGGGGCAGCTCTGAGATGGCTTATTAGCCAACCATTGGGTTCCATTGGATCATATGCTCAACTTATTAACCTGTTCACTAATCAATTTTCATGCAACAGGGTGTTTGAAAAGCTGACAAGTGATCTTTACAGGGTGGTCCAACAACCTGATGAGCTACTAAAGGACTATTTGAGCAGGTTCAACAGGGAGGCAGTGAACATAACCAACCTGGACACCGTAACTGCAATTGAAGCCTTCAGGATGGGACTCAAGAAAGACTCTCCATATTATGATGACTTAGTGATGACACCATGCAGAAGGCTGGATGAGATCAGAACTAGAGCTTCTAAATTCATCAGGCTAGAGGAGGACAAGTTGCTCCAGGATAAAACAACCAAGAAGAATGCAACTCCAGAACATTCTAGTGGCAGAACTGATTCATCTCATTCTGGTGGCAAGATGGAAACATCTCACGCCAGATCTAATAAGGGCAAACCCTACTCTAAACCTGACTTTTCTAAAGTTCATGTTGTTGATGATAATGTTGAGGATGATGATTCTTCCTATCCGAGAATTGATGACTATTGTTTTTCCGTCGATATTGCAGGTTTGATCAATGCCTTGGACAACCTAGGGGAGAAAGCAAGGTGGCCCAAGAAAGCAGACAAGCCTTCGATTTGGAAAGACAAGTCCAAGTGGTGCGCCTATCATGAAGATTTTGGGCACACTACGGAAAATTGTATTGCGCTCAGGAAGGAGATCAGCCACTTGTTATCCAAGGGTCTCCTCAAAGAATTACTTGGTAGAAGGAATGGGCGTACTGAGGATCGCACAGTTGACCAAGAAAAACAACCTGAGAATCCACCATCTCATCCACCTCCGACCAGAGTGGTCAACATGATCACTGGAGGCTCAGATATCTGTGGTATAACCTATTCAGCAGCCAAACGTCGTGCTGCAGAGGCAAAGGAAGATAGGTCCTATTTGCCCTCAAGATCATTCAGAAAGGATAAGGCTCAGGAAATTTCTTTTGATAAAGATGATAGAGTCACCATCCAGGATCCACATCATGATGCTTTGGTGGTAAGCTTACAAGTTGCAAACTGTTTGGTGAGGCGCATCTTGATCGATAATGGAAGTTCAGTTAACATCGTAACAACGGATGGCTTGAAAGGAATGGGGATCCCACTTGAGAATGTAACTAAGAGCTCGTCAGTCTTGGTTGGATTCAGTGGGGAGACAAAGCATACCTTTGGAGAAATTACTTTCCCAGTGTATGTTGAAGGGATTAACTCCATGGAGAAGTTCTGCGTGATAGAATGTCAGTCATCCTATAACATCATACTGGGTAGACCTTGGATTCACAATGTGAAGGCTGTACCTTCAACTTACCACCAGTGCCTCAAGCTGCCAACACCTTGGGGAGTGGTCAAGGTGTCTGTTGGTCCCAAAGGGCAACAAGGGTATGAAAAATAGCTAGAGGGGGGTGAATAGCTGTTTTAATATTCTTTTCGTACCCTTGATAAACTCAATTGCAAATGCGCACTTTATCAAGTAAGCGTTATGAAATGCGCCTAAGTGAGTGAGTGAAATGCACAGCGGAATTTAGTAATGAAAATAGGCGCAAAGTGTGATAAAGGGGCGCACACACACTCTAAGTATTTTGGCTCAAAGTGGTTGAAATAAGGAACTAAGGAAAATGAAATAACAACACAACACAGTTCAATCAATCAATCTACAATGAATAAACAATCAAATAGTTAGATATGATATGACTTGAAAGGAAATAGCAAGATAATAAGTACGCGCTATTTGGAGAGGTTCGATTGGGAAAATGATCTACGTCCTCTACCAAGATGGTTAGTCTTGGATTTCTAATGGAGATCTTATATAATGAGAGAGTGTTACAAATTACAATCGTTTGAGCTTATACACTAACTCAAGATCTAATATTCTATGAAAGAACAAATCCTAGACAATAACCGGTGTATCTCTAAAAGAAAGATCTAAGTGATCAAACTTAAAGAGGTGAGTGTGTGATTTTAGATTCAAGGCTCTTTAGATCTTTATGATTTAGAGCACAATGAAACTAAAGTGTTATAGCTAGAAGATCTGGGCTAAGGATGAAGGTATGAAGATGTTCTTGAGAAATTCTGGAAAAACGAAGGCAATCTTCAAATCTTCAACAAATGCTTTGAGAGAGAAATTCTTGAAGTTCTTAGCAAAACTCAGCAACTTCAAAATGTTGAAGTTATGGGGTATTTATAGTGAACTTCCAAAAACTAGCCGTTGGAAATCCTTGGTGAGTCAGAGAAAGGACGGATGTGCTGTCGCTCATTGAGTGGAGACGTGTCCTTTTATAGCCATTAGACACATAACATAAATATGACCGTTATGGACAGGTGTCCTTAGATGCGGGTGCATACGTATTATTTAACCACCGTTGGATCATTGGCGTAATTTGAATTCTCTTCAAGTCTTTGAATCTTCAATAAATCACTGAGTGTTGAATAAACACTTTGAGGCGCGTTGAGCAAAGAGGCGCATAAATACTGCGCGCGCTAAGGCATATGGCGCATGGCGCGTAGAATTAAAATGAGGCGCATAGCATTTCTTAGAAGAATGCTTATATGCGCGCGCTAGAAGGCGCATGGCGCATAGGCGCATAGGCGCATGGCTCTACTCAAAATGTGATTTTCTTGAATCTTGATCTTCTTGCCCTATTACTAAGCCTAGTCTATAACAATGGACAACCTAAAAAATGAAGTATAAATACTTCTTACATGTGGGTCTAAAGTCCATGAAATAAAACTTAGGTGATGGATCAATCAAATCTAATAAATCCTATTACATTAAAACTGAGATATATGTGGGCATACCCAACAATCTCCCCCTATTTGATTGATGCCATTACCTACTATATCAAGGAAAAACATTATACTTAATAAAAACATGTCCAAATGAATGAAATTGGTAAATCATGTCTCAAGTTAATGCCCACACTAGTCCAAGATATAGATTTCTAATCTATTCCAATAAGAATAAAGAATTACATGTGGAAAGATAGAAACATCCGTTTAACACATTCAAAATGATGTATGAATTTTAGTTTTGAGGAGTGTTTAAACCAAGTTTAAACTCAATGCATGAAAGTATGAAACAATTCAATATGATGCATGAATTTAAACAATATTCAATGTTCTACAAACAAGGAGTTTGAGTGAACAAAGTTTGATAATAAGTGATGCATTGTTCTCATTAAAACTTGGAAAGTAGGAGTTACAGATTACAAGTTTTGAATAGAACAAAGACAAAAGATGTGCTAAAACAAGTAAGCACTAAAATCACTATCTTCAAAAGTGGTTTTACTAACAAAAAAATAATTCTAACTTACAATCAAAGAAAACTAAGGATTAGGAGGCGCGTCGTCTTCCTTCAATCCTTCTTCAATTTCAGAAACGGAGCGCTGGATTTGTTTGGAAAGTTGATAGGCGCGGTTCACTAAACCATTAGTGTCCGTGACGCCGTCTCTGAGGTAGCGCAAATGACCAACATTGATGTTTTGATATTCATCAATGGTGCGTTGAGTAATGGCTTGCTGTTGAGCGACGTTTTCAGCAACGTTTTGAAAGTTTGCTTCAATAGCAGCCTGCACTGAAACAATGTCAGAGGAAATCCTATTTGAGCGCCTGTCTGCGCTGGAGTGTGCGGCGTTGAAGTGGGTGACAACTAACTCCTTCAAGACTTCAATCTTTGAAAGCAGGGAATTAATGTCAACAGGCGCGCTAGGAGCAGGAGTAGGGCTGGAAGAGGGCGCATGTGAATCAGGAGCAATTGGAGCAGCGCTGGGTTCATCATTTGGTTCTGCGCCATATACAGATAGTCCCAGGATTTGTAGCTCATCCTTAACTTCGTTGAGCTTATCAACAACGCTCAATAACTTATGGCTATCTCCAGCCACCATCTCAAACAGTTTCCTTATATCCCCCGCTATGTTCAACTCTACTTCCTTTATAGTGTTTATAAAATCTTGGCCATCGGTGAGTTGGATGCCAGCGCTAATTCGCTCGTGAAGAGAAGCAAGAGTACCTTTGAATAAATCGTTCATCTGATCAATTGCATCATTCCACTGTTGAGGGGTCAGGAAGTGTTTGTCCTTGATGTTGGCATCTATGCGCTTTATCTCCCCCTTAATGGCAGCAATCTCATCAGCCTGCTGGGTAAGCATTAAAGTATGAAGCTCTAATTGTGAGTTCATTTGAGACTGGCCTTGCTGGAGTTGCTGTAGAAGAGAAATAACCACACTTATATCAGGAGTGGGAGGAGGAGGCGCAGGAGTAAAGGGGCGCGGAGTAGGAGCGCGGGGAGGAGATGGAATATATTCTGCACTTGAAGAAATTTCTTCAGGATGAGGCGCAGGAGCCTTTGGGCGCACAGAAGATGGTTTGCGCCTTAAAGGTTCTGGCTCCCCCTGAGGTTGATCCTCAATATCTTCACCAAATAAATCTGCAGAGATTTTTTCTTTGAGTTGTTGTCGATCAGTTGGAGGCGCATGAACATTTGGAGGCACCTCAGGAGCAGGCGCGCGTGCATCAGCGCTAGACCCTGCGCCTTTGCGCCTTTCAGACTTAGATAAATCAGAGGCCTGTTTCATTCTGTATTCTTCATCCCTTTTCAACTGCGCTTCCAGTCTACTGGCTTCTTTAGCGCGTTTCAGCTCCTTTTCTTCTTCAGTGTCGGTTCTGGGGCGCTTAGCAGGTCTGCTTGGTTCTTCAGCAATTCCTTTGCCTTTGCCTTTAACTGTGCCAGATTCTGCGCGTGGCGCTATTGTAGCTTCTTCTTCACCATCTGCGCCAGCTGCTTCTTCATCAGAATCAGTGGCTTCATCTACCAACTGAGCTCCTTTCACCCTTGGCGCGCGCTTGGCCATGCGCTTTCTGCGCCTTTTCATCACTAAACTGTCCTTACCAAAAATAGGGACATCAGTGGTCTGGTAGGCTGGGTTCTGAGCAAGGAAATTAGCAAGCGTAGGGTAGGATAGGAAGATTTTGGTGAGAATACGGCAGTGAGTTTTGAACTTCGTCTTGCCGTCAGCTTTGTTTTTATTGTACTTGTCAATCTGGTCCTGAAGATTAGTAAATAAGATCTGAGGCCGGTTGAGGATGGTCTTTGCCATAATAGCAGCAGTATATTCCCACTGCTCCATTGTGAATCTGTTGACATTTCCAGTTTTGAAGATAATTGAAGTGCCAACCAGATGCGCAATATGCGCCAATAAGTCACCACCATCTCTAATTTCCACCGTTTTGATATTGTTTTGAAGAGTAGGAATACGAAGAAGAGTACGCGCCATAATGTTTTGAGCGGCGGCTGAATAAGAATTGATTTTGCCAGCTACACTCAAGGGGCCAGTTTTGTTGAAGTTGACAATGTTCTTTATAGTGCCTGCAGACATGGTTATCTCAACATCTTGAACTATGGCGCGAATGCGATAGCGCACCATCCCTTCAACGTCAGTTGGAATTTCCACAAATTCTGCTGTAGAGAAAAATTCATCAACGAGGAGCGGAGAGTAGAAAGGTTGCTCCAGAGTGAATAAAGGGAGAAGTCCAGCCAGTCTCATATATTCCATAACTTCTACACCCATAGGATCAGTAGATAGCTCGTTTAAATCAAATGTTTCACCAGGTCTGAAGTTAGATAGATCCTGAAAAATTAAACATTGAAAGGAATTAGTGTGAGTTAGGCGCATAGAATCATAAATAGGCAAAGTGAGGACTAGGCGCATACAAAATTTTAGGCGGATAAAATAATTAGGCGCAAAGAGTCATGGGCGCATAAGAGAGCACAGTGAGTCAAGGCGCATGATTATAGTGGGCGCATGAAATTATGAGGCACATAGAAATACAGGGCGCATATTTATGGTTCTATGAAATATACTAAGGAAAATTTGAACATAAAAATTGACTAAGTATGAATTTGGGGGCGCATAGTAAGTGTAGGCGCATGATGATATTAGGCGCATAAAGGATTGAGGCGCAAACACATGTGAGCGCAAGAATCTCTTTGAGGCGCATAATATCAATGTGCGCATAATCATACTAGGCGCATGAATTCATATATAGGCGCATTACTTATGTAGAAATTTAAACTAAGTATAAAAACTCACAAACACATGCAAACATACATATGCAATTTTCAGAATCAAAACGTGAAAATTTTGAAAAACAAGTTTTGAAAATTTTGAAACCCAAGTCATGCAAAAATAATGAAGAACACGAAGAACATGCCTTGAGTGCTCGAAGAACACCAAGAACACCAAGAACACATAATTCATGAAACTTCACCAAATCAAGCATACAATATATCAAAATGACCGCACGAAGACAAGGATAACAAATATGTAAATCAAAACAAGTAAAAATCAACAACGAATCCAAAAAATAGATTCAAAGATCCGAAAAGTCGAAAATGGTGATTTTTCAGATTCGCACCAAATAGCGAATTGATCGTTGAAAAAGTTAGTTATAAAGACTTGAAATCACAAAACGAACATAACCTAACAAACGATTTTGAAAACGGATCACCGAAGCAAGATTAATCAAGAAAAATGGGCATTCGGGCTTTTGAAAAAGACGAACACAGAGAATAAAAAAATTCAGAAATTTAAAGAGTTTAAGAGTTAGAATTCATACCATTTCGTCTTGGGTAGATTTTGTAGTTCTCTTAGGACCCATTAACGAGATATATATAAGGAAAAATAGAGAAACGAAAGAGAGAGAGAGAGAGAGAAACGGAGAGACTGGGAGAGAGAGAGAGAGTTGGTAGGGAGGTGTAGGGAGATGATGAGGGAGTTGGTGAGAGAGAGAGAGAGTGAAGAGAAATATATATAGGTTAGGTTTAAAAAATTTGCACTGATATGGAAATAATACTGTCAAAAATTTAAAAAGATGAGAAGTTGAAAGGATGTGTATTTATGAGGGGTTTTAGTGATTTTGGCTCATCATGACATGTGTACGGCGCATTAATGAGGGATTTATGGATTTGAAGGGCATTAAATGCAGAACTTTCCCTTTAAGTGTATGAGCAATTTTGACTAATTTTTGCACAAACACCAAAAACATCTATTTTGGTGTAAGTTTGGAGTGCAAGAAATATATCCCCAGAAAATAAATTTTTTCAAAAAACGTAAAACGAGGGAAAATTTTAATTGCACAAGTACCTTTGAACAATTAAAGGAATGTCAAAAGACAAAGATTCCTATAGTAAATGATCAGAATAAACGTACCTGGTACTTGTGAAAAATTAAATGCGTTCAATCATTGAGGGAATTAATATGGTAGCATTGATTGAGCCGCAGTCATAAAGAGGCGCATAGTCTCTTCTAGGCGCGCAGAATGACTTAAGAGGTATTGAATGCTAGGCGCGCGCTGGAATTGGGCGCGCAGAGAGTTGAGCGCGCAGAAGTATTAGGCACGCATAGTTTCCTTGAAACTTGAAATGATTTATCATTTTATCCTAATATACTCATATAACTCAACAAAACATAAAATCATTAGTATTGACAAAACTATATTGAATTTAGTTGAGTTCAAGCATACCCATTTCACCTCTCAAAAACATGAACCGTTTCGCGTCGAGAGCTTTCGTTAGAATGTCGGCGATTTGATAGTTGGTTCCCACGTGTTCCAAATGAATATTTCCTTTCTCCACGTGGTCTTTGAGGAAGTGATATTTGATGTCGATGTGCTTGGTCTTTGAGTGCATGACAGGATTTTCAGAAACCGCAATTGTTGATGTATTGTCGCAGTAGATGGGACAATTTTCTTCGATGATATCATAGTCCACTAATTGCAGCTTCATCCAGAGTATTTGACAACAATAACTTCCCGCAGCGATATATTCGGCTTCGGTTGTTGAGACAGATACAGAAGCTTGTTTCTTACTTGCCCATGACACAAGTCGATATCCGAGGAAATGACAAGTGCCACTAGTGCTTTTCCTATCAATTGTGCAAGCTGCATAATCCGCATCTGAATAACCTACAAGTTTAAAGATCGAATCTTTGGTGTACCAAAGTCCAAGGTTAACAGTGCCAGAGAGATATCTTATAATACGTTTCACAGCAATTAAGTGTGCTTCTCTAGGGTCGGATTGATAACGAGCACAAACACAAACACTAAACATAATATCAGGCCTACTAGCAGTAAGATAAAGGAGTGAGCCAATCATACCTCGATAGAGCGTTTGATCAACACGTTTACCTTTTAAATCTTTGTCGAGTTTGTTGCCGGTGGCCATTGGAGTATCGTATGCTTTAGCGTTCTCAAGTCCAAACTTCTTGATTAAGTCCTTTGTGTATTTGGCTTGATTGATAAAGATGCCTTCACTCATTTGCTTGATTTGAAGCCCGAGGAAGAATGTGAGTTCTCCCATCATGCTCATTTCAAACTTGCTCTTCATTAGTTTCTCAAAACGCTTGCACAACAATTCATTAGTAGAACCAAATATAATATCATCAACATAAATTTGAACAAGTAATTTATGACCATTATGTTTGGCAATGAAAAGAGTTGTATCGATTTTACCGCGAGTGAAGCCTTTTTCAATGAGAAACTTTGATAGTGTATCATACCATGCTCTTGGTGCTTGTTTGAGTCCATACAAAGCTTTCTGGAGTTTGTACACATGATTTGGAAATTGTGAATCTTCAAACCCAGGTGGTTGAGCAACATAGACTTGTTCTTGGAGTTCGCCATTTAAAAACGCACTCTTCACATCCATTTGATATAGCTTGAAGTTCTTGTGAGCGGCGTAAGCTAGAAATAATCTGATAGCTTCAAGTCTTGCTACGGGCGCAAAAGTTTCATCGTAGTCAATTCCTTCTTCTTGCCTATAGCCTTGTGCAACCAATCTTGCTTTGTTTCTTGTGATGGTTCCATTCTCATCCATCTTGTTCCTGAACACCCATTTCGTACCAATTACTCCATGATCATTTGGTCTTGGAACTAGAGTCCAAACTTTACATCGTTCAAATTGATTGAGTTCTTCTTGCATTGCAACAACCCAATTAGGATCTTGGAGCGCTTCATCAGCCTTCTTCGGTTCAAATTGAGAGATAAAAGCAGTGTAAGCATCAAAGTTTGTAGCTCTCCTTGTACGAACACCAACTTGAAGATCACCGATGATATTAGCAATTGGGTGACCTCTAACTTCACGAATTTCAGGAGGTAAGTTAGGTTGAGTCGTAGTAACTTGAAGGTCTTCAATTGGTACATCTTCACCAGATTCAAAGTCATTGAAATTTGGGGGTTGAACTGGCTCAGAATTGAAATTTGGGTTTACACCAGATGCAGCAGTAGAAATAGGCGCGTGAGAGGAATCATGAGGCGCATCATTTGAGTGAGGCGCAATAGAGGATTCACCAGGCGCATTATACATTGAATTAGGCGCATTTGATGTAGATGGATTTCCTTGTGTTGATAGATTCTGATCTTGAGTGGGCGCAACATAAATAGGAGCACCTGTATCATTTAGCTCAATAGAATCATCAGCAACATTTGGAGCCAAATGTGGCTCAAGGAGAGAATGTTCATCAAATGTAACATGTACAGATTCAACTATCACTAATGTAGTTCTATTAAAAACACGAAAAGCTTTAGAGTGTTTGGCATACCCAACAAAAATACCTTCGTCGGCTTTGGCATCGAATTTACCTCTATGTTCGTTTCCGTTGTAGAGGATATAACATTTGCAACCAAAGATATTGAAGAATGCAATGTTGGGAGTTCTACCACGCCAAAGTTCATACGGAGTCTTGTTGTGAAGTTTGTTGATGAGGGAACGATTTTGAGTAAAACATGCAGTGTTGATAGCTTCTTCCCAAAAGTACTTAGGCAATTTAGCTTCAGCTATCATCGTCTTTCCCGCTTCAATCAACGTCCTATTCTTTCGCTCAACAATGCCATTTTGTTGAGGGACTCTGGCGGTTGAAAAGTTGTGATCTATCCCATGATCTTCACAATATCGAGCAACACCGTTGTTTTTGAATTCTGTTCCATTGTCGGATCTAACACTAACGATGTCATCTTCTTTTTGGGTTTGGAGCAGTCGAAATAAGGTAGTGAGAATATCATAACAATCATCTTTTGTAATCATCATCTCCACCCATGTATATCTTGAATAATCATCCACCACAACTAGAGTATACTTGTTTCTTCTAATACTTGCGGTGGAAACTGGTCCAAATAGATCAATGTGAAGCAGTTGCAAACATCTTGTAGTTGAAGGATTTGACTTGCTTGAAAATGACTGCTTCGGTTGTTTGCCAAGTTGACATGTGACGCACTTTTTATCATGATGATCAGCAACCTTGGGAAGTCCTTTGACAAGATTATTCCTGCTGAGTTTAGATAGATACTTGAAGTTCAAGTGACTTAAGCGCTTGTGCCACAGCCAACTATTTTCGTTCACACTTTTTGCTACAAAACAAAGATTAGTACTAGAGTTCATACTGTGGAAATCAATAATATAAATATTTGTCTTACGATATCCCGTGAGTAAGATAGCTCCAGTTTTGCCATTCTTGATAAGACATTGCGTTGAAGTGAAATGGCATTCTAATCCTTTGTCGCAGAATTGAGATATGGATATTAAGTTGTGCTTGAGCCCTTCGACGAGTGAGACTCTTTCAATGCACACTTTGTCTTTTTTGAGCTTTCCATATGCTACAACTTGACCTTTGTTATTATCGCCAAATGTTACAGAGGGACCTCTTTCTTCATGGACATCTTCTAATAAGGATTCATCTCCAGTCATGTGTCTTGAACACCCACTATCGAGAATCCATTCATAATTTCTAGCTTTTGAAGATCCAGCCATGAAACAAAGAACCTTTTCAGCCTTCTTGAACAATTTTTCTTGTTCATCAATCACTTCATCATTGATTTTGGAGATTGGAGAAGTTGGTTCAACCTGTGGTCTAATGTATGCTCCTTTTCTCAATTTGTTCCTTGCTCCAAGATCACATCGTGAGAATAGCAATCCACCATCGTTTTAAGCCGGAGTGAGAAATCCTTGTTCAACGAGCTCGCTGATGGTTGGTCCTTTCTTCTTTTTCACTTCTTGAAAACCTGCAGATTTCTTGATAGGTTTATTCAAGGCATTCATATCGGGAACATCCTTGGAGAAGTCATCATCAGAATCATAAGCATCAACTTCATCATCATTTGCCATCAAACAAACGAGTCCATCATCGGAATCTTCATCGCTCTCATCGGAGTCTGTTTCAATCCAAGTGTTGTGCTCATTTGCTGGTGCTTCTTCTTCAGCAACCATTCCCTTGTGACGAGTGAACTTGGGAGTGAATTTGGGAGTATGGCTGCTCTTTTTCTGCATATATTCAAATTTGGGGATCGGGCAGCTTGATGCAAAATGTCCGGGTTTCCTGCAATTAAAACAAACAAGATCTTCTTTCCTTTTTGAATCACTGCTCCTTGAAAACTTTTGAGGAGCTTTGCTGGTAGATCCTTGAAATTTGTTGGTTGATCCGGGTCTTGAGAATTTTCTGAACTTTTGAAATTTCTTCACAAATAAAGCGAAGTCTTCATCATCCATGTCTAATAGCTCAGAAGTAGAAATTTTGGGATCGGAACTTTTCTCATCTTGTACAGGCGCAGGAACAGGCGCAAGTGCAGGCGCAGTTTCTCTGTGCGCCACCATAGCCATAGATTTTGATTTTCCTTCAGTTTCGCTGATTCGCTGAAGTTTGAGTTCGTAAACTTTGAGATTTGCATAAAGGTTCCTTAATGTCCATACATCTAAAGTTCCAGCGTCTTCAAGAGCGCTAGATTTATGTAGGTATCTTGATCCAAAAGCTTGTAGAAAATTTACATTCAAATCTTTGTTAGTAAACTTCATGCCAAGTGAAATACATAGATTGATAATTTCACAGTAGCGTTCATAAGTTTGCCTCAAGTTTTCACCGGGGAGTTGAGAGAAATTGTTGAATCTCTTTTGTACTTCGTATTTCTTGTTCTCCTTGCAGATGGTGTCTCCTTCAATATGCTCTTCAATAGCATCCCATAGCTCATTAGCAGTAGCACAATGCATGACTTTTTGTTTCATAGCCGTGCTTAGAGTGCTTAGAAGAATGTTTCTTGCTTTGCCATCATTTGCAACTCTTCTAATTTCTTCCTCAGTCCATTCTTCCCTTGGTTTGATAACTGTAGGTTGGGCAGCGTTGGTGCGTGGATTTTGATTCGCCTTCATCGGAATATAAGGTCCATAAACGACTGTGTCATGGAGCCTTTCATCGATTGAGTTGAGATGAGTCAATATGCTGAATTTCCACACGTCAAAATGATCTTCATCAAAGACCGGAACGTGAGTGTATTTTTCAGTTGCCATAGGTTTTGAGTTTGCCATTTAGAATCGGCACCCAAGCTGCTAAGCTTGATAAACGAAAAATGTTTTATAAAGGTGTTGGCTCTGATACCACTTGTTGGTCCCAAAGGGCAACAAGGGTATGAAAAATAGCTAGAGGGGGGGGGGTGAATAGCTGTTTTAATATTCTTTTCGTACCCTTGATAAACTCAATTGCAAATGCGAACTTTATCAAGTAAGAGTTATGAAATGCGCCTAAGTGAGTGAGTGAAATGCACAGCGGAATTTAGTAATGAAATTAGGCGCAAAGTGTGATAAAGGGGCGCACACACACTCTAAGTATTTTGGCTCAAAGTGGTTGAAATAAGGAACCAAGGCAAATGAAATAACAACACAACACAGTTCAATCAATCAATCTACAATGAATAAACAATCAAATAGTTAGATATGATATGACTTGAAAGGAAATAGCAAGATAATAAGTACGCGCTATTTGGAGAGGTTCGATTGGGAAAATGATCTACGTCCTCTACCAAGATGGTTAGTCTTGGATTTCTAATGGAGATCTTATATAATGAGAGAGTGTTACAAATTACAATCGTTTGGGCTTATACACTAACTCAAGATCTAATATTCTATGAAAGAACAAATCCTAGACAATAACCGGTGTATCTCTAAAAGAAAGATCTAAGTGATCAAACTTAAAGAGGTGAGTGTGTGATTTTAGATTCAAGGCTCTTTAGATCTTTATGATTTAGAGCACAATGAAACTAAAGTGTTATAGCTAGAAGATCTGGGCTAAGGATGAAGGTATGAAGATGTTCTTGAGAAATTCTGGAAAAACGAAGGCAATCTTCAAATCTTCAACAAATGCTTTGAGAGAGAAATTCTTGAAGTTCTTAGCAAAACTCAGCAACTTCAAAATGTTGAAGTTATGGGGTATTTATAGTGAACTTCCAAAAACTAGCCGTTGGAAATCCTTGGTGAGTCAGAGAAAGGACGGATGTGCTGTCGCTCATTGAGTGGAGACGTGTCCTTTTATAGCCATTAGACACATAACATAAATATGACCGTTATGGACAGGTGTCCTTAGATGCGGGTGCATACGTGTTATTTAACCACCGTTGGATCATTGGCGTAATTTGAATTCTCTTCAAGTCTTTGAATCTTCAATAAATCACTGAGTGTTGAATAAACACTTTGAGGCGCGTTGAGCAAAGAGGCGCATAAATACTGTGCGCGCTAAGGCATATGGCGCATGGCGCGTAGAATTAAAATGAGGCGCATAGCATTTCTTAGAAGAATGCTTATATGCGCGCGCTAGAAGGCGCATGGCGCATAGGCGCATAGGCGCATGGCTCTACTCAAAATGTGATTTTCTTGAATCTTGATCTTCTTGCCCTATTACTAAGCCTAGTCTATAACAATGGACAACCTAAAAAATGAAGTATAAATACTTCTTACATGTGGGTCTAAAGTCCATGAAATAAAACTTAGGTGATGGATCAATCAAATCTAATAAATCCTATTACATTAAAACTGAGATATATGTGGGCATACCCAACAGTGTCAGGAGATCAGCAAGCAGCTAAAGAATGTTACAAGGTGTCCATGAAGGCAGCCAGTAGCCCAAGGCAAGCATAGCAATTACAGAGAAAGGCACGGGACGTACTTGAAACTGCGGAATTTGATATTAAGGAGGTGCAACTTGATCCTTCAAATCCCGATGTCAAAGTTCTCATAGGTGCTGACTTACCACCTGATATAGAGGAAGAGATCGTTCAATTTCTGAGGAGCAGGGTGAAGTGCTTTGCTTGGAAGCATGAAGATATGACCGGAATCAGCAAGGATGTCATCACCCACAAGTTGAACATTGACCCAAATGCCAAACCTGTCCACCAGAAAAGAAGGAAATTCGCTCATGAACGCAATCAGATCATTAGAGAAGAGGTAGAAAGGTTGCTGAAGTCCAACATGATAAAAGAAGTTGATTACCGAAGATGGTTGGCCAACGTGGTGGTTGTAGAAAAGAAGAATGGGAAGTGGCGAGTCTGTGTGGACTTCACGGACTTGAATAAGGCGTGCCCTAAAGATCCGTTTCCTTTGCCTCACATTGACGCCCTAGTTGATGCAACAGCCGGCCATGAGGTCTTAACCTTTATGGATGCTTATTCAGGATTTCAGCAGATTCAGATGGAAACCTCAGACCAGGAAGACACGGCATTCATCACTCCAGATGGTATATATTGCTTCATTGTCATGCCTTTTGGATTGAGGAATGCAGGGGCAACCTACCAAAGACTAGTCAACATGATGTTCAAGAACCAGCTTGGGAAAACTATGGAAGTATACATTGACGACATGGTGGTGAAGTCTAAGTGTATTGAAGATCATGCACGAGATCTGAAAGAAGCTTTTGACATCCTGGAAGCGTTCAACATGAAACTGAACGCATCAAAATGCAACTTCGGTGTTAAGGCTGGGAAATTCTTGGGCTACATGGTAACTAAAAGAGGCATAGAAGCAAGTCCTGAACAGATAACAGCAATTATCAACTTGAAGTCTCCAAGGAATATTAAAGAAGTGCAAAAGCTCACAGGCAAGGTGGCGGCCCTGACCAGGTTCATCTCCAAATCATCCGACAAGTGCAGGTTGTTCTACGATGTGTTAAGGAAGAACAAATCATTCCAGTGGACAGAAGAACACGAAGCAGCCTTCAACCAGCTTAAAGATTATTTAGCAACTCCTCCTCTACTTTCCAAGCCAGAAACTGGTGAAGCTTTGCACCTGTACCTCTCAGTATCAGAAAATGCAGTCACCGCGGTCTTGGCAAGAGAACAAGATGGTACACAACTGCCTGTCTATTATGTAAGTAAGTCCCTATTAGATGCTGAAACCAGGTATTCCCATCTCGAGAAACTTGTTCTTGCTTTAATAACTGCTTCAATTAAACTGCGCCATTATTTTAAAGTTCATCCTATTATTGTGAGGACTAACTATCCTATCAGGAACGTAATAAGAAAACCCGAGATGTCAGGCAGAATGGCAAAATGGTCTGTTCAACTTAGTACATATGATATCCACTATGAGGCAAGGACTGCAATCAAGTCACAAGCCTTGGCCGACTTCGTGGCAGATTTCAGCCCTGACCTTCAACCTGAGGTTGAACTCGAAGTCCAACAACTTGAAGGTTCAGACTCTCCTAGATTTTGGACACTTTATACAGATGGAGCATCAAATGCAAGAGGCACAGGCTTGGGCATTGTCTTGAGATCCCCTCATGGGGAATTGATCCCTCAAGCTGTAGCTTGTGAGTTCCAAGATACAAATAATGAGGCTGAATATGAAGCCCTCATCATGGGTTTGGTTACTGCTTTGAGTTTAAATGTTAAATATCTCAATGTTTATAGTGATTCTTTGTTATTGGTTAACCATTTCAATGGGTCTTATACAGCGAAGCATAGCAGGATGTTGACTTATCTACAACATGTTAAGTCCTTGGCTGAACGCTTTACAGAATTTACTTTCCAACAAATTCCAAGGGATGAGAATGCTGAGGCTGACGCACTAGCCAATTTGGGATCAAGTTGCAAAAGCATGTTGAATAATGCCATACCTATAATTCACATCCTACATCCTGCGATTAACCAGACTGAGATGAACCAAGTTGATGATCAACCAGATGCAACAGTTAGCCCCTCGACAAAAGAGACATCTTGGACACTGCCCATAATAAAATATTTGCAGGAGGGAACAGTGCCACAAGATGTCAAAAATACGAAAGCTTTCAGGATGAAGGTATCAAGATTTGTATTAATTGATAATGTACTATTTCGTAAGTCATTTACAGGTTCGTACATGAGATGCTTAGATCCCCAACAAGCTAGACAAATTTTAAGAGAACTACATGAAGGCGAATGCGGCAATCATTCTGGGGGCAAGTCCCTATCTTCTAAAGCATTGAGAACTGGATACTATTGGCCAACTATGCGTCAGGATGCCATCAGTTATGCTCAGAAATGTGATGCTTGTTAGAGACATAGCAACATCTTGCACCAACCTGCCGAACCTCTTCACCCTATATTATCACCTTGGCCTTTCATGCAGTGGGGAATGGACATTGTTGGGAAATTTCCCAAGGCACCAGGGGGCAAAGTTTTCATATTGGCCATGACTGATTACTTCTCAAAATGGATAGAAGCGGAAGCTTTTGTTCAAGTTAGAGATAAAGAAGTGATCTCATTCTTGAAGAGAAACATCATCAGCAGGTTTGGAGTCCCGTCCGAAATTGTTTGTGATAATGGTTCCCAGTTCATTAGCAAGAAGACGCAAGATTTCTGTACAAGATGGGGAATCAAGTTGATTACTTCTACACCGGTACATCCTCAAGCCAATGGTCAAGCAGAATCAAGCAACAAGTTGATTGTGAACAACCTGAAAAAACGTCTTGATCAAAAGAAAGCAAGATGGGCTGAAGAGTTGCCGCTGGTGTTATGGGCAGATAGGACAACCCCTAAGAATGCAACTGGCCAGACCCCCTTCTCCTTGGTCTATGGAACTGAAGCTGTAATTCCGGCTGAATTCTCTATCCCAACAGCCAGATATGGCTTAATAACTCCAGAGGACAACAAAATTATACTTGCAGAAGATCTTGATACTATTGATGAACTGAGAGACTTAGCCAAGATCAGGATAGCGGCATATCAGCAGAAAATTGCTAAGTCCTACAACAAGAATGTCCGTGTTAGAAGATTCCAGGTTGGAGACATGGTGCTCAGAAAAGTTTTCCAAAACACAAGGGAGCTGAATGCTGGCAAACTTGCGGCCAAGTGGGAAGGTCCCTATCTAGTTGATGCAGAAGCTGGTAAGGGTGCATATTGGCTCTCTACCTTGGGTGGTTCCAGAATACCAAGAAGCTGGAATGCAATCCATCTTAAAGCATATTATATGTAAGTTGTGGCCTGTCCATTCAATTCCAAGAATCAGGTATGATTTAATTAAGTTTTATTTCAATAATGTTTTCAATTTATTTATTTTTTGAACACATACTGACTTAAGCATCGGAGGGGTGTTAGCTAAGCTAACACCCACCCCTAACATGTGTTTGTTTTGCAAGGCTACTCAAAATTCCAACTTAGATCAACATGATCAACATGTTCGAAAAATTTGCTAGGATTAACAACTTGAGTTGTTCAGAATGAAGGTGTCCAACATGTTCGCAAAATACTGGAGAAAAGTTTAACTGTTCACATAAACAAGTAAGTACTTTGATGTTAAATCTTAGATATCCTTTCCTAGAAGTTTACACTCAGGTTTTAAAAGTTTTCACTTTTCAAAGGTTTAAAGATTGTACATCTTTCATAAGTTTAAGGTTCATACACCTTCGCCCGTGCGCACGTTTTTCACATTTGTGTAAGTTATAAGGTGGCCAGTGTAATTCATTACATATTGATTACCATCTTGCACTCAGACAACTTGTGAACTCAAGTCATTTACAGTTGGTTGTAGCATTAACATGTTACCAAAAACAAAAGTTTTAAAGATTTAAACATCTTTTCATTCATAACTGATAGCATAAACCTGTTATAAAAAAGCCAACTTGAACAAGTTGCATCCCTATTTCTACCTTACCTATCTTATCAAAAATCAACTATTTTTGCAACCAAGATAATCAAAGAAGGTTCAAACAAACCAAGCTATTCTTAAACATCCAAAAAGTCAAACTCATGCTAACAGCATGACATGAGTTGACTACAACAAAAACGTGAAACTTGTCCAAAAAACCAAATTACACCCTAATTTGTCTAAATTGTTTACGAGGACATCCCCCTCGTTGATAAAACCATAAAACATAAAAAAAAAAAAAAAAAAAAAAAAAGAGATTGTTCTTAACATCGTTCCCTGCAGGACAAAACGAATAGGAAAATACTTTTCAGGTGGCATCTCCAACATTTCTCCTCCTGGTTGTCATCAACTTGCTCCACCTTGTCAGCAATGGGCATCTTGGAAGTAACCTCTTCACCATCAACTGCTTCGCCGGTAATCTTGTTCAAAGCTTCATATTCCTCATCCAAGTTCCATTCAGAATGCTTGCCTGCTTGATGCTCTTTGATCATTTGTATCCTCATTTCAAACATGGACTTGGCAGCATCTTTCATACACTGGCTATGCACAATCTCCATCTCCTTGCTATGATCCTGATTCACCTTCACCAACCTGAGAGTCATGTCCCTTACTTCTTTGTCCTTCTCTTCTAACTCCTTTTCAGCCGCACTGGCCCTTTCCTCAGCTTCGTACATCTTCTTGAAGGAAGCCTCTGCTTTATCCTTCCAAACTTGAACTTCACTAACCAGGAGCCCGACAGCCTTGACGACCTGAAAACAGACCCAAGAGACTTCTTAAGATAAACAAGAACCAAATCCAAATTAGAAAGATTCTAAGATTACCTTTTTCTCATATTTTTTTCTCAACCGGTACGGCAGTTTCCACATCAACAATTTCTTTAGCTTTCCTTTTCTTGTTCAACTTGTCTTCCCCTGCGTCCACCTTGGGTGCTGGAGGTTTGTTGCCTTCAACTTTCACCTTACCACGCGCCATTGACATCAAGTCCTTAGCACCAAAGCCAGATTGGGAACGAGTAACTGGGAAATTCATAAGAAATCAACATCTCAGAGTATCAAAACCAAGAGACAAGCCAAGTTGATAAATACCTGAAGACATCTTATGAGCACAAGCTGAATCTTCCTGTGTGTCCTCTGGAATCGTTTCTTCACCACTAGAGCTTTCTATAAGTTTAGCAAACTTGCGCTTATTGGGAGACAAGGCACAAATCTTCTCCACAATCGCCAACGTATCCACCTTTTTTGGGAACAGCTCCAATTTAGTAACTGCAAGAATAGGAGAGCAGGAAATTACAAATTATGGGAAAACTGTAAAATCAAATAAGAAGGCAGCAATACAACTACCTTTCCCTTTCCATTCTGAAACCAAGCCTTCACCACCCTCCAGAGTACTTTTTCTAACATAGAAAAACCTATTTTTCTAACCCCTGCCCTTATCAATAGATTCAATTACCAAACTATACGCCTTGTTCTTAACCCTAAAACCATACCTAGAATTTCCATGAGCTCTTAGAACATAGCAAAAGGCTAACTCTTCTAAACCAGTTTCTTCGCCTAATCTTCCTAAAGCAATTAGTAGCCTCCAACCAACAGGCATCAATTGGGTATAAGCCAAGTTAGACAGTTCGAAAAAGCGAGTAATAATAGGAGGGAAAGGGAATTTCAGACCTAAGGAAAACGGGTACTCAAAAAAGCCTACCCACTCTTCAGAGACGAAATCAGATGAAAAAAGGGGATCCGGGACTAAAAATTCAGCATTAGCAGGAAAAGCCTTCTTTAGGGTTTCAATATCAGCTAGTGACAATTGGCATCTCTCCTCATCAGGATGAGTGATTAGCCCCAAACACCTAAAGCCTTTAGAACTCGCATCGGTTTTCTTAGCCTTCCCCATTTGAACCCTAGAAATTAAGATGAAGGAAACGAGAAGAAACTCACCAGGAGGAGATTGGGGGATTCCTTTTTGCTGCACAGATGAAGAGGAGGGGGAGAGAGACGTATTTAAGAGATGGACATAGACGGTTCTACACTCCTAGCCCCACTCGAGATTCGTAGGCCCTAGACTCCTATTGAATCACCCCTAACCGTCCACGTTTCAACCACTTAAAACATTTTTCGACTTTTACGCTTCCCTTTTAAAATTTAAAAAATTGGGGGCAATTGTTTGGGGAGAAAATTTGCTCTGTTTCTCAGCATGTTGAGAGTTCCGAGTCATCTTGAATACTTCAACTTGTCCAGCAACTTGCAACCTGACGGTAACAACAATTTGATTATTTACACATGATTTCCTTGCAGGTAAGTTTATCCCTATTTTTCAGGTAACTATTGCGGAAATTATGGGGCATGATCAATAACAAATCGTGACCTAATTAAAGACTAGGTCAATGAAGGAGCCTTAGTGATCGACTTCAAACGTGGATAAGCCTCAACCAACTTCCCGAAAAACAAGGCTCAGTTACTTAGTTCTTGATTTATTATCTTAGTATAAATAGAAACACTTAAAAAAATGTAATACACACACGCACGACATAGAGACTTTCTCATATTCCTTGTATTCTCTTGATCTCAAAATCAATACTAACGAAGTTTCTTCCCGGGGTTTTATGCCGGCGAACAAGTTGTTCAAGGGCTTTCCTCGTTAAATTCTTGTGTTCATTTCATTCTCTAGTTTCTTTACAATTACATTCCATTGTGCCCAATAGTCTTACTTAAAGTTGAATTGAGAAATTTGACCAAAACACCCAATGGGGGATAAATGGGGGATATATATAGTGGAGATACTTATGAGAAATAACTAACTGTATATGTCCTTTGTTGGACACGTGTCACGATATGGTTGACGATTAGAGATAGGACAATGTTAGGTAGTGGAAGATGTCATTGATGGACATAAAGCACGGACCACGGACAACTGGTTCGGCACCATTTACGCGCCTGATCCTCCATTAAATAGGATGTGACAGGTCTGCCAGAAATGCTAGAGAAGGCCCCCAAGTACCGGAGGCTAAAGACCTCGAGGAAAAGATTCAGTTGGACCCAGCGCGGTCTAGTTCATAAAATAGTTATTGTCTGGTCTAATTAGTTGGTGTTTATGAAGAGACTTCGAGCCCGGTCCACAATATCCGAGCTCGTCTTGTGTAGCATAATATTGTGTAGCAATAGTCTGTTGGAAATTGGTTTGTAAATTAGGTTTGACCTAATTTTGACTGAAATTTCAAGTGAGTTCATTACATAGAAAATGAAACAAGTTACAAAATTGTAATCTACATTGTGAGTAGATAAAAAAAAAAATACATTTATTTTCTCAAACCATTTTCGTGTGAATGAGAAATTAATATTTAAAGTGTGTAATTTAGCAATGAGATTTGAAGAGTTAGGAAATATGAAATGCCATATCCCACGTTGATTAAAGAAGGGAAATGAAGAGCCTTTTTAAGTCGAACCATCCACGAAGGAGTCAATCATTTGGTTTCCTCCAAGAGTCCACCTAGTGGCCCCTTGGGCTAGCCCAACCCAAGGATGGTGCGAAGCACCATCTGCACTCGCACCACGCACATATACACATCGGCTGCTGGAAGCTGTGAATCTTTAAAGTTTTGTCCAGCTTAACCAGCTGGTTGGTTCGGGGACGGTTCGAACCGGAATGGGCTCCGTTTCGATGCAACTCGAGTGAAGGTGGTACGGCTCGGTTCTGTTTAGAATTGGAGCGGTCAGCACACGGGTCGTAATCTGGTCCGCGATTAGGTTCAGTGTATGTGGACCGTGCCCGTTCGAGCCGTCGCGGGTTGGTTTGGTTATGGATGGAGCAACCGTTCACAGAGGGTGGGGCGGTTCACTGAAACTGATCCCTCCATCATGCGCGATTAGACGGCCCAAATTCTCCCAATTAGAATTGTGACTATTCGCAGAAACGTCACCAGAACTCTTCGAAATCTATGTAAATGTTGGGTTTTTCGGTCTCTCCTAAGTTGAGAAAAGCCCATGTTTTATTTATGTTTTTAGTTAATGAAAAAAACCCAAAAATATTAGCCCATATTTCCTTAGTCTATTAGGTTTTTAATAGGTTATTTAGTTTACGTTTTGTGGCTAGTACGAGGGTTAGAGCAGCCGTAAACAAAGAGAAAAACAGAATTCCCGCAGTACAATTCATGTCAGCGCAGCAGTTTTCAAATCGCGATTCCCGCTTCGTTTGTGGTCCGATTTGAGTGATTTTTTCGCCTGGGTTTTGCTAAGAGACAGAGCTTCAATCCTATCGGTGTAGATCGGGTTTTAAAGGTCTCAATACAGGTGAGTTACTGGTCCAAATCTGCTGCAGTTTCTGGTACTGTTTCTGGGGTTGTTTTGGTGTTTTGGTTTATATCAAGATTGTTTTCTTGATATTGTTGGTTGTGCTATCTCTCTTGTGTCGAACCTATTTTCGTATTAGTGGATTGTTTCTGGACTTGGTCCCGTGGTTTTTACTTCCCGGTTTGAGAAGGTTTTCCACGTTAAAAATCTCCGGTGTTATTCTTGTTGATTGGTGATTGTTTATCATTCTATATTGCATTGTTATTGCGTTATTGGTATTTGTTGCTCCTACTAGGTTCACATAAGTGGAGAGAATTTATTCCGCATTGTTGTTCTCTCATCAGTAAAGCCACTCCGTCTACCAATTCAATTTCCATTATTCCTTCCAGCATCCAATATGCTCAGTTAAAGAGCATAATTGAAGAAGCATTCTCCCGCCTTTTTAAATATTAAGAAGTTTCAAAGACCGATTGTTCGTAGATTTTTAGATTCGAAGGGCATCTATCAGAAAATAAAAAGTTTTTTTTTTTATCTTAAAAAAGATTACCAAACAACCGTAAGCACCCGAATGGGACAAAATCTTCTTGCAGAAACTGTGCCATCACAACACTCAACTTCCATAATTTGATTTCCTTTAATTTTGCGCATTTTCATGAAAACTTTTTATTTATTGTTATTTTCCTAAACATAATAATCTAATTGTTAACATAATATCAATCTTAATAACACATAACCCTCATCATTATCATTGGTGATACACATTTATCATGAGTGCACATTTATGGTACATATAACAATACAATGGTAAATAAAATGATACAAAGATTTCATTTGTGGTAGAGGATAGACTCTATCTTCTACCACAAATGTAATCTTTGTATTATTTTAAACTTCAAAAAAAAAAAAAATCCCTTTTGGGTGTCTCATTTTAAATTTCAAAATCTAAAAAAGAAAAATTAATTATATTTTTTTATTAAGTGAGACCTATATGTCATACACAAAACAACTATCCACTAACTATTCTCTACCTCACTTTCTCTCTCTTACCCACTTTCTATACTCACAAGTCACAACACTCTACCTTACTATCTATATTTTATAATATAAAGATTCTTATCTTAATTCTTGTGCCCACTTTTTTTTGAAGTTTAAGATGGGACGGAGGGAGTACAAGAAAAAAAAAATCCTTTCAAAAAAAAAAGACAAAAAAAAGAAGGCAGGGAAGAAAATAAAAACACACGATTAGGAGGAAAACAACACTTGTTTGACAAGTCTGATATCTGTAGTAATATAATAACAAAAAAGTGGTAAATTTTATAACAATGAAGGGTAAAATTGTCTTTCAACTTTTAGCTTATTGTACAAGCTTGGTAGGAACACACATCTATACTAATATAAAAGGAAAAACTGCAAATATAGTACCTGAACTATTGGGGTTATTTTAGATTTGGTACCTGGACTCTCAATTTTTGCACCCGTCATACCCAAACTCTATTTTTACTGTATCCATCATACCTACCACTAACGACATCCATTTTCTCAGTTAAGTCATCATGTGACCAAACACGTGATCAAATATGCAGGGGTAAAATAGGAAGACAAATGTGACGACCTGATTCCCTCCACAAATTCGCGGCAAAATGAACTGGAATTTCGTGTATATATAGACACACCCAGGAGTTAAAAGCCATATCCAAAATTCCCTCAAATTTTGCCATTCCCATGGAGGTTTTCTGCGATTGTGGGAGGAAAGCAGCATTACGAACATCATGGACGAACCGAAATCCAGGAAGAAGATTTTGGGCGTGTCCGATGGTAGTGGTGAGTAAACCCTAAATTTTGAATTTGTAAACCCTAATTTTATCTATTTCCTTCCTTATGTGTTTTGTAAACCCTAATTTTTTTTTTGTTTCTTACCTACCTACCAGGAGGGAAACTGTGGATTATTTCTCTGGATTGACCCTCCTATGTGTGCTCGATCCATTGAGATTATTCCGGGTCTTCTACGCAGGATTAGAGAGAATGAAGCCGCTACTAAAATTCAGAAATTGAGGGAGAGGGTTCTTGGTGGATTGCTCTTACTCACCTGGGTTGTGATTGAATTTGTTTTCTTTGCTAGCCATGATGTCAAAGAGTCTACCAATGGAGGTGTTGAAGGATTCAGAGGAGAACTGGGAGTTTAATGTAATGCATCATTGTAGTAAAGGGGGATTCTGAATGTTTGGTGTTTCTTTGTTGTTTTTTTTTTTTGGTAACCATGTAAAATAAATATTGGAATCCCTTGTCTCCCTTGTTAAGTCTTTTTCATATGAATGAAAGAAAAGTGTTGTTTAATCTGTGTTGTGGTTGTGCTTTTGATGGTTAAAATTGATGTACAAAACTTTGTGGTGGTTATGCTTTTGATGTCTTTATTGATGTACAAAATAGACAGTTTGACCATGACTCCAAAACAATTACTCCACATCCACATGATAGAACACAAAATAACATTTGCTACATTTACTCCAAAAACAATTGTTCCAACTGCAAGTCTCCAATAACAACACTGCAAACCATAACCCTTCAACCACATGATACAAGTCAACCACATGATACAAGTCTCCAATAGACTATTTTCTGTATGTTCACATCATACAAGTCTACAAAAGAACAAAAAAAAAACCATTTAAATCTAAGACATAAGGTACACAATTTGACCAACTAGACAGTTTGACCAACCAGACTTCAAAAAATGACACTGTTCTTGTCAACTAGTTTGTACTATTTCCTTTCAACTTCTTTTCTTTTGCTGCAAATAACATTCTACCACTTCTCAAAACTCTTCCACCTTGACCATTGTCTTCACCAGCTTGACCATTTTCTTCACCAGCTTGATTCTGTGTACATTGGCCTCCTTCATTAGCTTGATCAGCTTGTGATGCTTGTGATGTGCCATCTGAAGGGGTTTGAATGTCTTTATTTTTCTTTGGTCTACCAGGCCTTCTCTTCTGTAATATTAAACAAGAAAACATGTTAGCATCTAAGTAACTGCATTTGAACAAGGAACATTTCATCTTGATATTATAGCAATTAAGATTACATACCTCTTTTACAGTTTGGCTGCTCTCACCACCTTGACTTTTGCATGTTTTGCTATTATGGCCTTTGTTTCCACATAAGCTGCAGTGCATGACACTTCCTTTCCTTGTCAACTTGGATTGGCTTTGGCTTGTTCCACTCCTTGTGCCCTCATCTTTGTCTTTCCTCCTTTGTTTTCTAGGTCTCCCAGGCTGTACATGACGAATAGGAGGTAAAAGTTCTACCATTTGCTCTTGATGATCCCACAGTGTTGGTCCATTAAGTGGGTTTAAGGTATGACTGTATATGGCTTTCCATGTGTCCAATTTGTATGCTACATGAACCCAATCTTCTGGCACCCCATTCCCTCCATTCTTTCCATGCATGTAAATTGCAGACACATCATGCTTACATGGTATTCCTGTCAAATCCCATCTATTACAACTGCAAGTCCTCAACTTCAAGCCACAATGACACTGCTCACCATAAGGCCCTGCTAACTGATATTTGCTATCTCCATTCCAAGTGCAAATAAACTCACATGCATCATTCTTTATCTTTTCAAAGGCTTCCTGAATCTTAGGGCACAATTGTCCATTGCATTTATTTTTTCTGACTATCATTATCCTCTTCATCAAGTAATTCCTCATTCCTTCAAGTAAACCAAGAAGAGGCCTATCCCTAACACCAGCTACCTTTCCATTTAGGCATTCACACAAATTGTTATATAGGATATCACTTTTGATATCTGGCCTAAATTGTGATCTAGCCCAATGTTCTTTTGGATGAGCAGTTATCTAATCAAAGGCTTCTTTTGATTTTTTCTTGATATCTAGCAAATGAAGTACAAGATGCTAAGTCAACCCCACTTTGAACATTTAATAAATAGCAATCTGATAAACACAGATATACATACCTTCCAAGACATAAGCAAATCTCCTTGGGTTATATGTGGTTGCAGCAGCAAATAATAAGTTCTTCATTTCCTCCCCTTTGAACTTCTTTTTATAGTTTTTGTACATGTGATAACACACAGAATCTATGTTCCACATGTGGGAGTACCTCTTCAACTGCAGGAATAAGACCCTACAAAGAATATGCATTTGAAGTCAAGAAATAATGAACAAGACAAAAGCAATGAACATGTAATAAATATCCATTTATATGTGGTTGCAGCAGCAAATAATGATTAAGGTCATACCTTCTGCTCATCTGAAATTATGCTCCAATTGAACTCATTTTGGATGTTTAAGTCCTCTTTGAGTAACTCAAGAAACCACTTCCAGGAAGAATAGTTCTCAACCTCAACAACTGCATAGGCCACTGGATATATGCCATTATTGGCATCAATTCCAACTGCTGTAAGTAACTGTTCAGGGAATGGACCCATTACAAAAGCCCCATCTAACCCAATAATTTCCTACAACCACTTAAAAATCCTTGCTTAAGAGGCTCCAAACATATATACACCCTTCTGAATCTTCTCCCTTCAGTATCTGATGTTGGATCCTCAAGATCAATCTTGATTGTAGAACCTGGCATCTCCTTTATCAACTCTTGACAATAATCCCTTAGCATTATGTATTGAGCCCTGAATGAACCATGCAACATTCTTTCTGCTTTTTTCTTTGCCGTATAAACCTTGTCTGTACTCACTTCCTATTGATGATCACGAAACACTTGTGCAACAAAAGCTGATGCTTGCCAGTTAGGATTCTCTCGGACCGTCTCTTTATATTGCTTTGCCAACCAGTTTGCAGTAGCATATCGATTCACCTGTGATGTGTTGCATCTATGGACTTTGACATATGTTTTCATTTGCCATGATGCTTTCACTTTGTTCCAAGAAGCATGGACTGTCCAAGGACAATCATCATTCCCTTCACATATTGCCCTAACCCTTCTTTTGTCATTATATACTATCTTGATATCCCTTTTGTTCTTTATAGAATATTCCTTGATTTCATCTTTTATAACACCAGTCCCTGTGAATAACTGTCCAACATAGAAAGGTGCAGGTGAATCAACTTCTCCATCCTCTTCTGTAAAGTCCACATTATTATTACTTGGCAAAGGTTCAATCTCTTCGTCACTATCACAAATACTTTTGCGCTCATCCCATTGGATATCCTCATCCATCTCTTCATCATCATTCATCAACCCCGCTTTTGTAATACCATCCCATTCAGCCACATAGTCAACATCACTATCATCATCAATATCATTATCACTCTCATCATCACTCTCAGCTTTTCTCTTACCCTTTTCTTTGTTCTTATTCATCACCCCCTCCTCCATATTAGCCCTTGCCTCACCATCATCCTTACCATTCTCTTCATTCATCATCTCACCTTGCATCTCATCCCTTAACCATTGAGGAAGTGCATCATCATCCCAAGTGTATCCTGATTCTTTAAGATCTGACAGGGTTGTAAGTACTTTATCTCTCTCTTTCTCACCTCCTATCCCTTTTATCAATTCATTCAATTGCTCACTTGTATAAAAATCCATCTCTCTCACATTATCTTCACCTTGCCCATTACCCACAGTACCCACATTATCTTCATTTGTTCCCTTATCCACACTATCAACATTATCCACATTATTCACAGTATCAACATTATCAACATTACCCACATTACCCACACTATCCACATTGCCCACATTACCCACATTATCCTCAATGGCCAACAGTCTACCCCTATTAACCCTATTAACATCACTAACCCCTGAGTCCACATTCCCATCAATCAATTCTTCAATAACAACACTGCTTCGTAGTCTTGTTGGATGAAGGAAATCAATCAAAATATCTTCCCCAGGATGAATGTAAACTTCAATAACCTTATATTCTCTCACATATTGAATCATGTTACGTGTATCATCATCATTGCCTAATGGTCTCATCCCACTACTAATATCCCCAAATGGTATCTTGTAAAAATATTGTAAAGGTACACTTCCATCAACACCCAATTTTCGTCCCATCAAATTAATTTCATATATTGATAAATATTCCCCATTAATGAAGTCAACATAATCAATCCTCCCCGATTCATAAACTACCTTATCTTCATCTACATTTTCTTCAAAACTACCACTATGATGCACTTTAAAAGTAAACCAATAAGAACCATTACCTGTAAGTAAATCACAGAGAAAAGAAACATTTTTTTAAAAACAAAGTCCAACTACCAAAGCACAAAATGTTCAAACAGTATTAAATATTGTCACAAGCAGTCAAAACCAAACGAATATAGTACTCCTTACTAGGGACCACATTTGAACAAACACCTTTTCAAAACCCTTTTAAAACCCCTTTTAAAAAATCAAACACCTTTTCAAAACCCTTTTCCCCAAACCCTTTTCAAAAATCCTTTCCCCAAACCCTTTTCAAGTGGAAATGAACTTACAGTAACATTCGTATGTATTAAACCGCTCCCCCCATTGCCGAATTCGCCATAACATGTTCGCCATTTCAAAATCTCAGCTCCAAAACCCTGAAAATCACCGTCCTTCAGAATCGCAATGTCGTTGTTGATAAATCGCCCGTTAAGCGCAGACCTAATTTTGTTTTGATTTGGGGAAATTGATACCCCTCTAATCAATTTAACCGCCTTATAACCTTCGTCACATTTGTCTTCCTATTTTACCCCTGCATATTTGATCACGTGTTTGGTCACATGATGACTTAACTGAAAAAAAATGGATGTCGTTAGTGGTAGGTATGATGGATACAGTAAAAATAGAGTTTGGGTATGACGGGTGCAAAAATTGAGAGTCCAGGTACCAAATCCAAAATAACCCCAATAGTTCAGGTACTATATTTGCAGTTTTTCCAATATAAGAACAAGATAGTATTTCCATTTTTAGAATGAGGCCCATATGCTCATCCAAAAAAGGAAGGTTAGGTAAATAAAGTCAAATATGTCATCATCCTTAATTTGGGACAAGAAGTCAACTTTTCATGTATATTGATTTTTATATGATAGTTTTTAATATATTTTTATTTAGTGAAAATAATGAATTATGATCAATATATAGTGAAAAATTAGTAATTGATGCGGACGGAAGGCGTTGATGCTTTTGAAGTCAATTGAGCGCGTGCGCGGAAACGGTCGTAACTTTTGACTCCGTATCAACCACGGAACGCACCGCATATCAAATCGAACGTCGGAGCGAGACGAACGAAAGTCATTACCGTTAATTTGGTAGAAGTAGTCAACTTTTCATGTAAATTTATTTTGTATGTGATAATTTTTACTTTTTTAATTATGTGAAAAATTGAAGTTTGATCAATATATATTAAAAAAATCACACATCTATATTTAGAGTAATCTATAGTAATATAATAACAAGAAAGTGGTAAATTTTATAACAATGAAGGGTAAAATTGTCTTCCAACTTTTATTGTACAAGCTTGGTAGGAATCCATATCTATATCTATACTAATATAAAAACAAGATAGTCTTTCCATTTTTAGAATGAAGCCCATATCCTCCTCCAAAATAGGAAGGTTGGGTAAATAAAATCAAGTATTTCATCATCCTTAATTTGGGACAAGAAGTCAACTTTCCATGTATATTGATTTTTATATGATACCTTTTAATATATTTTTATTTAGTTAAAATAATGAATTATGATCAATATATAGTGAAAAATTAGTAATTGATGCGGACAGAAGGTTGATGCTTTTGAAGTCATTTGAGCGCGTGCGCGGAAACGGTCGTAACTTTTGACTCCGTATCAACCACGGAACGCACCGCATATCAAATCGAACGTCGGAGCGAGACGAACGAAAGTTATTACCGTTAATTTGGTAGAAGTAGTCAACTTTTTATGTAAATTTATTTTGTATGTGATAATTTTTACTTTTTAAATTATGTGAAAAATTGAAGTTTGATCAATATATATTGAAAAAATCACACATCTATATTTAGAGTAATCTATAGTAATATAATAACAAGAAAGTGGTAAATTTTATAACAATGAAGGGTAAAATTGTCTTCCAACTTTTATTGTACAAGCTTGGTAGGAATCCATATCTATATCTATATCTATATCTATACTAATATAAAAACAAGATAGTCTTTCAATTTTTAGAATTAGACCCATATGCTCCTCCAAAATAGGAATGTTGGGTAAATAAAGTCAAATATATCATCATCCTTAATTTGGGACAAGAAGTCAACTTTCCATGTATATTAATTTTTATATGATACTTTTTAATATATTTTTATTTAGTGAAAATAATGAATTATGATCAATATATAGTGAAAAATTAGTAATTGATGCGGACGGAATGCGTTGATGCTTTTGAAGTCATTTGAGCGCGTGCGCGGAAACGGTCGTAACTTTTAACTCCGTATCAACCACGGAACGCACCGCATATCAAATCGAACGTCGGAGCGAGACGAACGAAAGTCATTACCGTTAATTTGGTAGAAGTAGTAAACTTTTCATGTAAATTTATTTTGTATGTGAAAATTTTCACTTTTTTAATTATGTGAAAAATTGAAGTTTGATCAATATATATTGAAAAAATTACACATCTATATTTAGAGTAATCTATAGTAATATAATAACAAGAAAGTGGTAAATTTTATAACAATGAAGGGTAAAATTGTCTTCCAACTTTTAGCTTATTGTACAAGCTTAGTAGGAATCCATATTTACATCTATATCTATATCTATACTAATATAAAAACAAGATAGTCTTTCCATTTTTAGAATGATGCCCATATGCTCCTCCAAAATAGGACGGTTGGGTAAATAAAGTCAAATATTTTATCATCCTTAATTTTGGACAAGAAGTCAACTTTTCATGTATATTGATTTTTATATGATACTTTTTAATATATTTTTATTTAGTGAAAATAATGAATTATGATCAATATATAGTGAAAAATTAGTAATTGATGCGGACGGAATGTGTTGATGCTTTTGAAGTCATTTGAGCGCGTGTGCGGAAACGGTCGTAACTTTTGACTCCTTATCAACCACGGAACGCACTGCATATCAAATCGAACGTCGGAGCGAGACGAACGAAAGTCATTACCGTTAATTTGGTAGTAGTAGTCAACTTTTCATGTAAATTTATTTTGTATGTGATAATTTTTACTTTTTTTATTATGTGAAAAATTGAAGTTTGATCAATATATATTGAAAAAATCACACATCTATATTTAGAGTAATCTATAGTAATATAATAACAAGAAAGTGGTAAATTGTATAACAATGAAGGGTAAAATTGTCTTCCAACTTTTAGCTTATTGTACAAGCTTGGTAGGAATCCATATCTATATCTATATCTATACTAATATAAAAACAAGATAGTCTTTCCATTTTTAGAATGATGCCCATATACTCCTCCAAAATAAGAAGGTTGGGTAAATAATGTCAAATATTTCATCATCCTTAATTTGGTACAAGAAGTCAAATTTCTATGTATATTGATTTTTATATGATACTTTTTAATATATTTTTATTTAGTGAAAATAATGAATTATGATCAATATATAGTAAAATATTAGTAATTGATCCGGACGGAAGGCGTTGATGCATTTGAAGTCATTTGAGCGCGTGCGCGGAAACGGTCGTAACTTTTGATTCCGTATCAACCACAGAACGCACCGCATATCAAATCGACGTCGGAGTGAGACGGACAAAAGTCATAGGGCGTAGCCCCTTGATGCAGGGTATAAAAGGCCCAAAAAACATTGTTTATGGCCTCAAACAAGCTTCCAAACTTTTTATCATTTTTTTAACTTTTTCGTTTTTTTAAGACAGTTTTTGTATTATGATTTTTAGGGCAATTTTTATCGTTTTATGATATTCTTACTTTTTGAGAGAATATTCTGACTGTTTAAGAAGTCGCCAAGATGTTTTGTTTTTTGTGGAAAGGGGAATTTTCAACTTTAGATGTTGTTATTGCAATTAACGAATACTCCCTCCGTCCCAGTAAAAGTGTCACTTTTAGTCAACTTGATTGCACTTTGACAAGTACTTTGAAGAAAAAATAATAATTTTAATGAGAACTTAAAAATTATTATTGTATCACGGTTGATAATATTTTCAATAACAATTTTTAGATTTTAATTATGATAATTATTTTTTATTTAAATTATATGTCAAAGTGTAATCAAGTTGACCAAAAGTGACACTTTTACTGGGACGGAGGGAGTATAAGATGACATTAGTGTTGATATTTTATTGAAGAAAATGTTGTTTTGTCATGGTCAACTATATTTTGCTCTATCTCGCTTTAGAGGTGCAGCTAACTTTAAGATATTGATATGTAACGATACCTTTCCTTGCCAAACTGATGTTGCACTGACAATATTTTTTCACAATTATAATGTGCGATTCTTATTTAGTTCATCCAATTTATACAAATTGAGTATAGTGACAGCCGTGCATCGCACGAGAGTAACACCAGTAGTATTATTAATATCTTGAAAGCGAAGTGGTAATTGAATTTGAAAATGAGGTGGTCTCTTGTGAGAACACCTAGATCCGTCTCATAAAAAAGACGTGTTGACCCATGACCCGTGTACAACATTCTCTGCGAAGCGTAGGATCCCAACCATGCTCCACTCAAAATCTGCCACGTGGCAGCGACTCATTAGCAAAAAAAAAAAATTCAGAAAAAAAAATCCATTTTTTCTCTTTTTTTTTTTTTACTATTTTTTCGTTTGCGAAAAGTAATAATTAGTACAACTAAATGTAACAACTGTGTTACTTATAAAGTAATATTGTTTATAAGTAAACGTAACACCAATTTTACAAAGAAAATAAATAGCTCATTTTTCTCATCTTTCAACTGTAATACTAACTATAAATACGTGTAACACTAACAATAACTAAATGTAATTATAGTTATACTGAAATATAATAGTATTTTTCCAGAATATTTTTTATTTTTGAGTATTTTGATTTTATTTTTTAAAAGAAAGTAACATTTGAAAAATAACAACTTATATATACATGAATGTAATTATTTGTACAAGTAAATGTAACACTTTAGTAGATAAAATTGTAACAGATTTCTATAGATAATGTAATACTTTTACATGTATCATGATAAATTGAACCCATTGTAACTTATTATTTGAATACATATAGATATACTATTATACAAGCAAACATAAATGTTTTACAATGTTATTATATAAGTAAAATGTAACATTCATTTATAAAAATTGTTACTTTCTTATTTTTACAATGTTACTAACACAAGTGTTTTTAGTTCTAAAGTGTAAATAGTTGAATTATCACTTTTCTATACATATGTGTTACAATTATGTATAAACACTGTTACATATAAGTAACATGTTCGTCACATTTTAGTTGTAATAAGTATTATTTTTGGAAGAAAACATAAAAAAAAAACACTGTTACATTTTAGTTGTAATTGTACGGCCCTGACTCTCTCGATTAAAATTGTGACTATTCACAGAAATGTCACCAGAACGCTTCAAAATTTATATAAAGCCACTCAGTCTGCCATTTCAATTCACATAATTCATTCCAGCACCCAATACTCAGTTAAAGAGCATATTGAAGCATTCTTCGTCCTTTCTAAAAGTTCAGAAGTTTCAAACACCGATTGTTCGCAGATTTTTGAACTTGAAGTGCTTCTATCAGAAAATAAAAAGTCGTTTTATCTTAAAAAAGATTGCCAAACAACCGTAAGCACCAGTGGGGCAAAATCTTCTTACAAAAATTGTGTCATCACAAAACTCGACTTCCATTATTTGGTTTGCTTTAATTCCCGCATTTTCAAGAAAACTTTTTCTTTATTGTTAATTCCCAAACATAATAATTTGATGGTTAGACATTATTCATTAGGGATGGCCAAAACCGGTTCCGGGCCCGGTTCCGGTTCGGAACCGCCGGTTCCGGTTCGTCAAATGGGTGACCCTTAACCGGCCCGCACTTACCCCGGTTCCGGTTCCGGTTTGGCACAATACGGTTCCGGTTCGGTCCGGTTCCGGTACGGTTCCGGTAAAATTATTGAAAAATAAGGGATTTTCGGTACGGTTCCGGTTCCGGTTCCGGTTCCGGTCCGGTTCGGCATATATGTGACCCTGAACCGGCCCGCATGCCTTGCGGTTCCGGTTCGTCCGGTTCCGGTTTCCTCCCCGGTTTGCTCCGGTTCCGGGCTTTTCCGGTCCGGTTCCGGTCCGGTTCCGGTCCGGTTTGGCCATCCCTATTATTCATTATAATGAATACAAAATCAGGCTTAGATAAGTGGTGATACACATTTATGGTAGATAACAATGGTATATAATAATTATACAGATTTCATTTGTGGTAGAGGATAGAGCACGGACAACAAGAGAAGTTCAAGTTTATGACACCGAATTGTAATTAATGAACATTACAAGATACGGTATACAAGACAAAGAAGAGAAGGTAGCAGACAGGGAAGAAAATAAAAACACACGATAAGGAGGAAAACAAACGATCAGGAGGAAAACAACACTTGTTTGACAAGTCCAATATAGTATTATTATTTCATCCGTCTCAAAAAGATAGTCTCATTTTAACTTTTTATATGGTCAACAAAAATTAACTTTGACCAAACACTAGTGTCAATCTAATCATCACAACAAAATTCTAAAATGTGTTATTGATAAATCACTTAATGATTAATCAATTACAACTTTTAGAATTTCACTAGAATGATTAGATTGACACTAATATTTAGTCAAAATTATTTTTTATTAATTGGACTATCTTTCTGGGACGGAGGGAGTAATTAATACTCCTTCTGTCTCACACCGATGGGCACTTTTAGTCAAACATACTTGAACTTTGACTAACATTTTATGCTAAAAAATATATCTCCGTAAAAATTCAAAAATAGTTATTGATAATGTTTCTATTATTAATTTAGTAATTTTTTAAATTTTTTTATAAAGATTAATAATTTAACGTAAAATATTAGTTAAAGTTTAAATTGATTTGACCAAAATTGTCCATTGGTGAGTACTCCCTCCGTTTCATGTGACTTGAGACTAAAAATTTTGACACACAAATTAAGGAAAAGTAAGAGAGAAATAGTGGGAGGAGGTGTTTGTGAGTATGGAAAATTAAATATGAGAGAAAATGAGTGAGAGGAATAGTAAGTTGATTGGTGTTGTGAGTGTAAAAGTAAAGTAGGAAAGAAAGTGAGTGGGAAGAATAGTAAAGATTCTTTACCATTTTGAACAGTCTCAAGTGATGTGGAACAAACGAAAAAGAAAATAAGTCTCAAATGACATAAAACGAAAAGAGTATGTGGGAGTGAAGTGATAATTGAATTTGAAGATAGACATACATAGCTCCCTCATGCATGAAACAGGTGTTGGCATGTCATCTACTTGTGCACACGCGTTCCCCCATCCGCGTGCATGCTTCATTTGCATCCTCCACAGTCCACACCTTTTGCAGCGTTCTGTTGCCACATCCTTCTCTCCCTTTTACCTACTTCTCCCTCCGTTTCGGATTAAGCTGGACCCGGAACCGTTCCAATTATTTTAGCTCCACCCTCCACCCAACGGCTCCGATCAAGGCCACATAAGCGAGTTCATCATCTGTGTGGCTAAGATGATTTCAATTTTTTGTGGGTCCTACTGAGCTCGGACACATCTCATCCTTCGAACACAAAATCCAATGAGGTGGCTCTAATCAGAGCTATTGGGTGGAGCGGGTGTAGCGGGTAGAGCTAACCGCTCGGTGGAGCGGTTCGAAATCCGATTAAGCTTCTTAGTAATTTGAATTTATACGGAGATTAAGAAAAAGTAAATATTGTGAGTGTGAAAAGTAAAGTAAGAGAAAGTAGGAAATAGAAAATGTATAAAAAAAATTTGTTGTGAAAATGATAAATGAGTCACATTATCCATTTTAAGAAATAAAACAACTAAAAACTATAAAACAAACTGAAAAAAAAAGTCTGTGAAAAGGAGTACTGCTCTCGTTCACTTTCCTCACTTTACATCTTTACCCTTCTGCACCTATATATTATAGTGCTCGTTTGTTTCCACTTAATTTTAGAGACTTTTGGCTTAAAATAAGTAATAATTGTAGTGTTTGTTTTAACTTATAAGTCAAAAGCTAATAAGTAATGTACAACATATTTATAGCACAAATAAGTGAAAGTCAAAAAGCCAACAAAATGTTAATTTTCCTCACTTATTTGGAAACATGCCTATAAGTGCTTGTTTGGTAGAGCGGCGTGTTTAAAAAGAAGTACAGAAAAGCCACATTTTTTCTAATTAAGCGTGTCAATGGAGAGTTTTCAACCGGAGCTTTTTGAAAATCTTGGCTAATTTTGGCCGCTAAAAATAGTAGCGTCCAAAAAGAAGCTCCGTTTTAAAAAATCTCCGTTTTTAAAACTGTGCACCAAACGAGCCATAAGTCAATCAGCCATCAGCCATAAGCCAAAAAGCCAACAAAATGTTTCTCTTCCTCACTTATTTGAATAATGTCCAATTTAATTATCTTAATCAATGTATAAGACATTATTTAGTTTAAGTAAAAATGTTTATACAATATGTCTTAGTTATAGGGTTGATTGGCATGCACATTGAGTTAATTTATACTATGTATTAATTTATATAGTATTAATTTATATACTAGGGGAATATTGGTATTTTTATTAAAATTCAGCACTTTTCAGCTTTTTTAACAAACATATACAACTTTCTTATAACATCTCAAAAGTTGTTTCAAAAAAGTTAAAACAAACAGTATTCAGCTCATCAGCTATAAGTCAATCAGTCATCATCCATAAATTATAAGTTAATTAAACTTTTGAGTAAATTTTTTTAAAATAATAATTACGCAAATAAATTTTAGAATTTATTATTAATAAGCCGTTATAACTATCAACAGTAATTATTTTTTGACTTTTATATGAATTATTTGTTAAATTTTATTAAAATCGATCATAAAAGAATAAAGTAAAACTACTTTCCTGAATGGATGACTATTTTTCTTGCAATTAAAATAAAATGGATTCTTTTTCGTGTACATTAATTATTATTCTGAGAATAATTAATGGGTAATTGCCATTATTTAGCATATACGAGAATAGAAAATTTTGGGGGAAACTAGTTCCTCCATAAGTTATAAAAAGTCCCGTTTTTTATAGGGTTTAAAGTTTAGGGTTTAAGATTTATGGTTTAAAGTTTACTGTATAGTTTAAGGGTAATACTAATATTAAAAAGAGTGAACTTTTTATAACTTATAAAGAAACTAATTTCCTCCAAAACCTACTCATACGAGAATGCATCAAGTAATACTAGTAATTCACATTCCTTTGTTGTTTCTAAACCAATACGGAATTATAAGTAAATAGAGAAATGTACTGGTTTATTAACAGCATTAGTAATATTGCTTCACAAAAACAGCATTAGTAATATTGCTTCACAAAAACAGCATTAGTAATACAAGATATTTCCAACTTCATCTGTGGATTCTCGTTCCCTGAAATGGGAGCAAAATAATCTTTTACCGGATTTTATAGGACCTAACTAAACTCCAAAAGAAACACAATTAAGAATTTTTGACTAAATTAAAAATTAACTACCAATCTTGAAATAAAGTCCAGATCTCCTGTACCGCTTTGTGTGTCCCTCTCTGTGCCACAAGTGATCCAACGGCTTGCAGTCATTAAGATTATCATTATGTCGATATCATCCAAGCATGTAAACGGTTGAAATTATAATGGCACAGAGAGGGGCACACAAAATGGTACAGACTGAATATTCATTTGGTAAGGGACGTTACATACCATAAATAAATAGGACAAAATTCAAATAAGAAGGGTAAATGTGTCAATTTCCAAAATCAGATTCTTATATAAAGTGTAAGAAGGTGTGACTTGAGATGAATTTAAGAATTTGTTGAACAGAAAAAAAAAATGAAGTACTATGTGTTGCGGAATTCAGCCATGTCTTATTGCACAAAAGAGAAGAAGGAATGTGTTGGGTGGGTCGATAAGTATTTCAAAGATTGTTTATGCAATTTGAGAGACGATTTTTCATTCGGTTTAGGGATTTTAAGCCTATTGTGTTGGGGAGTTGCTGAAATCCCTCAAATCATTACCAATTTTCGCACTAAGTCCAGCCAGGGCGTCTCCCTCCTCTTTCTCCTCACTTGGATTGCTGGGTCTGTCCAATTTCTTCAAAAAAAATAAAAATAAAATAATAATCTTGAAATTCGATTAAATTATCTCAATTTTGATGCTCCATTTGTTTGCAGGGATATTTTCAATCTAGTGGGTTGTCTTCTTGAAACTGCAACTGTAAGTTTATTAATTTTTTGTAATTAATTATATAGCTCAACAAATAATCCTGATTATTTTTTGTTCTGTGTAAATTAATTTTGGTTGTTAATGATGCAGTTGCCAACTCAGTACTACACAGCTCTGGTAATTCACCTACGTGTTCATTCATCATGTTCTTGTTTTCCGTTACAAAATTAACCTAGTTTACTTTCCTACATTTGAATTGGAATAGAATTATGATGGTTTTTTTTTAACGATTTTGAAATTTAACAGCTTTATACAGTAAGTACAGTAATATTAGTGGGACAGGCTTTATATTATGATCACATATATTCATGGTGGAAATCTCGTCAAGCTAATCATCACTCTCATCCTAATAAGGTACAATTTCACCCTTCTCTTATTAAGAGCTGGTTTAGGTATTTCTGTAGACTGTAGTACTCCCCTAGTGTCAACGCTTTCCTTTTTATTTGCTCCCACTGTCCCATAATAAACTACCAATTTTGTTATGTTGGGTGTTTCATTAGAAAATACTTTTTCCGTCCCAGAGTATATGTTCACCCTCTTATTTGCACGGAGATTAAGAAATGGTGGAAGTGATGTAAGTGTTGTGAGTGTAAAAGTAAAATAAGAGAGAGAATGAGTGGGAGGGATTGGTAAGTTGATTGGTGTTGTGAGTATAAAATAAAGTAGGAGAGAGAATAAGTGAAGTAGGAGAGAGAATAAGTGGGAGGAATACTAAAAATTCTTTGCCATTTTAGGAAATTGATATATACTCTAGGACAGATTAAAAAGGAAAAGTTGACATATACTGGGACGGAGGGAGTACCACTTATCTAAAAAGAAAAAGATACCCTCCACTTTCTCTTTACTTTCCACTCACAACAAGTATCCCCTCACTATTTAGTACCCCACATTCCCTCTTCTTCCCACTCACAATATCTATTTTTCCAACATCTTTCATTAATTCCCGTGCAAAAAGCAAATGGGTATGCTGTTATGGGAATGAGGGAGTAAGTGTAGTGTTTACAATTTGTGTTGGTGCAATTTTACCACGCTACAAGCAATGTACAAACAATGAATAATTTGAATCTCTGAGTAAATCTTAACACTAGTACAACATTCTGCAGTTGGAAGAAGCCAGAAAGCCTCTGATCCCACATAACGTAGAGGAGGATTCCAGCATACCAATACCCAAAAGCGGCACAACTACAGCAGCCTCACGAAGGGATTTCTATTACACGTCCGTCTATATCTATTTATCTATCTTGCTTTCTATTTCCATAATATAGTATTTGTCTTTTCCTGTCGCCTCTAAACAACAATTGCACAAAAAATTGGGCAATATTTATATCATATACTCCATGTTTTAGCACTATAGCAGTATATATATGTGTTTTTTTTTTTGTAACGATTGTTTTTTTTAATTAGAAAATAAAATGTGCAGATCAGCAAGATCGTTGGCTGGCAGCGCTACTCCTCCAATTCGATCTTATCTATGGACAACAAGAAGTGACCCACCTTCTGCAATGGGCCTTGACAATGACTCCTCTGATGACGATGAGGAGTCGTCTTCCACTCATGAAACCTCCAACAAGTCTATTACCCAGCCCAGGCCTATCCCACGTTCGGTATATATTCAATACCTATCATTGGACTTCTTGTCACAGAGTATAAGACACCAACCTGTATCTGTTTTTTAGTTTTATATACTACTACCTCTTTCCCAAAATGAATGTATTTTTTTTTTTTTTTTAAAAATTACTCCTCAAGAGCACATTTGAAAAATAGTTGGACATTCATTTTGGGATGGTGGGAGTATTCTTGTTTGTATTTGCATTTGTTTGTTTTACTTTTTCACTACCACCTTAAGTTTAAAAGAGTAAAAGCGGTCTACCTAACTTTCAAAACATTTTAATTCTGAACCTCTTCTGTCGCCTTACAACTTACATGTTCAACGTGGAAAATCTTGATAGAAAGCGGCACCAATTTCAAAACATTAAATGTTTTTACTGTAGAAAACGATAAGTATGTCCTTTGCAGCTTAGTTATCTTCGTAAACTGGTGATATGGTTTTATGCTCGTGTTTCCTAGGCTGGTTATGGAGCGTTCCTTGCTACCTCACTCAATTTGCCTAGAGGAAGCAAAGCTTTGTCCCAATTGACTATTGCATTTGGCGGGAGGAAGCTGCTTCAAGTATGACACTGGTTTACTTCCTTATAGTGATAGCACATTATGAACATCTCCCATTAATACCATAATTTGTTGGGGGAAATTTTTGAAAATATATTGCAGGAGCATGGTGGAGGAAATGATGTTTATGGGCAATGGCTTGGATGGGCAATGACTGCTATTTACATGAGCGGCCGATTTCCACAAATTGTCTTGAATGTGAGTTACGACTCTTAATACTCCTTCCGTCCCACTATAAGGTTCCTACTTTGACTTTGCATGGAGATTAAGAAAAAGTAAATGTTGTGAGTGTGAAAAGTAAAGTAAGAGAGAAAAAGTGGGTAATGAGTTTTTGTTGTGAGAATAACAAGTGGGGTCCCAGTTTCCATTTTAGGTAATAAAGTAAAGTAAGAACCATAAATCGGGGCAAAGGGAGTACTATATATCAATTGACCTTGTAATTGTGTAATTTCCTTATGAGATAATTACAAACCAATGGCATGTACTACACTCTCAATTACACCAAAGGTAACGTACTCTCCTTTAACAACATAATGAAATGTACTTATGAGTCGGGTTACAAATAAGGTAACTAAGTCGGATGACGTTAAATTTTATTAACGAAATGAACCCAATCGTTGAAAAAACTAACAATCGTTAAAGAAATAATGTCCCCTTCATCTTCAACCTCATTTCATCTCTACCCTTGCAATTTTTCCAATTTCAAACCAAATACATGGTGGATGAACCCACCATTGGATGAACCCAAATCAAACCCAAAAACAAAACTCAAAATCAAACCCATAATTAAACCCCTTAATTAAAACCAAATCGATCCCTAGATCTGGAAATTTCCAATCAACCAATATTCAATTAAATCCAACCCTAGAATCTGGAATTTTAAACCCAAAATTGAATATAACATTATGAGGTGTTGTTGACCAGAATCGAACCCAATTATTCTACTGGGTATGTCCTTCTGTTGGTTTTGTTTGATTTGGTTTTCGATTTTGGGTTGGAGCCAAAATCGAATACCCAAATCGATTTTTGTTTGACCAAATCGATTTTGCCCGGGTAGAAGGACCGGAGAAGATGGACTAGAGGGTAGAAGAGGATGCTCGCCGAAGAAGAGGGAAGATGAACATGGGCTAGAGGTTGTTGGTGATCTGGGACGGATTGTTGAATGGGAAGAAGGTACCTGCAATTTTGGTGGAGCGCCTCCAAGAGCCCTCTGCTCTTATGTACTCCTTGCTGGAATATTGAAATTTTTTATTAGAGAAGAAGGCCGGAAAATCTGGACCAAAGGCATGCTCGCCGGAGAAGAGAGACGGCGAACGGGGGCTGGAGCTTGATGGTAATCGGCGACACAATTGTTGAAGGTAAAGAAGGGTTGCGTTTGAGTGACGACAAGAAAGGGCAGATCTATGGTGGTTGGTGGTTGAGTGCATAGATGGGTGGTGATTTGTGTTGGTGTGTGGAGGACTAGTGGTGATTGGCGGCGTACAGAGAATTGTGAGATGTAAGGAAGAAGACTACCAAATCCGTAAATAGGCTAACAAATGTTCATTGTATTTAACGGGTGTTAGTCTTTTTCTTATTTTGTTGACATTAGAGTTATCTTTTTTAACTTCGTTAGGAAGTGTTACATTATATGTAACAAATGGTAAAGTACATTTTATTAAGATGTCAAATGGTAGTAATGTAGTATGATGCATTAATTGTAACAAACGCCATAGTACGTTACCCTACTTTGTCGCTTGCCCCCTTGCTTATGCATATTTGTACAATTTTTCAAAGTTAAAGACATGTATATGCATAAAATGTAAGTTCCTTATACACTTCTTGTTTGATTCATGTACAAACAGATTAAAAGAGGGAGCGTTGAGGTGATGCTCTTATCCTTTGCCCCATAATCATATGTGATTAGCAACATAGTTAATTCCATGATTGTAACAACTCTTTATTTGGATGTTTAGGGTTTGAACCCTCTCATGTTCATCTTTGCACTCGTTGCCAATGCCACCTATGTTGGAAGGTTTCTCTCTCTCTCTCTCTCTCTCTCTCTCTCTCACACACACACACACACACACACACAATGGGCGTACATAGAAGGAAAGCGGACTGTTGTGATGCTGACTAAATTGCAATATTGAATAATGTAGCATTCTTGTAAGAAGCACAGAATGGGAGAAAATCAAAGCCAACTTGCCTTGGCTACTTGACGCCGTAGCTTGTGTGGTACTTGATGGATTTGTATCCTTTTTATTACTACCTTCATCCCAAAATGAATGTCCATTTCTTGATCAAGAACAAAAAACGGACATTCATTTTGGTAAGTAAGAAATGACTATTTTCCCATTGGATCAATTTGTTCTTGCTATCATTTGATTCTTTTCCGTGCCAAGACTTTTAAATCTTTTGCTTCACCTTGTTTAAGGTAAAATATATGCAATGTCTTGAACTCAGAATGAATATTTGTCCGCCTTAACAAATTTCTTACAGATTATATCGCAGTATGTTTATTACAGATATCTGAGAAAGAGAAGTTCAAGTCGCAATAATGATGACCATGGTGACTACTCTGAAGCAAGCAAGACTTTTGTTTCTTGATTGACTGCTGACTGAAGAATTTGAGAAGAAGAAGAACCCTTATGGTCAATTTTTTTTGAAACAAGTTAACTGTTTGACAAATCACAATTCCAACATATCCATATGAGTTTAAATTGATTTGTACTATATTCAGAGATTTTGACGAGTTTTCTGATCCACATTAAGGGCCTGCTCCCGAGTTTTAAAAACGATGGAAAAGAAAGGAAAAGGGAGGAAGTCTAAAATATTTTCCATCCTAAGCTTGCTTTCGAGTTTTTTTGGGAGAAAGTGGACGGAAAGGAAAGGAAAATATTGTGGATTTTCCCTCCTAATGTGTATAATGTATTTTCGCAATTGAAGCAAACGAAAGAATATCCATGACTTTGGAGTACGTACGGTAGTTTTTTGTTCGGAGAATGGGGGGGGGGGCGTGTTTTATTTGTGATTTAGGCCTCGTTTGTTTCGCGTAAAATAACGTCCGGAAAATGTTTTCCCCATTTTCCGGTGTTTGTTACGCACCGGAAAATGAGGAAAATATTTTCCGAAAAATGGTTTTCCCTCTTTTCTAAGTAAAATGACTTGCTGATTTTTACTAAGTAAATCATTTTCCGGAAAATGTTAACTCTCTCACTCACACCCAACTCTCAATAAAACCCCACCCTACCCACTACACCTCTAACACCACCCTCTTCATCCATCCTATCCACCACCCCCAACTACCCCACCACCTACCCCACCACCCACCCCACCCCCACCCTACCCCACCACCCCACCCCACCCACCCCACCAAAAAAAAATATTCACTCATATTTTAAAAAAAATGAATATCTCCACCACCCCCAACTACCCCAGCACCCATCCCACCCCACCCACCCCTCAAAAAAAAAAAAAAAAAAAAAACTTCCTTTCACTCATAGTAAAAAAAAATGAACATCTCCACCACCCCCAACTACCCCACCACCCCACCCCACAAAAAAAAAAAAAAAAAAAAAAAAAAAAACTTCTTCACTCATATTAAAAGAAAAAATGAAGATCTTCACCACCCCCAACTACCCCAGCACCTCACCCCACCCACCCCCCCTCCCACAAAAAAAAAAAACTTCTTTTCACTCATATTAAAAATAAATAAATTAACACCTACACCCCCCCAACTACCCTACGACCCCCACCCACCCACTTCCCACCCCCCCCACCCCAAAAAAAAAAAAAAAATCAAAAAAATCACTCATATTAAAATTATTTTTGAACACCTCCCCCGCTTCCCACTACTCCACCACCCACCCCTACCCCCACCACCCACCCCACCCCACCCCTACCCCACCCACCCACCCCCACCCCACCCACCCCTCACCCTACCCAACCCCCACCAATATTTCTTTACTCTTATTAAACTTATTTTCTAACAACTCTCACATTCGCGCTCCCTACCCCCACTACCCCATCACCCCTACCACCCCACCCACCCACCCACCCAAAAAAAAAAAAATACTCATATTAAAATTATTTTTGATCACCTCCCCCACCCCCACCCACCCCATCACCCTCCTCCCACAACCACCCATCCCACCCCAACCCAAAATCTCCACCCACATACAATTTTTTTCTCATAATAATTCTTTTCCTCATATTAAATTATTATTATTTTCATATGAAACTATTTTCCGGAAAACATTTTCCTTAGATTTACCAAACAACCAAAAACATGTTTATGTCATTTTCCGGAAAACATTTTCATTTTACGGGAAATCATTTTCCGGAAATTGTTTTACGCGAAACAATTTCCGGAAAATGATTTCCCGTAAAATGAAAATGTTTTCCGGAAAATGACATAAACATGTTTTTGGTTGTTTGGTAAATCTAAGGAAAATGTTTTTCGGAAAATATTTTCATATGAAAAAAAAATATGAGGAAAAAAATTATTATGAGAAAAAATTTGAATGTGAATGTATGGGGGTTCGGGGTTGGGGTGGGATGGGTGGTTGTGGGGGGGGGGGGGTGGGCGGGTGCGGGTAGGTGGGGGTGGGGGTGGGGGAAGTGTTCAAAAATAATTTTAATATGAGTAATTTTTACTTTTTTTTAGGGTTGGGGGTAGGTGGTAGGGTAGTGGGGGTAGGGAGCGGAGGAGGTGTTCAAGAATAATTTTAATATAATTGAAAAAAAAAGTTTTTTTTTTTTTTTTTTTTTTTTTTTTTTTTTGTGGGGGTGTGGGTCGGGGTAAAAGGGGGCGGGGCAAGGGGTGTTGAAAGATAATTTTAATATGAGTGAAAAAGGTTTTTTGTTTGTTTGTTTTTTTTTTTTTGGGTGGGATGGGGTGAATGGGGGGAGGGTACGTAAGGTTGGAGGATGGGGATGGTGATGGCGTTGGAGGTGGAGGTGGATGTGGATTGGGTAGGGTGGGGTTGTATGGGGGAGTTGGGTGTGTGAGTGAGGGAGATAACATTTTCCGTAAAATGACTTACGGAAGAGAAATTCGTAAGTTATTTTACGGAAAGCCTAGCTAATTTCCATTGACCGTAAAATATTTTACATCGACTTCTTTTCCCTTTTGGTTACCAAACATCTGAAAACATGTAAAACATTTTCCGTAAAACATTTTACGGTGAAACAAACGGAGCCTTACTTCTTTCCTTCTAAATAAGTTTTTGCTTTGAGTTGTCACAAAGTTTGTGTTGGGATGGAGTCCTAAAATAATATGAAGATAAAATCGTTGGGAAATTGAGAAGGGGGAATAATAAAGCTACAAAAAATGGCTACAAAATGTGGCTTACAAAATGAGGTGTCATAATTGTATTGGTGTTTTTAATATGAGTGTGCCGGGTCCACTATTGATGTGGCCAATAAAATATCGCCACCACACCTTGTATCCTTCATTTTGTAAACTTATTTTGTAAGCCTAGCATTGCCCATTGAGAAGAGATCAAGTTATAACCAAGGAGAAGGAAGCCAGAAATCGGCCATTACAGGCGTGGCACAACCGTGCATGGTGCAATACTCGACGTACTTGACCGTGCAAGGGTTCGTCTGAAAGCTGCTTGGCTAAATTGCTAAATTGCTTAAGCATTATCGTGCTCCATGTAGAACACGGCCGTGCACGACGACAGACAGTCCAAATCCGTTTTAGTTTCCTATTTTGATAAAATCTCTTTCAATGCTAGATTTAGGGCTTTCTTGTATAACTATATGAACATATATACGACCTAGAACACATTGTAGCATCATATTGAAAGAATATTTAGTATATTCCTGGATTGACATTTCTCCCCGACGTAGTTACAGAGTTGAATGAACCGGGTGTAGATACACCGGAAAAACCACAACTTGACTACAGCGGTGAATTATCCTAGGATGTCTATTTGGTTTTAGAGATTAGAGTCGCCACCTATGTTTTGGAAGAACTTAAGAAAAATCTAAGAAATAGCGTAATGTTTATTACAAAAACCAGAGATTTGGGAAGAGACGGGTTCGGGGGTTAGGTTACGGAGTGCGAAGTACTTAAACACTCACTCCGCCCCGCTAAAGCCGGTCTCGCTACTAAAGGTGTTCTATGCTAAAAATGCCCTTCTTTTATTAATATGAATTTGTGTTAACAATTACATTGTAAAGAAAGGGAAATTACAAAGGGAAATAAAAAGGTAAATTCTTTATATATTTTATTTATGCTAAAGATTACATGTCAAATCTATATATATTAAAAGTCAAGGTAGAGTCTTTAGGTGGTGCCATGTGGACAAGTTTTGGGTGACACATCATCCATAGCATTTTAATTAGGTGACTTTTCATTTTTCTCTTATTAGCTAATAGTATTAATTAATTGTAATAGTTACTATATTAGTTTACTATTACTATTAATAGTATTAGTTTATTATAATAGTTAACTACATAAGATAACTATTACTATTAATAGTATAAGTATAATAGTTACTATAAATGGTAACTGTTGGGTTTTGCGCAATCATGCGCAGCGGAATAAATCCAAAAGCCTAGATCCATTCAAGATGATTAAATTAATTAGAGTTTGAATTTAGAATACTAACCGTGATGATGCTTTTAATTAATTCTTATTCGAATGGTCGAATATTCAAGCTTGGACCTTTGATTCTTCTTGATATCAACGCGAACTTTGAAGGAATTGAGATCAACGCCCTCCACTGGTATCCACACTTTGAACGGACTCAAGAACGCTTCTTGATAGATTGCTAGATCTTGACTTGAAACCTTGAAGAAACAATTTCTTCCTTGGAATTATTTTGCCTCACAAGATTATTGAGTTTTGATGATTCAAAATCATAACTAATAACCCTATCTCAGTATATGTTATTGTTTCTCAAACAAAGGGTTTTGATTTCTAAAATCAAGGTCATGGGTTCATAAACCCGGATGCCCCTTTTATATAGTGAGTGGTAGGTTTTTGGACAACTTTTTGTGCAAGAAAAGAAAACCTAGAAAAATCAGTTCCGGGGCTGTAAGGATCCCGTCCCTCGGCGCGAAACAAGCAAAGTTCGTACGAGGAAGAAATGTCAAACACGGGTAACTTTCCTAATGAAAAAAGAAACGGAGTCGCCACATTTGTTAATTTTAAACCAAACAAATGAAAATGGTTAGAGAAGGTGAGTTCGGAGGTCACGTTACACTTTGGGAAGAACATATTTGCGGTTCACCCAAAGTGCCTCGGAAAAACCGAGTCTCCCTTGTTAGTTTGAAAATGTGCATGTGTGTGTGTGTATTTAACGGAAAAGTTTCTGTTATTGGTTTTGTTTGAAAAAACTTAACTGAAAGGGTCTGTTTATTAAGAAAATAGGGATCAGAGGGCAAAATATACATTTTGCCCCTGTTCCCAACATAGCCGTACGGATGGACATGCAGTTTCCTGGGATTTTACAGTTCAGTCAAGAACAGTCCAGTTTCAGAGCAGAAACAGAACATTCTGTTGAAACTGGACAGAACTGTTTTGATTCTAGTTTGCTTAAAGCATTTTATAAGTTTAAATACAACATTCCTATGCTAAATGATCATCACTTGGTCCCCAAAACAAGTATTTGGGTGTGATCATAAGCAATCTTTGGAGAAAATTGAGAGAAGTTGATGAACATGCCCTTTGGGCCAAAATAGACCATTTGGTGATTAAAGATTGAAACTTTATCACCAAGATGGCATTTTTATGACTTATTAACCTTTAAAGAATCAAATTAACACATAAAGATTGAATCTTTGTAACCCCAAAGGGGTCTTTAGAGCTAGATCAATGTTGGATGATAAAGATGGAAGCTTTATCATCCAAATGATCATTATTGCCAACAAAAGCTTCATTCTAACTAGACAAGAATGTAAATGACAATCAACAAGCCATGATCATCTAGGTTTAAACCTCTTCCACACAAGGCATGAAGGGCACCTTGGATCATCCCATGGCTTGGACAAGAGAAATATAGAGTAATATATGTATATTTGCTTGAATGGACAAGTCTTGCATAAATGCAAAGTTGCTTGAATGGACAAGTCTTGCAAGTAATATAAAAGTGCTTGAATGGACAAGTCTTGCAAGGAATGTAAAGATCAACATAAACTTAAACAAATATTAAAGAGAAAATAGAGTTATAGATGAAGAGAAGGGAGGGGGAGAAGGTGGCTTTACCTATTTTGGTTTAGCCAATCTTCCTTTCTCTCTTTCATTCTTTGTTTCACTCTTCTCTCACACTACTGGAGTTGTTTTGACAGAGTAATCTTTCTTATGTTGTTTCTCCCCCCCCCCCTGAAATGATCAGCATGGGGTTCAATTTATAGAGGCTGAGGGTGCCCAAACCAGCCGTACGGCTAGGGACCTCATGTGCCCAAATCATCCGTACGACTCGACTTGGCGAGCTTCTGGATTTTTCCAAGTTTAATTCCAGTTCAGTCTTGGAATATCAGGTTTATCCAAGTGAGGTCCTGGCCCATTGGTTTATCCCTAAATGGTACCAAGAATTCCTCTAAAGTAGGTCAATTTCAGATTGGGGTACTTACAGAGCCCCTCGGCAATGTCGCTTTTGAAGAAAGCGGGGTTGTAGATAAAACAAGCATCCCAATCTGATGGGAGGACGGCATAGCCGATTTGTTCTATGGCTGGACCTAGAGGTATAAGATTCCTACGTATCCTTATTTGAGGGAATCAAGCCTATTGTAGTTCGAAATAGGGGTGAGAGATTTTGAGGCTCCTCAAACCTGTAGACGACCGTCGAGGTCGGGTAGGGAACTCGGGCATGACACTCATTCGGTCAGAGGCAAAGGTTTGGGCGTGACACTCATTTGGTCAGAGGCAAGGTTTGGGCGTGACACTCATTTGGTCAGAGGCAAGGTTCGGGCGTGACACTCGTTTGGTCAGAGGCAAAGACTCGGGCGTGACACTCATTCGGTCAGAGGCAAGGTTCGGGCGTTACACTCATTTGGTCAGAGGCAAAGACTCGGGCATGACACTCATTTGGTCAGAGGCAAAGTTCGGGCGTGACACTCATTTGGTCAGAGGCAAAGACTCGGGCGTGACACTCATTCAGTCAGAGGCAAGGTTCGGGCGTGACACTCATTTGGTCAGAGGCAAGGTTCGGGCGTGACACTCATTTGGTCAGAGGCAAAGTTCGGGCGTGACACTCATTCGGTCAGAGGAAAGGTTCAGGCGTGACACTCATTCGGTCAGAGGCAAGGTTCGGGCGTGACACTCATTTGGTCAGAGGCGAAGTCAATCATGGGCTTACGTCAAGGACTGCCCTTCTCATTCTAAGTTTTTTCTTTTCTCAAGATGGGCCATCCGGGCGACCTAGATTTTGCTTCACATGGGGCCACTCGGGGGGACCTAATTCTAATTTCGAAATGGTCGCTCGGGGGACCTAATTTTCATCTCACAACGGTCGCTCGGGGGGCCTAATACTTATTTCAAAACGGTCGCTCGGGGGACCTAATACCTTTTTCAAGACGGTCGCTCGGGGGACCTAATTTTCATCTCACAATGGTCGCCCGGGGGACCTAATTTTATCTCACAATGGTTGCTCGGGGGACCTAATACCTTTTTCAAGACGGTCGCTCGGGGGACCTAATTTTTATCTCACAACGGTCGCTCGGGGGACCTAATTTTATCTCACAACGGTCGCTCGGGGGACCTAATACCTTTTTCAAGACGGTCGCTCGGGGGACCTAATTTTCATCTCAAAATGGTCGCTCGGGGAACCTAATTTTATCTCACAATGGTCGCTCGGGGGGACCTAATTTTAACTCATAATGGTCGCTCGGGGGACCTAATACCTTTTCCAAGACGGTCGCTCGGGGGACCTAATTTTTATCTCACAACGGTCGCTCGGGGGACCTAATTTTAACTCACAATGGTCGCTCGGGGGACCTAATACCTTTTCCAAGACAGTCGCTTGGGGGACCTAATTTTTATCTCACAACGGTCGCTCGGGGGACCTAATTTTATCTCACAACGGTCGCTCGGGGGACCTAATACCTTTTTCAAGATGGTCGCTCGGGGGACCTAATTTTATCTCACAATGGTCACTCGGGGGACCTAATTTTATCTCACGACGGTCGCTCGGGGGACCTAATTTTCATCTTTGCTGGGCTTACGTCAGGGACGGCCGATTTTCTTGGGCATTCAACTTGACTCTCAATGAGTCAAAGTCGGGGCTTGACTCTCCTTTGGTCAAACGAAGGGATTTTCTTGACACTCATTTGGTCGAAGTCGGGATTTGACTCTCTTTTGGTCAATCAAATAATTTTTAACTGGACTTACGTCAGGGACGGCCAATTTTCTTGGACATTTAATTTGACTCTCAATGAGTCAAAGTCGGGGCTTGACTCTCTTTTGGTTAATCAAATAATTTTTAATTGGGCTTACGTCAGGGACGGCCAATGTTCTTGGACATTCAATTTGACTCTCAATGAGTCAAAGTCGAGGCTTGACTCTCTTTTAGTCAATCAAATAATTTTTAATTGGGCTTACGTCAGGGACGACCAATTTTCTTTTCATATTTTTAACCTGTTAACCTGGACTTACGAAGTACGGCCGGGCTAAATCACATTCTTAACCTGGGCTTACAAAGTATGGCCGGGTTAATTTCAACAAATCTGGTTTTACGTCCATTTATGGACTGCCCGGACACATTTTCAGTGGGAACCTAATTAATTTTCTAGGTTCAATTCAAGTTGCATGAGCCCTAAAAGGGAGGGAAATTCTGGTGCATTTCTGGGACTGATTTAAATGGAGCTTTAAATGGGTGATGTCACAAAGCCATTCAATCAAGAAACCATTAATTTTTTGTCAGGGACAAAGTAGCCGTACAGCTAGAGGAGTGATGTTGCTTTTCCAATAAATTTTGTTCCAGGCCTGGTTATCTTCTTCATCATCACAGTTTGGAGTCCAACAACAATCTTTCACCTTCCATTTTCGACATTTCCTTTCCATGGATCCTTTTCTCATGGAAAAGCCACCAAAATTGTCCAAAGTTGACCAAGAATGTTTTGAAGGTAACCTTAGGCTTTGGATGAGGCATCAAATGGGGAGTCACAAGGACATATTCAAGTCCAAATTTGGTCTCCAGTCTCTTTGGTCTCTCAAAGAGTTCATCCCAGATCTCGAGCTTCTTAGGGCCGCCGCATCTTTTTGGGACGTGAAGAGGCACGTATACTATTTTTCTTACAACGAGATCACTCCTACTTACGAAGATTTCAAAGCTCTAGTGGGTGGCATAGACACGGAGGTTGTCGCTCTTCCCTCAGTTGATGATACCACTTGTGTTGAGAGATTGGTCTCTCTCCTCGACATTCCTTTGGAAGAGGCTCAATGTATGGTCATTAATCGAACTTTCATTGATATTTCCGACCTTCCTGAGAAGTTCATGGAGTGTTCCGATGGGGCTTCTTGGAATGCCTTCGGGCTATGCATCCTTGCTTTCTTCTACATGGTGGGTTCCAAAGGTACCTGCCACCGGGTTTTGTTGAGTGTGCTCGAGGAGTGTCTGGTGGGCAAAGACATCGTTCCTTTGGTCTTAGGCGAGACTCTCCATGGTATGGACCATTTGGCTTTGGGAGACGGTTTCATGCGCAGTGGTAGCCCCGCTTTTCTTACCTTATGGCTGAGGGAGAGGTTAGCGGCCGTCCCTGAGGCTCCTCTTTCTCACAAACCATGGTCGTATTCTTTGAGGGGGCTCATTCTGGATTTAGCTCAGAGCGATTTGGAGGCTCATATGTCTCGTCTCAAGACTGAAGAAATCCGTTGGTGGGTGCCACATTGGCACATCAACTCAGTGCGGGAGTGCCAGGATGGTCCCCCCTTTGTTCGGGTGCCGGGCCTTTTGGGATCGTCCTTTACATCCCTTCTTTGGTTCGCCGGAAGTTTGTCTTGCTACAGACTCCTGTGTTGGAGTGGTCAGATGTAAATCCGGAGCATTTGAGGCTTTCGCCTTTATCCATGTGGGACCCTTCCACCACTTTCCGCTTTTCCCAGTTGTGGACCCATTCCCTTTTTTCTGTTCGGGCACTCCTCAGGGGTGTAGCTAGCACGATTCTGACCACTGTTTACTTGGATTGGTACGAGCAGACCATGGGACAGACTCAAAGGCTCATTGAGGAGAGGCGTGGGGATATCCTTGGAGGACACTGTGTCCCTAGTAGGGTTTTGAGGGAGGCCGAGGCCGTGACGAGCGGTCATAACTTTACTAGAGATTCTATTGAAGACTATCAAGCTCTTGCTGAGAGGAGGAGGGCAGTGATACCTAGAATCGAGGCACAACTTGAGGACTTTCGGGACCGCGTGGCGGTTGACACAGCTCTAAAAGCGGCTGGCCTAATTGAAGATGCCGGGCGGGCTCCCAATTTAGGGAGGAACGAGATCGAGCTTTTCGATGTAAAGAGGAAAAATACTCAGAGGAGTCAAAAGAAGAAATGGAGGGGTGAAGGTCAATGATGGCCTTACAGTCTTAAGTATCCACTCACTGTCATTGCAGACACATTAGTTTTCGTAAGTGTTTTGTTAGTCTTTTAACCTGTTTCCCGAGGTCAAGAGTAGACCGTGCTTGAACTCATCAAAGAAGTGTTTTAACCGTAATTAAAGTGGTTATCGAATGAGTTCCTTTGGAGAAACAAATTTTGAATTTTATTTATTTTTTAGACCGGACCAATAGTTGGCTGCCTACGTTCCCCTTTTACAAGTAAGACTAAAGGGGCTCAGGTCATCGTAGTTCTTTCCAACAATTTTTTGACGCAAACCTTGCTCCTTTTTTTTTAAACATAATACCGGTGAAGCTTATCACCATTGACCGGGTGCACGAAGGGATTCCCATCCAAATCTACAAGTCTCATTGCGCCTCCCGAGAATATCTCTCGTACCACAAAAGGGCCAATCCATACGGGTTCCCATTTCCCATCAGGGTTAGACCTCCCTGGGGGTTTTTCTTTGAGCACCAAATCCCCGACCCGAGTCTCTCGAGGCTTCACTCTTTTGTTGAAGGCTCGTGCCATCCTCCCTTGGTAGGCATGGGTGTGCTCCATTGCTCTTAAGCGGCGTTCGTCCAAAAGGACTAACTCATCATGTCGGCTCCGAAGCCAGTCCACTTCGTGGATTTGATTTTCCAACAGAATCCTTAATGATGGAACTTCTAGTTCAGCCGGGAGCATGGTTTCCATCCCATAAGTCAGAGCAAATGGGGTTTCCCCTGTGGCGGTTCTGACCGATTTTCGGTATTCCCACAACGCTAGGTGTAGCTTATCGGGCCAATCCCTTCCTCGTGTTGCCATCTTCTTAATGATCCTTTCAAGTGTTTTGTTGGCTGCTTCTACCGCTCTATTGGTTTGGGGTCTATATGGGGAAGACTTGTGGCGAGTGACCCGGAATTCTTGCAACAGTTGGTCGCACTCTCCCTCGAAGTGTGAGCATGTCTGTGATGATTTCATTTGGGACCCCATATCGGCACATGATGTTCTCCTTGATGAATAGTGCCACCTTCTTGGAGGTAAGGACTTTGTATGACTTGGCTTCAACCCACTTTGTGAAGTAATCCACGGCCACCAAGACGAATTCATGGCCGTTGCTTCCTGGGAGTGATTTTTCCGATGATGTCAATGCCCCGAGTGGAGAAAGGCCAAGGGGTCGTCATGCAATACAAATGGTGGGGCGGCAGGTGATTAAGGTTGGAGAACCGCTGGCACTTGTCACATTTCTTCATGAATTGTATACAATCGGTTTCCATCGAGATCCAAAAGTATCCCATCCGCAGGATGACTTGCATTAACGCCCTGGCATTCATGTGCGGGCCACATACCCCATTGTGGACCTCTCGTATGAGCTCTTTTTATCTTTCTGTGCTTATGCATCTTAAGAGAAGCCCCTGATGACGCTTCTTATACAGAATATCTCCCAGAATGATGTAGTGAGAAGCGAGTCGTTTGAGGGCTGCCGCGCTCTTGGCTTTGATCCCATCTTTGTATTCCCCTTTCTCATTTAGGAGGGAGGCCTCCTCTTCTCTGAGGAACTGGTAGATCTGGGTATACCACGGCTCATCTACTTCCTCCGAGCCTTTTTCAATTTCACAGCAATACGCTGGGTTCTCCTTTCTCCCAACTCTGAAAGGTTTTATCGACTTTCCTTCCAGAATTTCTACCAACGAGGCCAAAGTGGCTAAGGCATCGGCGAAGCGATTCCGGTCCCTTGGCAAGTAATGGAAGCTAACCCTTTTGAACTGTGTCATGAGTTCTTCCATGTGGTCGTGGTACTTTTTCAGCCCCGGATCCAACGTTTTCCATTTGTTCGAAACTTGGTTGATGATCAAGGCCGAGTTCCCGTACACCTCCAATTCTTTCACATTCCTTTACAAAGCAGCTTCTAGGCCCGCTGTGCATGCCTCATACTCGGCTGCATTGTTGGTCACCTTAAAATTCAATTTAATGGCGATGGGCGTATGCTCGTCCTTGGGGTCAACCAGAAGCATACCGATGCCGTTTCCTCTTTTGTTTGCGGCTCCATCAAAGAACAATTGCCATTTGTTTTCCTCCTCAAGGGTAAAAATCCCTTCATCCGGGAACTGTGGTTCAGGCTCTCCCTCTTCGTTACTGGGGAAATCCGCTAAGTGTTCGGCCATAACCCTTCCCTTGACTGCCTTTCTCGACACGTAACTGATGTCATATTCAGCTAGAAAGAAAGACCATTTGGCAAGCCTCATTGATAAGGACGACTTTTCCAACAAGCATTTGATGGGGTCAATCTTTGAGACCAACTGTATCGGGTGGGCGTGCATGTAGTGTTTCAACTTTCTCACAACCCATACCAGTCCAGCGCAAGTCTTTTCTATTGTGGAGTAGTTGAGCTCACTTCCCTGTAGCTTCCAGCTCACAAAGTAAATGGCATTTTCCAACTTGGATTCTTTCTTCTCTTGGGCCAACATAGCTCCTATCAAAGTATCTGTTACCGTCAAGTAAAGCAAGAGTGGCTTTTCCCTGTGCAGTGGGTGGAGAATCGGTGGATGGAGAAGATAGGCTTTGATCTTGTCGAAGGCCTTTTGACATTCTTCATTCCATTCAACCTCAGCATTTATCTTTAGTAATTTGAAGATGGGTTCACAGGTGGGAGTGAGCTGATTGATGAAGCGGCTGATTTATTGCAGTCGCCCCATGAATGCCTTTACTTCTTTCTGGGTGCGGGGAGGTCTCATTTCTACGATTGCCTTGACCTTTTGTGGATCGATCTCAATACCCCGTTCGGTAACTACGTACCCTAAAACCTTTACACGGGAGACTCCGAAGGTGAATTTTGCCGGATTAAGCCTCATGGAGTGTTTCCTCAATCGGTCGAAGAACTTCCTCAAGTCAATCAAGTGCTGGCCGTCAGTTCCTTTAGAGTGTATGATCATGTCGTCAACGTACACCTCTATTTCTTTGTGAATCATGTCATGGAATAGTGCTGTTGCCGCTCTTTGGTAAGTAGCCCCGGCATTTCTTAGTCCAAAAGGCATCACCGTGTAACAGAAAGTTCCCCATGGGGTGGTGAAGGCGGTCTTTTCTTGATCTTCCTCGGCCATTTTAATCTGATTGTATCCGGCGAAACCGTCCATAAAGGATTTTACCTCGAAACTAGAGGTCGTATCCACCAACATATCAATGTTTGGGAGGGGAAATCGTCCTTGGGACTTGCCTTATTGAGGTCTCGGAAATCGACACAGCATCGGACCTTCCCGTTGGCTTTTGTGACAGTGACTATGTTAGAGAGCCATGAGGGGTATTCTCTAACTCGTATAAAGCCAACTCTAAGTAACTTTTCTATCTCCTCCTTTACCTGCAGGGACCACTCGGGTTTGATTCGTCGGAGCTTTTGCTTGACTGGTTTTACTTCCGAATCCACGGGGATCTTATGCTCCACGATAGAGGCATCCAACCCCGGCATGTCTTTGTAAGACCAGGCGAACACATCCACATACTCTCTGAGTAATTCAATCAAGGCCTCCCTCTCATCCCCTTTGAAGTAGCCACCTACTTGTGTCTCTCTCGGTTCTTCCTCGGTACCCAAATTCACTTTGGTTAAAACCTCTTCGGCAGCTTGGGCACGGTTTTCCTCTTGATCGGCGACCTGCTTTGTGAATTTTTTAATGTATTGTTCGTTTAGTGTGTCTGCCTTATTATTTGATTCATTATTAACCGTTTTCAAGTTATTAGTTAATTTATCATCTAATAAGTTGGCAATGAGGGGATACTCGGAAAGGTCCATCATTTCATTCAATGCAAACAGAAATACAACATTAGCTACGAGTTCATAGTCCTCGGGCGTGAGGCCCTCGGACGAGAATGACTCAAATTCAAAGAGGAGGGACTGGGGAGACTCGATTACATTGGACCGTATAACACTAGACTCAAAGGGTCGAGGAACCAATCCAAGCATTGTGGTCATTTCCTCCTTGCTAGCTACTGGCCTGGAAAGAGTAGCCCAATTCTTTAGGGGCATGTTAGTGGGTACAACCAAGGTGCGAGGGTCGAAGCTTCCCATTGACCCGTCTCCTATTGTAGCGACCATCCCTTTTCCGTGATCAACTAGGCTGGATAGAACCGTGTCTTCCTCAAACAGTTCTTGCATCACTGTCCCATCCCACTCGTTTTCTTCGACCTTTTCCTTTGCCTTCCCAGTAGGCATCTTTTCGATCTCATATTTGTCATACTAGCCCCAAGTGGGTTCTTCCTCTTGGTTGCCTCCTTCCGCAGACAAAACCTCAAACTGTTTTATCACCTCAGGCACTCCTTTGGAAACATGCTCGTGCCCTGTGGGTGCTCCGGGCGTGTCAAGGAATGCTCTCCTGATAGTGTTGGCAGTCTTTCCTCGGAACCTTTTGAGGTCTTCTTGCAGTCAGTCCCAGTTGGTCACCATTGCCTTCTTTTCCTCCGAGTTCCCGGTTTGCGTTCCCCCCTTAATGAAGTAGTGGCTTATGTCAAAAGCGTAGGGACGGAGGTTGGGAGCTTTGTTTGGAATCCCTCGGGCCCTGGCTTGGCTTTTCTCTCGGGCCATCTTCTTGTCCATCGCAAGATCCTCGGGTCTCGGCTTGTACCCCAAACCGTGGAGCGTCTTTTGCTCCTTGATTTCAATAACCTTGTGGGTTCCCTGGAGCCTCCTTCCTAGACCAAGCCCCAGGAGATAGTGCATTAGGCGCATCATTTTCATGGCGGGAGGGATTTTGTCCTTGGTGAGTGTGAGGTCCACGCAATGGACGTGGGTTTCAGATGGTATCCCTGTAAAGCCGGTCAAGACTATACTACTCTCTTCATGTTGGATTTCCAATACGGGGATCCCATTAGTGTTGGTCCCCTCTGTAGTGACGTTATCCCCGTAGATTACAGTCAAATTCCCTCCCTGTACAAATTTTACACATTGATGTAGGGTGGAGGCGACCCCATTGACTTTGTGTAGCCAAGGGGACCCCAACAAGGCGGTGAAGGAAATGGGGATGTCAAGCACTTGGAAGTCGGTCGGCATTTTTTGTTCCTCAAACCATAAATTCAAAGTCGCCACCCCAAGGACTGACCGAGCTGTGGAGTCGTATGCTTTGACAGTTACCAAGGAGGGCCTCAGATCTGTCATCTTATGGCTGAGTAAATCTATCATTTTAGCTGGAAGGACGTTCATAGTTGAGCCATTATCAACCAATACTCGTGGGAGACGGCGCCCATCCAACTGCACTGTGATGTACAAGGCCTCGTTGTGGTTAGCCCTAGACTTGGGCAATTCCAAGTCGGTGAACGTGACTATATTCCCATATTGAATGCTTCCAATCATCTGTACGGCTTCTTCGGGGGTAGCTGTGGTGGGGACCATGGTCCGGGCTAAATGCTCCTCCAACTTGAGCTTGTGCGGGTATGATGAAGTGAGAAGGGACCACAGAGAGATATTGGCATGCGTATTTTTAAGTTGGGTGAGAACATGATCCTCTCTTTCAAGATCCGGGGTGCTTGTTTCCTTAGCAAACGGTGGTGGCGAGAGGTGTTCCGGTGGTGATGGTTTTTTAGGATTCTCGGTGTGCACCTGTCTGGAACGAGTTAGGACGTTTACTTCCGGGGGGTCACAATCCTTTGATGGCTCTTCCATAGGCATGGGTGGGTTCTCGGTTGAGTAAGGCCACGCCTCTTTCCTCAGCTCATTCACAGTAACCATTCCTTGTGTGGTGTAGACAGACTCACGGAGTTTTTCAAACGAAACCGGGTAGTCGCCTTGTTCCTTCCCCATCCCTACAGTTTCGTGGAGTTTTTCCAGTGTCAACATACAGCAATAATGATCCAGGAGCATCGACCCGTCTTCAAATGGAGGTGAGGGCGAGAGTGGCGGTAGTGACAGGAAGTCATCTAAGGTAGGGAAATTTTCTCCTTCTCCCGCAGACGGGTTTAAAGAGAGTACGGGGGAAGACACTTCGTCCTCACTTTCACACAAAGCTCGGAGCTCTTCGCGGGATAGGGAGCTGTAGACACCCCGCCTTGGACCTCTCACCCCGATTGCATACATAGTATTTTTATTTAACATGATTTTGTTAATTTCTGTTATTTCTGTTAAGTTCCTAACTGATTCCGTTAGTTTTGGACTAAACTGCATAACAGAGTTAACTTTTAGAGTCATTCTATCATTCTGTTATTCTCACCCGCGGGCGCCTCCCGTAATAGTCATGGGGCGAGCGCGCGTTTGGTCCAATAGGCCGGACCCGCGCGCTTCCCACTTTGGCAGTAACGGATAACACCATTTTTCCCTCCCTTTTCTTATTTAAAAAATCTCTTCTTGATCACAAACACCTCCTTTTTACATCCACATTCATCCCCCTTATTTCATAACTCCCAAATCCTTTATTCTAGCCATTCTTCATAAAAACAAAATATTTCATTTTATTATTATTTGATTTTCTTTTATTTCTTTCATTAATTCTTTTATCTATCTTTTTCTTGATTGGTCAATTCCATTTCACATGGATTGACCAATTTTCCTCCAACCTTTCCCTCCTAATTTTACCTATAAAAACCATCATCTCCTACCTTGGAAAAGGACCTCATTTTTTAGACCTTGAACACTTTCTCTTTAAACAAAACTCTACACAAAGTTCTACACAACCATTTCTCTACAACAACACCACTTTCAAGTCAAAGTTTCAAGTTCTCTTTTCTAAAGGTACAACTTTTCTCTTTCTCTTTTATTTATCTCTTACTAGTATGCAATCTCCATAAAAGGAATACAACCAAAAGGCCACTTCACTATTGAAGTTTGGTCAAGGTTACATTCCAACATTCCAAACACTAATTAAATTCCATTTCATTTCTTATGTAATTGTTTAGCATATTCAACATGTAATCTTTTAGCATAAATTAATTAATAAAATCATTCTTTTTTTTTTATTTCCCTTTTTCTTCTCATCTCAATTGTTAGCACATTTTTTATATCAATAAATTGAAGGACATTAGCACTAGAACATCAAAAGTAGCAAGACCCGCGTAAGCGGGGTGGAGTGGGTGTTTAAGTACTTCCCACTCCGTCACCTAACCCCCGAACCCTTCTCTTCCCGAATCTCTGGTTTTCGTACAAAAATTGGCTTTCTTTAGGTTTTTCTTATGTTCCTCTAAAACATAGGTGGCGACTCTTAAAATCAAGTAGACATCCTAGGTAATTCACGCGCTCTAGCCAAGCCGTGGTCCCCCGGGGTATCTACAGTGGCGACTCCGCTGGGGATATAGAGGGTTAAACTTGCATTTTCTGCTTTTGGTGTTCTTATTTCTGTTTTCTGGGCATTCTGTTAAAAGGGGTAGGAAGCGCGCGCCTCCGGCCTTCTTGGCCTAAAGCGCGCGCGTCCGACCCTTATTACCAGAATCGCCCCCTCCCATCTTGTCCTTCTATTCCATGTTTTCTGTGCTAACGTTTACTGTAGGGGAAAAGTTCTATAATTTAGGGTCAAGGTAATCCCTTGAACCCACTGATTTGCAGGTACTGCTCAGAAGCGGGCGCCTCTGCCCTCTAGTGCCTAAGGCGTGTGCCTCCCATCCTCAAAGCCCAAAGCGCGCGTGTCTGGGAAATTTTCCAGAACAGAAACAGTGAACAGAATGGACAGTCTTGACAGTGTGTGGGCACCGGGCCTGCACATAATTGCTTTTTATTTTCTGTTTCATTTTTATCGGTCACACGGGTGATTCGAAAGTTGTAAATTATGTACTTATTTGCTTTTATTTCTTTTTTCTTTTGAAAAAAATATATTTTGTCACTTTTTAGACCTCACACTACGCGCACAATTCTTATCAACTGCTCACTATCGAGTCGCACAAGTCCAACCCCAAACCCGTCGAGGCCCGTCCTAGGAAGTTTCAAGCTCCACTCGACCTTGACTCTTCCGAAGCGGTAAACCTCAGCCCGTGGCGTAGTTCATGACTACATGCCGGGGGTGACCTTTAAGCCTCTCTTTAGCCGAGCACAAACCACACAACTCTAGTTAGGGTCTAACACTCCGTGACTCAAGTCGGTTTCCATGTGCCGAGATTTCCCTAAACTAATGTCTTCAAATCATACATGCCACTCGTTGTTATGGACGAAATAAAAATCCGTCCCCAAGTGGTCATAATGGACGCAAATAAAAAATCCATCCCCGCATGTATGCTTTACTACATTAATTTAGTTTAATCCCGACACATGTAGGATTCACAAGCGTGGTGGAATCCGATGAGTATATGGGACCGCGAGAAGGTCTATATACTAGTGTGACGATTCCACTATTTTTTCTAGAAACCCCAAAAGGGACCCCGTCCCTCCGACTTATATAAAAAAATAAAAAAGAGTCATTTTTCCTATGTGGTTGAGTCTTTTTCCTTTGTTTGTGGGTTAATTATTTTACTCAAAATATATTTGTGGGGCCAACCTAAGATCGACCGTGTTCTCTCAATAGGTCCAATGGCTTCCAACGGCAACAACAACAAGGGTGAGAACATCTCCGTGTCCAACGAAAGGCTCTTCAACATAATAAGAGCCATGGGGGAACAAATGGATAGACTTGTCGAGGATGCCTGCTGCAAGGATGATTTATGGCAAGCCCGTCTTGATCTCGAGAGGAAAATTCACAAGGAAGAAGTGTCCGAACTTAAGGCTTGTTTGTAAGAGCTCACCGACAGCAAGGCAAAGGTCCATGGTAAAGCACGCTCAAGTGGCTCATACCTCAAAAGTCACAAAGGTGCCACCAACGACCGTGTCTATACCCCTCTCAATGGCATGACCGTCACCAAGGCCTATGAAGATCTCAAAGCAAAGGGACAAATTTCTCCTCTCTAAGGGTACAAGCAACCACAACCATTGCGTTGCAACCATGCCCGCCACAAGTGGTGTGACTATCACCTATGCAGCGGTCACCTCACCGAGGATTACTTCTCCATCCGCAACATCGTCCAAGACTTGATTGACAATGGTGAGTTTACCGTGGGTGAAGAGCAACCGTTAGAGAATGAGAACATGCAAGAACTCATCAAGGAAGGGGCTCAGATTTGAAATAGGGTCTCAACAAGAGATCATGCCGCAAGGAAGGCTACAACGACAATGGGGAATACAACAGCAATCTCCGTTTCTCTTTCTCTACCTAGTAGTAGGAATAAAAAAAAAGAGTCAAAGTCCTCTTAAGTGTGCATCAATGTTTTCTCTCGTCCTATGTTAAATGTTCGAGTCCATTGAGTCATCAAATAAAAGTCGTTCTTGTCCTCATACACTCTTCCGAGTTGTTCAATTAATTCTTGGCAAAATGATGAAAAAATATCTAAACAAGTTTTGGAATGAAGGCCATCGCTTGAACGCCTAGGGGCTAAACATCAACGACGGCATCAACAACGAAGACATCAACAATGACGAAATCAAGACAAAGAAAGGTGGAGCAATGATCATGAAGCAAAGTTTTCAAAAGGGGATTAAAAAAAAAAAAAACTCGCTAGGTTGAAATCCTCAAATCAACTTAGGCAAAAGTTAGAGCACAAAAAAAAAAAAAAAAAAAAAAAATCCCCCTTCATTCAAAGAAGTTCACAATAACAACATCATTCCACCAAACGAAGGACGAAGCAACATCGACAACAATCACGACGAAGCAACAATTCATCACGGCGAATGGAGAATCCACAAGAACTACGGTGACCTGAGCCTCTACACTGGAGGAACGTAGGCAACCTTCGGGTCCGGTCTCATGCAAGAAAGAAGATATGTTTATCCCTAGCGCGTTATGATGATCGGCCTTCATCTCGAACTTGTCAAGACATCTTTGTACGACTCATTTGCCAATGAATTAATCACCTCAAAATTGAACAACTTTCCTAGATTTGGAATCACTTTCCGTTCCTTGTCGAGTCTAGGGCTTCTATTCCTTTTGCGATACTCCCAGTTTCTTGCAATCAAACTGGGGCTTTCTTTCTCTTCTCTCTTAATGACTTACTTGCCTTCGTGAGTCATTCAAAAAATATATATACATGAAGTCAATACTAGGGACACTTCCCTAGTCGAGTCAATGTCACTCATCTTTAGTGACAAGAGGTCTTCACCGCAAAATCACATGTCTTATCTCCTCAGCCAGAGTCAATGCACACTTCCTCATTAATCGATTAAAAAAAAAGACGCAAAAGAGATGCCCGCTAGATTGAAAACCCGAAAGGGCGGTCTAGGCAAAAAACAGGGTGCGTAATAAAAAAAAATGAGAGAGTGAGAGAGAGAAGGGAAAGAGAAATGGAGATCTCCGGCCTTTAAGGAAGACAACTGCACAAGTTCTACATTGGGTCTCCTCAGCAAGTCAATTCCCCACCGAGTCAACTTTGGGATTGCAAAAGGCTCGACAAGATATGGCAGCATCAAAGGTTGTCTTGGGTTATTGGCGTCATTCTCCAGCAGTGTGCATTTTTGGGTTCATGAAAAGAAGGCCCGTGGTAACTAAGACCCATCTGAGAACGAGCCCATCATAAAAGGGCACGAGGTTACACAAATAATCCCTAGCTAGTCAATTGGCTTGGGCAGCAAATAGTAACAACATGTGTCTCAGTTTTTAAAGCTTCTGCAAGTATGTGCTTCTAAAGTACGCCGAAAGGCTCCCGAGAATTGGAGTTGCTCTTGCCATGTTCTCTCATGTTTGTTCCCTCGCACGAGGATGAGTCACTCTTGCTTTGCTCAACAAATGGTGACGCCCTAGGGGCTATGTGACTCAAGAACAAGGGCTTCTTTTGCTTCATTTAACAATCAATAAGCCCTAGAGGCTATGCTCGAGAAAGATGTATGAGACTATCCTCAGAGTCTCTCAAAAGGGATGTAAAAAAAAAAGCCCTCTTGTCATGTGTGCCCGTACTCGTTCCCCCAATCAAGGATGGACCTTTCTTTCAATCAATGATGGTACTCTAGGGGCTACGGTCAAGTCTTAAAGGCTCCCTCGGCAAGAAGCAATTCACTTCAATGTCCCCAGCAACATTTGAAGCTTCATACCGGAAGATCTCAAGGGGCTTCGCAATCTACAAATATTTTGGGCCACGGCTTTACAGTAATTCAAGCAAAGGGAAATATTAGGGCTTCGTAATTAACAAGCTTTTGGGCAGTGGTACCCGAGCAGTGCAATTTGGGAGTAGTCTTATGGCTCCATGAAAGAGATCGAGCTTCAAGGGTCTCTCAACACTTCCAGTCAAAAGGCCTCTTGGTTTTAAATGAAGGCTCCGATGATATGAATGAATTTGATGATTCTTGTTAGAACTCACAGCGAGATTCTGAAGGAAGTCTTAGAGAAAAGGAAAAAAGATTCAATATGCTAGACTCACCCGGCTGAGTTATAGCGGGCAATGCCAATATGTTAACTCTATAAGCAGAGTTATGGCCAATCCCAATGTTTTTGCAAGTACTGCACCCCCTTCTCCAAGATCAAAAGCACAGGCTGCATCCGAAGATCAGCCGTCGGTTCAACTCAAGAAGACTCGAGCAAACATACCGTTTGACACTTTATCACTCCAAGACCTTATCATCTGCAACAACATCACCATCTCCCACGAGACGTCTCCCAAAGGTCGTACTACATTTTCAACATGGGTCCTCCGCCATTTGGGTATCAACCACAAAAAGGGCCATCCACCTCCAAGCAAGAGAAAGAAGGAGATCACCTTTAGGAGTTCTTCCCAATAGCGTCATCCCCTCCCAACACAATGCTAAGCCGATTCCAAGAAAATTTGAGGCTTCACACCGAAAGTTCTTCACATCCCGCCATCTACAAACTTGATAAGCCCATGACATTTGGGGCTTAGCAATCTCTCAAAGCTTGGTATCAATGATCTTCTCTTGGGGCTTGCCCACGTCGACAACAAAAGACAGTTTATTTGAATGGGCTAAGAGTTGATTCATCTTGAGGCTTCATAAGCCACTAAAAGTTCAGCATTCGAGGGGATTTACAGTCAGCAACCCCTTGGCATCTCGGCATCGAAAGTCTTTTGAAACCCCATAATTGACACATATCTTGGGGCTAGACATCAATTTCATTGGACACCACGGCAACGACAACAGAATTCAAAGCGAGGCAATCCGGACTTCGATCGAACATGACTTGATCTTGAGTTGGTTTTACAAACACACAATGGTTAAAATGGTTCACCCACGAACTAAAAAAAAAAAAAAAAACTTTTTCTCACATGTGTGCATATTCTTTCCCTTCTAATCTAAAAAAAACAAAAAAATCTTTTTCTTTTTCTCCTTCTATGTGCAAAAGTATGTGCTTTACTTTGCTTTGCTCCTAGCTTCTCCTCCAGCACTCTCCATCATCCTTGAACTACGCTGGTCTGATTCTCTTCAAGGGATACATAGGCAGCCTTTTGGCACGACCAACCCACCATCCAGAATACCATCTCGCCGACACTCCTTCAAAGGCAAGAACAATTCATCACCATCAACATCATCATTCTCCATCCAAAGTATGGACATTCTTCATCAAAAGCATCAACATCCTTCAGCAATCCATCCCCAATCAAGTGGCAATGGTAAGTGAAGGTATGAACATCATTCATCTCAAGCAATATCCGCTTTCAAAAATCACTTCACACACAGAATCACTTTACTTCTCTCTCATACAAACTGCTTTCAAATCACATCACATCACACCACAAGCACAATTTCTCTCTTCATTTCACACTTCATGCATCTTCTTGCACAAACACATATACCTGCCAAGCACACACATAACAGGTACCACCACGAAGTCAATAGCATCCGCGACTCAAGGCACTTCATCCCCAGCAGAAAATGGTCCACAGTCAACCATGCCCGCATCCCACATAGTCAAACAATTATAGTTCAATGACAACAGCTCGGTCCATGGTGAGCCGCAAAATCACCACCTTTCTATCAAGCAACACAACAATATCACACAGAGCCTCGGTTCCCGCCATCCGCAAACGGATCCCGCTTCAGCAAACGGATCCCGCATCAGCAAACAAGATCCCCCATCAGTAAACGGATCCCGCATTCAGCAAACGGATCCCGCATCAGCAAACGAATCCTGCATTCAGCAAACGGATCCCGCATTCAGCAAACGGATCCCGCATTCAGCAAACGGATCCCGCCATCAGCAAACGAATCCCGCACCAGCAAACGGATCCCACACCAACAAACAGATCCCGCATCAGCAAACGGATCCCGCATCAGCAAACGGATCCCGCACCAGCAAACGGATCCCGCACCAGCAAATGGATCCCGCATCAGCAAACGGATCCCGCTTCAGCAAACGGATCCCGCTTCAGCAAACGGATCCCGCACCAGCAAACGGATCCCGCTTCAGCAAGACGGATCCCGCTATATCCTTTCTATATCAATAAAGCCGCTCACACAGGGAGCGCACCCCCATCTTTCAGAATTTCAAAATTCCCCTCTTTCTTTAAATTGTGGTTGTGGTGGGCCGCCTTAAGCCACCACACCTTTTTGAAAAATTGCGGCCGTGGTGGGCCGCCTCAAGCCACCACACCTTTTTAAAATTTTGTGGCCGTGGTGGGCCGCCTCAAGCCACCACACCTTTTTTAAAATTTTGTGGCCGTGGTGGGCCGCCTCAAGCCACCACACCTTTTCAAAATTTTGTGGCCGTGGTGGGCCGCCTCAAGCCACCACACCTTTTTTTAAAATTTTGTGGCCGTGGTGGGCCGCCACAAGCCACCACACCTTTTTTAAAAAAAAATTGTGGCCGTGGTGGGCTGCCTCAAGCCACCACACATTTTTAAAATTTTGTGGCCGTGGTGGGCCGCCTCAAGACACCACACTTTTTTTTAAAATTTTGTGGTCGTGGTGGGCCACCTCAAGCCACCACACCTTTTTTAAAAAAATTTTTGGCCATGGTGGGCCGCATCAAGCCACCACACCTTTTTTTTTAAAATTTCGCGGCCGTGGTGGGCCGCCTCAAGCCACCACACCTTTTTTAAATTTTGTGGCCGTGGTGGGCCGCCTCAAGCCACCAGACCTTTTTTTAAAAAATTTTGTGGCCGTGGTGGGCAGCCTCAAGCCACCAAACCTTTTTAAAATTTTGTGGCCGTGGTGGGCCGCCTCAAGCCACCACACCTTTTTAAAAATTTTGTGGCCGTGGTGGGCCGCCTCAAGCCACCACACCCTTTCCATCCGCGAAAGCCGCTCACACAGGGAGCGCACTCCTATCCTTTGTAATTTCAAATTCATGTTTTATCGAGTCTTTGTTTTCTCTTGTCGATGTCCTCGGCGGTTGTCATTCTTTCGTCGACGCGTTTTGCTTTGTAATCCACGTCGCCGAGGGGCTCTGTAGATACCCCGCCTTGGACCTCTCACCCCGATTGCATACATAGTATTTTTATTTAACTTGATTTTGTTAATTTCTGTTATTTCCGTTAAGTTCCTAACTGATTCCATTAGTTTTGGACTAAACTGCATAACAGAGTTAACTTTTAGAGTCATTCTGTTATTCTCACCCGCGGGCGCCTCCCGTAATAGTCATGGGGCGCTCGCACGTTTGGTCCAATAGGCCGGACCCGCGCGCTTCCCACTTTGGCAGTAACGGATAGCACCATTTTTCCCTCCCTTTTCTTATTTAGAAAATCTCTTCTTGATCACAAACACCTCATTTTTACATCCACATTCATTCCCCCTTATTTCATAACTCCCAAATCCTTTATTCTAGACATTCTTCATAAAAACAAAATATTTCATTTTATTATTATTTGATTTTCTTTTATTTCTTTCATTAATTCTTTTATCTATCTTTTTCTTGATTGGTCAATTCCATTTCACATGGATTGACCAATTTCCCTCCAACCTTTCCCTCCTAATTTTACCTATAAAAACCATCATCTCCTACCTTGGAAAAGGACCTCATTTTTTAGACCTTGAACACTTTCTCTTTACACAAAACTCTACACAAAGTTCTACACAACCATTTATCTACAACAACACCACTTTCAAGTCAAGGTTTCAAGTTCTCTTTTCTAAAGGTACAACTTTTCTCTCTCTTTTATTTATGTCTTACTAGTACGCAATCTCCATAAAAGGAATACAACCAAAAGGCCACTTCACTATTGAAGTTTGGTTAAGGTTACATTCCAACATTCCAAACACTAATTAAATTCCATTTCATTTCTTATGTAATTGTTTAGCATATTCAACATGTAATCTTTTAGCATAAATTAATTAATAAAATCATTCTTTTTTTTATTTCCCTTTTTCTTCTCATCTCAATTGTTAGCACATTTTTTATATCAATAAATTGAAGGACATTAGCACTAGAACATCAAAAGTAGCAAGACCCGCGTAAGCGGGGTGGAGTGGGTGTTTAAGTACTTCCCACTCCGTCACCTAACCCCCGAACCCTTCTCTTCCCGAATCTCTGGTTTTCGTACAAAAATTGGCTTTCTTTAGGTTTTTCTTATGTTCCTCTAAAACATAGGTGGCGACTCTTAAAATCAAGTAGACATCCTAGGTAATTCACGCGCTCTAGCCAAGCCGTGGTCCCCCGGGGTATCTACAGGAGCGGACCGCCTCTCTCATCTGGGCAAGGTGTCTTCCGTAGTCATATTCCTCCGGTGTTCTTGCAGCCTCCATACCTTCGGTTTCGTGATGACAACACACCCTCCTTATTACTCTTTCACCGCTTGACGAGTCACCAACTTCCATAACATGATAGTGCTCATCGTGGGGAATGCAACATCTGTTCGGGTCGTTGTCAACGCTTCCCAAAGCTCATTTGATGGCCATTTACATTTATTCCGCACAATCTTCGTAGGTCAATTTGTGTTTAGTGAGCTTAATCACTTTTAATTCACCCTCTTGGCAAGGAACCTTTGCGCTCATCACGCTAGTCATCATGTTGTCAGGAGGACATTCCATCTTTCCCTTTTGCACGTAGTCCCACAAAATGTCTTTCCATCTTTTCCCAACTTCAATCAAAGGGGTGTTGAATTCCCAAAGAGTTATCGTTGTCGGCTCCCCGAATTCGATCATGTTCACTCTGCTTTGGCCAAATTCGATCATGTTGACCCTTCCGTTGTTCGGGAACGGGTTATTGACCACGTTTGGCCCCCTGGGGTGTTCAAGTTTCCCTTTAGCAATCAAATCCAAGATAATGCGTTTCACTATGGAGCAATCATCGGTGTTATGCCCATGGTAGTTATGGAAAGCACACCATTTGTTCTCATCTGTGAACCTTTCTGGATTTTTGGGTTGAAAGTTGATCAAAGGTCTCGTAAGGCCTTACTTTACTAATCCCTCAAAGACTTTGCTAATGGGCATTCCAAAATCCTCGAACCTCACATAGGGGCGTTTTTCAGAGTTATCCGGCTTTGATGAGACCTGCTTTGGACCTTCCCCTTGGATGTTATTGATGACCCCCGAGACTTCTTTCCCTTTGCCCGTGGTGGGAGGTCGGTATCGGTAAGAATTGCTATTGCCCTGGGTGGCGGATTGCTCACTGAGAGCCTTCTCAAACTTCAACCCTGCGGTTACCATGGCCCGGAGATTGGGATAAAAGTGATGGATGATCAGAGCACGTAGCTGCGATTTTAAGCATTATTGGAAGATGTCCAACTGTTCATCCTCGGTGGGCGGGTTAGAGATTTCTCCAAGTTTACAGTTCCAACGCTTGTAGAACTCACCGATCGGCTCGTCGCCCTTTTGCAAAGTGCTTTGCAAGTCGGTGCGGTTGGTTTCCCACTCCAGGTTGGATCGGTATTTAGTGAGGAATGCTTCCTGAATGCGACCCCAACTTACTCGTGATTCATCCTTGAGGTTAAAGAACCACTTAAGAGCGTTTCCTCTCAGGGATAATTGGAAGTGATCACCCATTTGCTGTACAGTGCAACCTTCTACCCTCATTGCTAAAGTGTAGGCGTTGAGGTGGGTTTGTGGGCAAGCAGTCCCATCAAACTTGTCTATTTATGGCATTTTGAACTTATTTGGAAGAGGCACAATCTTGTCGGGATCAGTAACTACCGATGAGGTTTTCTTTTCATTCAAAGTCTCGAACTTTTCTTCCATCTATTTCAACTTCTCGATCAGCCACCCCATTTGAGGGTTCACTTGTGGGCTAGAATTGATGGATCCCATGGTCCAAGTTGTTACCGGCATCACCGTTGGAGGCACAGTGGTGGATGGTATATTCTGAGGAAGGCTTTGAGGTGGCGCATGGGCGTAAACGTACCCATACCCTTGGTCATTCGCCGGGGTATACGGCGGGGGTGCCTCGGAGGTTCGGGCTGCCGGGTAGTGGAATGGGAATGCCGCCCCTTGTGATGCAATTGGCAGGGTCGGTGGCGGTAATCCGGCAGTGGCCGGGGCTGAAAAGGCTTGACCCATCGGGATAGGGCCATATGGGTTGAACCCGGGAGGATATGAGGATGGACCTCCCGGAAAGGTGAAGGGAGCTTGGGTGGCTGGCACATTTGATTGAGTTGCGGTTTGATATGTGGGACGTGAGGTCGCCACATTGGGGTAGGTTTGAGGTGGGGGAACCCTATTGTAATCGGGAGGTGGTATGTTCTCAATTTCATCTTCGTCTGTGATTTCAACGAACCCCCCATCTTTTCAAATATCACGGCCACTCCTCTTTGCCTCATGGCCTCTACAACCCATCTCTGTGTATCCTCTTTCTGTTTCCTAGTGATTTCTTCCCGGGCCCTGGCGGCCTCCAAAGCTTGTACCAACTCTTCCTTAGTAAGCCCATTCGGATCAACCGCATTGTCACCCCCACTACTACTTCCTGCCGGACTAGTCGTTCGGAGTAGCCTAAGTAAAACTGCTGATGAACTGTCGGACTCGGCACTGAACAGACGCTGACCCGGAACTCTGACCCACTTCTTACGAGCTGCGAGGGAGAGGAGGGTTCGGTTTAGGCTCGGGTTTCATTTTGGACAAAGGTTCAGGGCTCATGCAACATGCCAACCTAATTATTGATTATTTCATTCATGTTTACTTAAAACACGCTTTATTCCTAATTGGTTGAAAAAGATTTCTCTTCTTTTTCGTAGCTATTCTAAGTCCTGGATCAGTGGAGGCCATCACTACATCTATAGACCCCTCGTTTTTCATTTGTACTGCACACTCCCAAGGACGGACTATCCCGGGTGAGGGTCCTATAGGGCAAGCGGCTTCCACCGACCGAAAGAAATGATCCTAAGGTCTAGTGCGTTGCAAGGTTCCTGATGTGAGGGTCATCCTAATCATGATTAAGCCCCAGTCGAGATCGAGACTGTTCCGAAGGCTGCACTGATATTTTGACATGACCCCATTTTGAATGAGGTGTCTCAATCCTCGACCATGAGCTTAAGGATGATTAACATGACCCGTTCATTAGGCCTTAACGATACGGTGTTACCCCGTCTTTAGCACATGACCTTTGTTAATTGTGGTCGTCATTAACACACGAGTTAGAGGCGGGTTAGGCCACGCTTGCATTACATCAAGGAGTCGTAACCCGGGCATTAACTTGGCCACAATTGACTTTGGACACATGGTTAGAGATAATGGCAACGTGAACTAGACCAAAAACCAACCAAAGTCACGGTATTTGTGTGTCACGGACATGTGTGGTTGACTCGGCTTGGAAGGGGAGGTGGAATGGACCCGTGCGTGCTCGAAGAGAATAAGAGGGCCAATCGAGCTGCATCTGGCATCCATCCCGGGTTTAAAGGGTATTTGGAACGTGCAAGGCCAAGTGCGCGTTGTGTGAAGTCAATTCTATATTCCCTTTTTGAGTCAAAATAGAGATTTTTATTTTGTTTTTCAACATGATGAGCATGGCATAAGCAAGATATGAACAAGCAATTTATACACAATAGGTCAAAGAATACAAACTGTTGGGTATGCCCACACATATCTCAGTTTTAATGTAATAGGATTTATTAGATTTGATTGATCCATCACCTAAGTTTTATTTCATGGACTTTAGACCCACATGTAAGAAGTATTTATACTTCAATTTTTAGGATGTCCATTGTTATAGAATAGGCTTAGTAATAGGGCAAGAAGATCAAGATTCAAGAAAATCACATTTTGAGTTGAGCCATGCACCTATGCGCCTATGCGCCATGCGCCTTCTAGCGCGCGCATATAAGCATTCTTCTAAGAAATGCTATGCGCCTCACTTTGATCATACGCGCCATGCGCCCCATATGCCTTAGCACGCGCGGTCTCTATGCGCCTCTTAGCTCAACGCGCCTCAATGTGTTTATTCAACACTCAGTGATTTATTGAAAGACTCAAAGACTTGAAGAGAATTCAAATTACGCCAATGATCCAACGGTGGTTAAAAGATGCATATGGGCCTAATCTGTTGACACGTGTCCATAACGGTCATATTTATGTTGAGTGTCAAAGTGGCCATAATATATGCATGCTCCAATCAACGAGTGACAGCACATCTTATCCACAAGGATTTCCAACGGCTAGTTTTTTTTTGAAGTTCACTATAAATACCCCATAACTTCAACATTTTGAAGTTGCTGAGTTTTGCTAAGAATTTCAAGAATTTATCTCTCAAAGCATTTGTTGAAGATTTGAAGATTGCCTTCGTTTTTCCAGATTTCCTCAAGAACATCTTCATACCTTCATCCTTAGCCCAGATCTTCAAGCTCTAACACTTTAAGTTTCATTGTGCTCTAAATCATAAAGATCTGAAGAGCCTTGATACTAAAATCACACACGCACCTCTTTAAGTTTGATCACTTAGATCCATCTTTTAGAGATACACCGGTTATTGTTTTGGATTTGTTCATTCATAGAAAATTAGATCTTGAGTTAGTGTAGAAGCTCAAAAGTTGTAATTTGTAACACTCACTCATTATATAAGATCTCCATTAGAAATCCAAGACTAACCATCTTGGTAGAGGACGTAGATCTTTCATTGATCGAACCTCTCCAAATAGCTTGTGTTATTATCTTGTCATTTCTTTCAAGTTATTATTTTCACTCACTATTTGCTTGTTTACTCATTGTAGATTGATTGAATTGAATTGTGTTGTGTTGTTATTTCATTTGCCTTAGTTCCTTATTTCAACCACTTTGAGCCAAAATACTTAGAGTGTGAGTGCGCCCCTTTATCACACTTTGCGCCTATTTTCATTACTAAATTCCGCTGTGCATTTCACTCACTCACTTAGGCGCATTTCATAACGCTTACTTGATAAAGTGCGCATTTGCAATTGAGTTTATCAAGGGTACGAAAAGAATTTTAAAACAGCTATTCACCCCCCCCCTCTAGCTATTTTTCATACCCTTGTTGCCCTTTGGGACCAACAAGTGGTATCAGAGCTAACACCTTTATAAAACATTTTTCGTTTTTCAAGCTTAACAGCTTGGGTGCCGATTCTAAATGGCAAACTCAAAACCTATGGCAACTGCAAACTACACTCACGTTCCGGTCTTTGATGAAGATCATTTTGACGTGTGGAAATTCAGCATATTGACTCATCTCAACTCAATCGATGAAAGGCTCCATGACACCGTCGTTTATGGACCTTATATTCCGATGAAGGCGAATCCAAATCCACGCACCAACGCTGCCCAACCTACAGTTCTCAAACCAAGGGAAGAATGGACCGAGGAAGAAATTAGAAGAGTTGCAAATGATGGCAAAGCAAGAAACATTCTTCTAAGCACTCTAAGCACGGCTATGAAACAACAAGTCATGCATTGTGCTACCGCTAATGAGCTATGGGATGCTATTGAAGAGCATATTGAAGGAGACACGGTTTGCAAAGAGAACAAGAAATACGAAGTACAAAAGAGATTCAACAATTTCTCTCAACTCCCCGGTGAAAACTTGAGGCAAACTTATGAACGTTACTGTGAAATTATCAATCTGTGTATTTCACTTGGCATGAAGTTTACCAACAAAGATTTGAATGTAAATTTTCTACAAGCTTTTGGATCAAGATACCTACATAAATCTAGCGCTCTTGAAGATGCTGGAACTTTAGACGTATGGGCATTAAGGAACCTTTATGCAAATCTCAAAGTTTACGAACTCAAACTCCAACGAATCAGCGAAACTGAAGGAAAGTCAAAATCTATGGCTATGATGGCGCACAGAGAAGCTGCGCCTATACAAGATGAGAAAAGTTCCGATCCCAAAATTTCTACTTCTGAGCTATTAGACATGGATGATGAAGACTTCGCTTTATTTGTGAAGAAATTTCAAAAGTTCAGAAAATTCTCAAGACCCGGCTCAACCAACAAATTTCAAGGATCTACCAGCAAAGCTCCTCAAAAGTTTTCAAGGAGCAGTGATTCAAAAAGGAAAGACGATCTTGTTGTTTTAATTGCAGGAAACCCGGACATTTTGCATCAAGCTGCCCGATCCCCAAATTTGAATATATGCAGAAGAAGAGCAGCCATACTCCTAAATTCACTCCCAAGTTCACTCGTCACAAGGGAATGGTTGCTGAAGAAAAAGCACCAGGAAATGAGCACAACACTTGGATTGAAACTGACTCCGCTGAGAGCGATGAAGATTCCGATGATGGACTCGTTTGTTTGACGGCAAATGATGATGAAGTTGATGCTTATGATTCTGATGATGACTTCTCCAAGGATGTTCCCGATATGAATGCCTTGAATAAACCTATCAAGAAATCCGCAGGTTTTCAAGGAGTGAAAAAGAAGAAAGGACCAACCATCAGCGAGCTTGTTGAACAAGGATTTCTCACTCCGGCTCAAAACGATGGTGGATTGTTATTCTCACGATGTGATCTTGGAGCAAGGAACAAATTGAGAAAAGGAGCATACATTAGACCACAGGTTGAACCAACTGCTCCAATCTCCAAAATCAATGATGATGAAGTGATTGCTGAACAAGAAAAAATGTTCAAGAAGGCTGAAAAGGTAATCACTAGATTTGATAGTATGAAGGAAGCTTTAGCACTATCATGTGATGAAATTTCCCAGCTTAAGACCGAGAAATCTCTACTTAAATCTGAACTCACCCTCCTTAAGGAGTAGATAAAGAGCATGACTCCTCTTACTGTTAAAAACACTTTTCTAACAGAACAGAACTCACTTCTTAAAGTTCAAAACGATGAATTGGTTGCTCAAATTACTGATCTTAAAAAGATTACAAATGAGTGGTCCAATTCTCGTGTCACTATGGAGAATATATTTGAGTCCCAAAAAGTCAGTGGTGATAAAAGTGGCTTGGGATTCTCATCAACCAGTGACAACCTTAAATGTGATGTCTGTGCTGAAAGAGATAGTGAATTTACCAACCAACAAACTTTTGAAATTCCCAAGGAAAAACATTCTAATTCAATGGGTAAAGGACAGGAAAAAGTCAAGAGACAAACATTCCATTATGTCTACCCAACGAAGCAATTTGGGAAAGCTAATGGGAAATATATAGCTACAGATGAACCATCTCCTAGCAAAATCATTCTTGAAAATAGGCGCGCTCCTTCTCCGAGTGCTCATTATGCGCCTAAGAGCCACGCGCCTCATCGTCGTGCGCCTCCTAGCCCTATGCGCCCTCCGAGAAAAAGCGCTCCAAAATTTCAAAAGAAAGATTTTGTTAAGGCTAGTTCATCTGACCCAAAGAAGAATGATATCCCCAAGAAAAGTAAAGAGTTTGTGAAAACTCACGTGATTGGTGGCTTTCATCATTGTTCCATTTGTGATTGTTCAGGACACAAGGCCGTGGAATGCCTTTTGCGATTCACTCCCAATGCCAAAGGACGTAAAAATCCGAAGGTCAAGCAAGAGTGGGTTGTCAAAAGTTGCTAACCCTAGGACCCAAAAGGAATAAAGGGGACCTGCTTAAATGTCTATATTTCAGGTTCTTTGTTTCATGGCTGGATCTTCAAAAGCTAGAAATTATGAATGGATTCTCGATAGTGGGTGTTCAAGACACATGACTGGAGATGAATCCTTATTAGAAGATGTCCATGAAGAAAGAGGTCCCTCCGTAACATTTGGCGATAATAACAAAGGTCAAGTTGTAGCATATGGAAAGCTCAAGAAAGACAAAGTGTTCATTGAAAGAGTCTCACTTGTCGAAGGGCTCAAGCACAACTTATTATCCATATCTCAATTCTGCGACAAAGGATTAGAATGCCATTTCACTTCAACGCAATGTCTTATCAAGAATGGCAAAACTGGAGCTATCTTACTCACGGGATATCGTAAGACAAATATTTATATTATTGATTTCCATAGTATGAACTCTAGTACTAATCTTTGTTTTGTAGCAAAAAGTGTGAACGAAAATAGTTGGCTGTGGCACAAGCGCTTAAGTCACTTGAACTTCAAGTATCTATCTAAACTCAGCAGGAATAATCTTGTCAAAGGACTTCTCAAGGTTTCTGATCATCATGAAAAAAAATGCGCCGCATGTCAACTTGGCAAACAACCGAAGCAGTCATTTTCAAGCAAGTCTAATCCTTCAACTACAAGATGCTTGCAACTGCTTCACATTGATCTATTTGGACCAGTTTCCACCGCAAGTATTAGAAGAAACAAGTATACTCTAGTTGTGGTGGATGATTATTCAAGATATACATGGGTGGAGATGATGATTACAAAAGATGATTGTTATGATATCCTCACTACCTTATTTCGACTACTCCAAACCCAAAAGGAAGATGACATCGTTAGTGTTCGATCCGACAATGGAACAGAATTCAAGAACAACGGTGTTGCTCGATATTGTGAAGATCATGGGATAGATCACAACTTTTCAACCGCCGGAGTCCCTCAACAAAATGGCGTTGTTGAACGAAAGAATAGAACGTTGATTGAAGCGGGAAAGACGATGATAGCTGAAGCTAAATTGCCTAAGTACTTTTGGGAAGAAGCTATCAACACTGCATGTTTTACTCAAAATCGTTCCCTCATCAACAAACTTCACAACAAGACTCCGTATGAACTTTGGCGTGGTAGAACTCCCAACATTGCATTCTTCAAGATCTTTGGTTGCAAATGTTATATCCTCTACATCGGAAATGAACAAAGAGGTAAATTCGATGCCAAAGCCGACGAATGTATTTTTGTTGGGTATGCCAAACACTCAAAAGCTTTTCGTGTTTTTAATAGAACTACATTAGTGATAGTTGAATCTGTACATGTTACATTTGATGAACATTCTCTCCTTGAGCCACATTTGGCTCCAAATGTTGCTGATGATTCTATTGAACTAAATGATACAGGTGCTCCTATTTATGTTGCGCCCACTCAAGATCAGAATCTATCAACACAAGGAAATCCATCTACATCAAATGCGCCTAATTCAATGTATAATGCGCCTGGTGAATCCTCTATTGCGCCTCACTCAAATGATGTGCCCCATGATTCCTCTCACGCGACTATTTCTACTGCTGCATCTGGTGTAAACCCAAATTTCAATTCTGAGCCAGTTCAACCCCCAAATTTCAATGACTTTGAATCTGGTGAAGATGTACCAATTGAAGACCTTCAAGTTACTACGACTCAACCTAACTTACCTCCTGAAATTCGTGAAGTTAGAGGTCACCCAATTGCTAATATCATCGGTGATCTACAAGTTGGTGTTCGTACAAGGAGAGCTACAAACTTTGATGCTTACACTGCTTTTATCTCTCAAATTGAACCGAAGAAGGCTGATGAAGCGCTCCAAGATCCTAATTGGGTTGTTGCAATGCAAGAAGAACTCAATCAATTTGAACGATGTAAGGTTTGGACTCTAGTTCCTAGACCAAATGATCATGGAGTGATTGGTACGAAATGGGTGTTCAGGAACAAGATGGATGAGAATGGAACCATCACAAGAAACAAAGCAAGATTGGTTGCACAAGGCTATAGGCAAGAAGAAGGAATTGACTACGATGAAACTTTTGCGCCCGTAGCAAGACTTGAAGCTATCAGATTATTTCTAGCTTACTCCGCTCACAAGAACTTCAAGTTATATCAAATGGACGTGAAGAGCGCGTTTCTAAATGGTGAACTTTAAGAACAAGTCTATGTTGCTCAACCACCTGGGTTTGAAGATTCACAATTTCCAAATCATGTGTACAAAATCCAGAAAGCTTTGTATGGACTCAAACAAGCACCAAGAGCATGGTATGATACACTATCAAAGTTTCTCATCGAAAAAGGCTTCACTCGCGGTAAAATCGATACAACTCTTTTCATTGCCAAACATAATGGTCATAAATTACTTGTTCAAATTTATGTTGATGATATTATATTTGGTTCTACTAATGAATTGTTGTGCAAGCGTTTTGAGAAACTAATGAAGAGCAAGTTTGAAATGAGCATGATGGGAGAACTCACATTCTTCCTCGGGCTTCAAATCAAGCAAATGAGTGAAGGCATCTTTATCGATCAAGCCAAATACACAAAGGACTTAATCAAGAAGTTTGGACTTGAGAACGCTAAAGCATACGATACTCCAATGGCCACCGGCAACAAACTCGACAAAGATTTAAAAGGTAAACGTGTTGATCAAACGCTCTATCGAGGTATGATTGGCTCACTCCTTTACCTTACTGCTAGTAGGCCTGATATTATGTTTAGTGTTTGTGTTTGTGCTCGTTATCAATCCGACCCTAGAGAAGCACACTTAATTGCTGTGAAACGTATTATAAGATATCTCTCTGGCACTGTTAACCTTGGACTTTGGTACACCAAAGATTCGAACTTTAAACTTGTAGGTTATTCAGATGCGGATTATGCAACTTGCACAATTGATAGGAAAAGCACTAGTGGCACTTGTCATTTCCTCGGATATCGACTTGTGTCATGGGCAAGTAAGAAACAAGCTTCTGTATCTGTCTCAACAACCGAAGCCGAATATATCGCTGCGGGAAGTTGTTGTTGTCAAATACTCTGGATGAAGCAGCAATTGGTGGACTATGATATCATCGAAGAAAATTGTCCCATCTACTGCGACAATATATCAACAATTGCGGTTTCTGAAAATCCTGTCATGCACTCAAAGACCAAACACATCGACATCAAATATCACTTCCTTAAAGACCACGTGGAGAAAGGCAATATACATTTGGAACACGTGGGAACCGACTATCAAATCACCGACATTCTAACGAAAGCACTCGACGCGAAACGGTTCATGTTTTTGAGAGGTGAAATGGGTATACTTGAACTCAACTAAATTCAATATAGTTTTGTCAATACTAATTATTTTGTGATTTGTTAAGTGTTGAGTATACTAGGTTCAAATGTTAAATCATTTCAAAGTTTCAAGGAAACTTCATGCGCCATAAGATTCTCTATGCGCGCCTCACTATCCTGCGCGTCTAACATCTCATGCGCTCCTAGTATCTAATGCGCGCCAAATGCTTATGCGCGCTCAAACATCTCTGCGCGCCTATTACGTAATGCTATCTATATCTTTTTGCGCGCCTTGATGAGTAATGCGCCCCTTCATGCGCGCATTTACTTCTGCGGCTCAATCAATGCTACCATACTTATTATTTCAATAATTGAACGTATTAAATACACAAGTACCAGGTATGTTTATTCTGTTCATTTATTATAGGAATCTATGTCTTTTGACATTCCTTTAATTGTTCAAGGGTACTTGTGCAATTAAATTTTTCCCTCGTTTTACGCTTTTCAAAAATTTTATTTTCTGGGGATATATTTCTTGCACCCCAAACTTACACCAAAATAGATGTTTTTGGGTTTGTGCAAAAATTAGTCAAAATTGCTCATACACTTAAAGGGAAAGTGAAGCAGTTTTTCTTTTACCCAAAATGTCACATCATGACACTTTAGGTCATTCAGTCATTAATGCCCCTCAAATCCCAAAAATCCCTCATAAATGCGCCGTACTTTAAGTCATAATTATCCGACTTTTTCAAAACCCCTCATTAATGCAAATCTTTTCAACTTCCCATCTTTTTAAATTTTATCCCAATTATTTCCTTATCTGTCCAAAATTTTAAATCATAACCTATATATACACTCCTAACCCTAACCCTTCTCTTTCCTTCTTCATCATTACCTACACCCCCTCCTCTTCCAACTCTTTCTGCTCCCTCTCGTCTCTCTCTCTCACACTTTTATTCATCTTTTCATTTTCTCATCTCTATATATACAACTGTTATGGGTCCTAAGAGGACTACAAAATCTACACAAGACGAAATGGTATGAATTCTCAACCCTTAAACTCCTAAATTTCTGCAATTTTTTTTCTGTTTCGTCATTTTCTGTTTTTCCGTCTTTTTCAAAAACCCGAAATTGCATTTTTCTTGTTTAATCTTGCTTCGGTGATCCATTTTCAAAATCGTTTGTTGGGTTATGTTCGTTTCATGATTTCGAGTCTTTATAGCTAAACTTTTCAACGATCAAGTCGTTATATTTCGCAAATCTGAAAATTTTCAATTTTTGACTTTTCGGATCTTTGAATCCATTTACTGGATTCGTTGTTGATTTCTACTTGTTTTGTTTTACATTGTTGTTATCCTTGTCTTCGTGCGATCATTTTGATATATTGTATGCTTGATTTGGTGAACCATAAATATGCGCCTTGTATTTTATGTTCAAATTTCTCTTAGTATATTTCATAGAACCATAAATATGCGCCTTGTATTTCTCTGCGCCTCATAAATTTCATGCACCTACCATAATTATGCGCCTAGATTCATTGTTCTCTCTTATGTGCCTATGACTCTTTGCGCCTAATTATTCTATGCGCCTCAAATTTCATGCGCCTGGTATACACTTTGCTTATTTATGCTTCTATGCGCCTGATTCACACTAATTCCTTTCAAATGTTTAATTTTTCAGGATCTATCTAACTTCAGACCTGGTGAAACATTTGATTTAAACGAGCTATCTGCTGATCCTATGGGTGTCGAAGTTATGGAATATATGAGACTGGCTGGACTTCTCCCTTTATTCACTCTGGAGCAACCTTTCTACTCTCCGCTCCTCGTTGATGAATTTTTCTCTACAGCAGAATTTGTGGAAATTCCAACAGACGTTGAAGGGATGTTGCGCTATCGCATTCGCGCCGTAGTTCAAGATGTTGAGATAACCATGTCTGCAGGCACTATAAAGAACATTGTCAACTTCAACAAAACTGGCCCCTTGAGTGTAGCTGGCAAAATCAATTCTTATTCAGCCGCCGCTCAAAACATTATGGCGCGTACTCTTCTTCGTATCCCTACTCTTCAATACAATATCAAAATGGTGGAAATTAGAGATGGTGGTGACTTATTGGCGCATATTGCGCATCTGGTTGGCACTTCAATTATCTTCAAAACTGGAAATGTCAACAGATTCACAATGGAGCAGTGGGAATATACTGCTTCAATTATGGCAAAGACCATCCTCAACTGGCCTCAGATCTTATTTACTAATCTTCAGGACCAGATTGACAAGTACAATAAAAACAAAGCTGACGGCAAGACGAAGTTCAAGACTCACTGCCGTATTCTCACCAAAATCTTTCTATCCTACCCTACGCTTGCTAATTTCCTTACTCAGAACCCATCCTACCAGACCACTGAGTCCCTATTTTTGGTAAGGACAGTTTAGTGATGAAAAGGCGCAGAAAGCGCATGGCCAAGCGCGCGCCAAGGGTGAAAGGAGCTCAGTTGGTAGATGAAGCCACTGATTCTGATGAAGAAGCAGCTGGCGCAGATGGTGAAGAAGAAGCTACAGTAGCGCCACACGCAGAATCTGGACCTATTCCTGGCGCAGTTAAAGGCAAAGGCAAAGGGATTGCTGAAGAACCAAGCAGACCTGCTAAGCGCCCCAGAACCGACACTGAAGAAGAAAAGGAGCTGAAACGCGCTAAAGAAGCCAGTAGACTGGAAGCGCAGTTGAAAAAGGATGAAGAATTCAGAATGAAACAGGCTGCTGATTTATCTAAATCTGAAAGGCGCAAAGGCGCAGGGTCTAGCGCTGATGCACGCGCGCCTGCTCCTGATGCGCCTCCAACTGTTCATGCGCCTCCATCTTCTGATCGACAACAAGTCGGAGATAAAATCTCTGCAGATTTATTTGGTGAAGATATTGAGGATCAACCTCAGGGGGAGCCAGAACCTTTAAGGCGCAAACCATCTTCTGTGCGCCCAAAGGCTCCTGCGCCTCATCCTGAAGAAATTTCTTCAAGTGCAGAATATATTCTATCTCCTCCCCGCGCTCCTACTCTGCGCCCCTCTACTCCTGCGCCTCCTCCTCCCACTCCTGATATGAGTGTGGTTATTTCTCTTCTGAAGCAACTCCAGCAAGGCCAGTCTCAAATGAACTCACAATTAGAGCTTCACACTTCAATGCTTACCCAGCAGGCTGATGAGATTACTGCCATTAAGGGGGAGATAAAGCGCATAGATGCCAACATCAAGGACATAGATGCCAACATCAAGGACAAACACTTCCTGACCCCTCAACAGTGGAATGATGTAATTGATCAGATGAACGATTTATTCAAAGGTACTCTTGATTCTCTTCACGAGCGACTTAGCGCTGGCATCCAACTCACCGATGGCCAAGATTTTATAAACGCTATAAAGGAAGTAGAGTTGAACATAGCGGGGGACATAAGGAAATTGTTTGAAATGGTGGCTGGAGATAGCCATAAGTTATTGACCGTTGTTGATAAGCTCAACGAAGTTAAGGATGAGCTACAAATCCTGGGACTATCTGTATATGGCGCAGAACCAAATGATGAACCCAGCACTGCTCCAATTGCTCCTGATTCACATGCGCCTGGATCTCATGCGCCCTCTTCCAGCCCTGCTCCTGCTCCTGCTCCTGCTCCTAGCGCGCCTGTTGACATTAATTCCATGCTTTCAAAGATTGAAGTCTTGAAGGAGTTAGTTGTCACCCACTTCAACGTCGCACACTCCAGCGCAGACAGGCGCTCAGATAGAATTTCCTCTGACATTGTTTCAGCGCAGGCTGCTATTGAAGCAAACTTTCAGAACGTTGCTGAAAACGTCGCTCAACAGCAAGCCATTACTCAACGCACCATTGATGAATATCAAAACATCAATGTTGGTCATTTGCGCTACCTCAGAGACGGCGTCACGGACACTCATGGTTTAGTGAACCGTGCCTATCAACTTTCCAAACAAATCCAGCGCTCCGTTTCTGAAATTGAAGAAGGATTGAAGGAAGACGACGCACCTCCTAATCCTTAGTTTTCTTTGATTGAAAGTTAGAATTTTTTGTTAGTAAAACCCCTTTTGAAGATAGTGATTTTAGTACTTACTTGTTTTAGCACATCTTTTGTCTTTGTTCTATTCAAAACTTGTAATCTGTAACTCCTACTTTCCAAGTTTTAATGAGAACAATGCATCACTTATTATCAAACTTTGTTTACTCAAACTCCTTGTTTGTAGAACATTGAATATTGTTTAAATTCATGCATCATATTGAATTGTTTCATATTTTCATGCATTGAGTTTAAACTTGGTTTAAACACTTTTCAAAACTAAAATTCATACATCATTTTGAATGTGTTAATTCAAAATAGAGATTTTTATACACAATAGGTCAAAGAATACAAACTGTTGGGTATGCCCACACATATCTCAGTTTTAATGTAATAGGATTTATTAGATTTGATTGATCCATCACCTAAGTTTTATTTCATGGACTTTAGACCCACATGTAAGAAGTATTTATACTTCAATTTTTAGGATGTCCATTGTTATAGACTAGGCTTAGTAATAGGGCAAGAAGATCAAGATTCAAGAAAATCACATTTTGAGTTGAGCCATGCGCCTATGCGCCTATGCGCCATGCGCCTTCTAGCGCGCGCATATAAGCATTCTTCTAAGAAATGCTATGCGCCTCACTTTGATCATACGCGCCATGCGCCCCATATGCCTTAGCACGCGCGGTCTCTATGCGCCTCTTAGCTCAACGCGCCTCAATGTGTTTATTCAACACTCAGTGATTTATTGAAAGACTCAAAGACTTGAAGAGAATTCAAATTACGCCAATGATCCAACGGTGGTTAAAAGATGCATATGGGCCTAATCTGTTGACACGTGTCCATAACGGTCATATTTATGTTGAGTGTCAAAGTGGCCATAATATATGCATGCTCCAATCAACGAGTGACAGCACATCTTATCCACAAGGATTTCCAACGGCTAGTTTTTTTTTTTGAAGTTCACTATAAATACCCCATAACTTCAACATTTTGAAGTTGCTGAGTTTTGCTAAGAATTTCAAGAATTTCTCTCTCAAAGCATTTGTTGAAGATTGCCTTCGTTTTTTCCAGATTTCCTCAAGAACATCTTCATACCTTCATCTTTAGCCCAGATCTTCAAGCTCTAACACTTTAAGTTTCATTGTGCTCTAAATCATAAAGATCTAAAGAGCCTTGATACTAAAATCACACACGCACCTCTTTAAGTTTGATCACTTAGATCCATCTTTTAGAGATACACCGGTTATTGTTTTGGATTTGTTCATTCATAGAAAATTAGATCTTGAGTTAGTGTAGAAGCTCAAAAGTTGTAATTTGTAACACTCACTCATTATATAAGATCTCCATTAGAAATCCAAGACTAACCATCTTGGTAGAGGACGTAGATCTTTCATTGATCGAACCTCTCCAAATAGCTTGTGTTATTATCTTGTCATTTCTTTCAAGTTATTATTTTCACTCACTATTTGCTTGTTTACTCATTGTAGATTGATTGAACTGAATTGTGTTGTGTTGTTATTTCATTTGCCTTAGTTCCTTATTTCAACCACTTTGAGCCAAAATACTTAGAGTGTGAGTGCGCCCCTTTATCACACTTTGCGCCTATTTTCATTACTAAATTCCGCTGTGCATTTCACCCACTCACTTAGGCGCATTTCATAACGCTTACTTGATAAAGTGCGCATTTGCAATTGAGTTTATCAAGGGTACGAAAAGAATTTTAAAACAGCTATTCACCCCCCCTCTAGCTATTTTTCATACCCTTGTTGCCCTTTGGGACCAACACAAACAGAGACCAAAACTTGTCTATGTACCAAGTTGTGCACAACCAAAAAATTTTCGAATCAAACATTTTGCCAAAAGAACAATCTTTACATTGAAACCATTTGTACAAAGCAAGTTGTGCACAACACGAAGAGTCAAGAAATTTTTACAAAAGGGGGTTATGCACAATGAGATTTTGGAAATCATTTTTATTGACAAAAGATCATGCATAACTGAGTTTTAAAAACCAAGTTTTGGCCAAAAGAATAAAGGTAATGTGCACAAGTAAGGCTGTAAATTTGGAACCTGGACAAGCAGAAGCGGAAGGCAATTCAGAATGTTGCTGCCCTACACAAAGTTGTTAATTTGCAACATTCTGGCCCTTTACCAAAGTAGCCGTACGGCTAGACCAAGAGGGTTGATATTTTTTCTCAGTTTCTCCAACTTCTGATAATCATGCTCCAGTTCATTGCATTTCCAGAACGTATTCACCCAAAACAGTTCAAACAGAAACAACAAACACACACAAATATGCACAAAGTTAACTAACGGAAACAGGAGTTTGACCCACACAAAAGTTCCTCCAAAACTTCTAAAGAGAAGTTTGCAAGCACTTTATTCCCCAGCGGAGTCGCCACTGTAAGGATCCCATCCCTCGGGGCGAAACAAGCAAAAGTTCGTACGAGGAAGAAATGCGAAACACGGGTAACTTTCCTAACGAAAAAAGAAACGGAGTCGCCACATTTGTTAATTTTAAACCAGACAAATGAAAATGGTTAGAGAAGGTGAGTTCGGAGGTCACGTTACACTTTGGGAAGAACATATTTGCGGTTCACCCAAAGTGCCTCGGAAAAACCGAGTCTCCATTGTTAGTTTGAAAATGTGCATGTGTGTGTGTGTATTTAACGGAAAAGTTTCTGTTATTGGTTTTGTTTGGAAAAACTTAACTGAAAGGGTCTGTTTATTAAGAAAATAGGGACCAGAGGGAAAAACAGACATTTTGCCCCCTGTTCCCAACATAGCCGTACAGTTGGCCAGGCAGTTTCCTGGGATTTTTCAGTTCAGTCAAGAACAGTCCAGTTTCAGAGCAGAAACAGAACATTCTGTTGAAACTGGACAGAACTATTTTGATTCTAGTTTGTTTAAAGCATTTTATAAGTTTAAATACAACATTCTTATGCTAAATGATCATCACTTGGTCCCCAAAACAAGTATTTGGGTGTGATCATAAGAAATCTCTGGAGAAAATTGAGAGAAGTTGATGAACATGCCCTTTGGGCCAAAATAGACCATTTGGTGATTAAAGATTGAAACTTTATCACCAAGATGACATTTTTATGACTTATTAACCTTTAAGGAATCAAATTAACACATAAATATTGAATCTTTGTAACCCCAAAGGGGTCTTTAGAGATAGATCAATGTTGGATGATAAAGATGGAAGCTTTATCATCCAAATGATCATTATTGCCAACAAAAGCTTCATTCTAACTAGACAAGAATATATAAATAACAATCAACAAGCCATGATCATCTAGGTTTGAACCTCTTCCACACAAGGCATGGAGGGCACCTTGGATGATCCCATAGCATGGACAAGAGAAATATAGAGTAATATATGTATATTTGCTTGAATGGACAAGTCTTGCATAAATGTAAAGTTGCTTGAATGGACAAGTCTTGCAAGTAATATAAAAGTGCTTGAATGGACAAGTCTTACAAGGAATGTAAAGATCAACATAAACTTAAATAAAGATTAAAGAGAAAATAGAGTTATAGATGAAGAGAAAGGAGGGGGAGAAGGTGGCTTTACCTATTTTGGTTTAGCCAATCTTCCTTTCTCTCTTTCACTCTTTGTTTCACTCTTCTCTCACACTACTGGAGTGATTTTGACAGAGTAATCTTTCTTATGTTGTTTCTCCCCCCCTGAAATGATCAGCATGGGGTTCAATTTATAGAGCCTGAGGGTGCCCAAACCAGCCGTACGGCTAGGGACCTCATGTGCCCAAACCATCCGTATGACTCGACTTGGCGAGCTTCTGGATTTTTCCAAGTTTAATTCCAGTTCAGTCCTAGAATATCAGGTTTATCCTAGTGAGGTCCTGGCCCATTGGTTTATCCCTAAATGGTACCAAGAATTCCTCTAAAGTAGGTTAATTTCAGATTGTGGTACTTACAGGGGCGAAAGTGGCCGCATGGCCAACATTTCCAAAAGGCAATAGTGGCCGCATGGCCAACATTTCCAATAGGCAATAGTGGCCGCATGGCCAAAATTTATCCCATGGAAAATGTGGCCGCGTGGCCAAGTCTTCCCAGATTTAATTTTCAAGTTTTTTCCAATCCGTTCTTTGTGTGTGACCCAATAGGATTATATTAAGTTAGCAATGAGTCCAAATACATTTGTTCTCATAAATCATGAGTGGCCTCTAGCAAGCCATTATGACTACCCAATTAATATAACTTTGTCAAAGTTCGTTTATCCTCATAGAACATACCATGATCCTTTTGTCACGCAATATCATATTGAACATCAGCCACAGTCTAAGTCAACTTAAGTGTCCAATGCTTTCTCAATTCCGAGTAGATTGATATGATCAAATGACATTGAACACATCAATTCATTTGGGCATGGCTAGGCACTATCATCAATCTTACTCTCAAGTGGCCAAGCAGATATCTCTCTTGTGACAAGAGGGACAACATCCCATCTTGACTTATCATTCTTCCCTACAAGAATCCGATTGTGCCAATCGTATCCTTTATAACTACTTGTTTAAGGGTAGCGTTTGAGTACGTCAAACACACCATTCATCATGTGGAAGACGATGATAATCTCAGATCTAAGGATTCCAATGATATAACTAAATGAGATTTAATTATGACATTTGACCATGACATAAATCTCATAGTGGGTCAAATCCAGTACTTGTTTTCCAACAAGTTCCCATAAGTTTAATTTGTATCACATACACATGATCATCAATTAAACTTATACTAGTTCTTCATAAGTACTAGGGACGGGGATTATTATAATAAACATGCAAAACATATAATAATCCAAGTTGTTATCTCTACACCAAATGAGAACATGATATAACTTATGGCCTTTCTCAAGAGCCTAGGGAATAATCTCCAACAGTCTCAGCAATTGAAGTGTCGGTATCACTTTCTTCGATGAAGTACATGCTTGTTTGTTACTAAAAATTCGCTGCCTAACAGTTGGGAGACAACTGGCACGGTGTTAAGTGCGCCGACAAACAAGGCACCATTAGTATATGTGGAAGTTAGAGATCTCATTCTTATAGAGGAGTTACGAAAAAAGAGAAGGGAGTGTGAGAGCCCGCGCTCGTGCCTAATCGCACTCGAATTCTCATAATGGTTACCCTATCGAGTTTTGAAAAACCAGAGTCGCCAGCTCATATTATTTAAGGAAAATAGAGATAAAACCTTTTGTTTTGAAAAAGAAGTGGGTTCGGGGCCTATGTTACGAGAGGAGAAGGTGTTAGGCACTCCGGTCGCCCTTGCGGTCTCTAGCATGCTTCCGCCTACGCTTTTATTTTAATTTGCCTTATTCAAAATTCCTTTATGACCTATTTTTTTTTGGAAAATATGTGTTTATGTACAAAATGGAGTCTCTTAATCTAGTCATGTTCTTTTAAGTCACAACCAGGAACCGGTTTGAGAGGATCCCCCACTGGTTTTGAAAATGGTTTTGAACACATGTAAGAAAAGAAAACATACAAAGGGGAAGGGGATTAGGTACATTTGGGTATTATACAAATTATAAAAAAATGGAATACAAATCCCATATAAGAATGAATGTCCAAGCTTAAGAGGATGTGTCGGATTTCTGGACCATTGTCCGTTCTCGCGCCCATGTACATGTCAAACCTACTCCAAATCCAGAAAAAAAAAAAAAAAAACTTGGTAGTTTCTCCCAACATATCAGAGGACACATATGATTTGTTGTGGATTTTTTAGATTAGTATTTCATGCCCAAATGACACAAAGAACATAAGTGCAAAATCAGTCCAGAACCAGGAAACAGTGCACATTCCACATTCATTACCAATTTACTATATCATAACTCATGAATCTGAGAAACCACAAAACATGAAAGTCAAAGAAAACATTTCAAACATGAAGTAACCCAAAGATCAGACACAGAACAAAAGTTTAAGTAACCCAAAAATGCTCTGACACTTTGATGTCAGAAGCTGAAAGTGCAAATTCTGGAACTTAAAGGTTGAAACAAAGGAGTAAAAGAGACACTTTATTAGATCAGAAAAATATTTCAAAATTTTTAACATTTTCTTGGGTTTGTTGAGACAAAATTTGTTTTTTGACTTTAGTCCATAAACCAAATTTTGACAGAGTTTTGAGCATGGAGACACAACATGGTCATGAAAAGAATGAACAGAGCAGCACATCTGGGACTCAAAAATATGCACAGAAACTTAGGCTAAACATAATATATGGACATGAACCTTGACGATAATGAACTTCAACATATAAGGAACAACTTTCATGTTTTGACCCAAGCCCATAAATCATTTTAAAATAGAGTTTTGAACACATGAAAATCCTTTATTTGAGTAGAGTATATGGGCTGTGATCAAACACTACAAAGATGAGCATCAAAAGTTGTTCCAAACACAAACCTAATCCATGAAAATTGGGGAACTCATACTCTGGCATGTTAGGAAAAATATCGAAAGCTATTTACATCAAATATCAATCTAAGCATGAATGTGTATGAAAATGGTAAAAGAGGGCACATTTATCGCATTTGAGGGCAAGGTGAAGATTTAGCATGAATGACTCCAAGATTTAGCTAATAAGTGAACACACAACTATAACAGGACCATGCAAGCATGATATACTCTGAAAATTAACATCATGATTGAAAAAGTGAGTTGATGGCTTAAGACAGAAAGGAAGTGTTATCAAAGGTGTTGCCACTACAACGATAACACTTCGGGCAACACTTAACACACACGAACAGAAAACAAATTCTGAAAAGAGTTTGCAGCGGAAAAATCACACAAGAATTATTTTTGGCAAGATATATAAATTATATATCTTGAGGGATGCCTCAAAAGGCGAGACCTTCACTAATAATTTGAAATGAGTACAAGGCCGAGAGTTCCCTAATGCTATTACAATGAAAGCTTTGTGGAACGACTAAGACTATACACAAGACCCTATCCTAACCAAGACAAACTCATAATACTCGATTACAAGAATGGAAAGGTTTGGAAAGACGGGGTTTATCGGAACCAAGGATTGTATAGGCTTTTCTTGTGCGAGGAGTGTGTTTTATTTGCTTCAAGTGTTGTATCTTCAAACACATCCTCCTTGCTATTTATAGGCTTGAAGTACTTGGGGAATACTTCAATAATGACTTGGGGAGTGGATAAAAACGTGGTGGAGTGGAGAGGTGAAGTGGCCGAACTTGGGGAGGTTATTATCCACATTTCCTAAAATGTAGGAACAAACTCTTTGTGCCCAAGTCTTTGCATAGCCTTCTTGTACCTTCTAGCTATCCACGCCTTGAACATTCTTGATCAACAATCAGCCATTTGAATGGGTCAATTCCCATGTGTTTGTTGTTTCTTTAAATCCCACATGTTTATGAATAAAATCCACTTTTATTCATAATCTCTTCTTTTAACTTCCTTGCAATATTCTAGCATATTATATACCTAAAATTGGACCAACAATAAACACAAAACTTGCAATAATATTAGAGATTAGTACAGCAATTATTTATAAAGCAAATATCCAAATATAATTCCAAACAGTCCGTCGGGTATCACTGGGACAGTGTTGGCAGCACTTGTGGTATCACCACGTTCTGCACTTACAATCTCCCCCTTAATTGGGTATTTTTTCACAAACTAAATAATGCTGAGTACCTGCAAGACAATGTTAGCGAACAATACAGAATATGCATAAGGTCTTCTCACAAAGATTAACTCTCCCTCAATAGGTGAGTCAATCGAAACGAACAATGACTTTAAAACAGTTTTAACTAAAACCGAGTACTAAAAACAAAGTACTAATTTGACCAACATAGTTCATGGTCAAAACATCCAAACAAAATGAAGTGTAACACACTTCAACCAACCATCCAACCAAAAGAAAATTGTTTAACAAACCACCTAACAAAAACAAATAAAAATGTTTAATGACAACCACCACAAATTTTTAAAACAACTAACATAAAAATTGTTTTGATCACCACCCAACTTCCAAAATAAAAGTTTTCAAAAGAAACAGAACCATAACCCGCTGTTTTACTCCTCCTCGTCCTCATCCTCTTCATTTTCTTATTGAGTATCATCGCCTCCAGTACCTGCAGCATCACCTTGGGCAGCACTTGCAGGAGCATTTCCTCCCCCTGTTTGTGAAGAAAGCTGATCAAGAAAAGCCTGCAAATCTGTATGAATTTTCATCCAGGACTTCACTTGATGCCCTACATTCCCAATAATTCTTTGAAGAACCTGTATTACATCTACCTTTGGAATCATAACAGAAGTGCTATCAAAAGTGTTGACCACACTTGGGGTAGCACCAGCAGTACCTGTAGGATTTGGGAAGGTAAAATCTGGGGCAGAAGGTTGTGCTTGGGAAGGAGTATGCTTAGTAGGAATAGAACTAGAACCTGAGGCTTGGGACGGTTTGGACCAAGGTAGATATTTGTACCTATTTATATTCTTTAATTGATTATCCACAACATAGAAATTAGGACCGGAAGTGAAAACATCAGAGGCTTCTATAGGGAGTTTTTGGAAAGTGAGCACTCGAAAGGACAAGGAGGGATACGGGAAATAAGATGGTTCTTTCCTCTTTGGCCAAGTAGCAAGATGTTTAAAAACAAGATTCCCAAAATTAATAGGTTTGTTTTTCCCTAGCTTATACAAAACTCTAGCTTGTTCCATGGTAAGATTTTGATCACTTTTGAAAGGGAGCCAGTTAAACAAGCAAAGTTTGTGCAAAACTGAATAAAGCGAAGTAAGCTTAGAGGCGGGAAATTTGATTTTAGGATCGGTTGGCCACTCACGAACTTCATTGTGAGTTAAGAACTTGGCCATCACATCTTTATTGCAATAGAAACTCTCCTCATTAGTATTGGGCATACCTAAGGCTTTGTTAATGATTTATGGGTTAAAGAGATACACTCGACCCCTAACAAAAACCTTACCAAATTCGGGAGAGAGATCATTGTCCAGATTAGGGCCCAAGTTGGCATAAAAATTCCTCACAATTTTGTCAACAAAGGCTTTGGCTTGGGTATTTGGAATAAAAAATTTTCGGTCCTCAAAGAATTGAAACACACCATTATTCTTCAAATCAATCTCATCTATATTTTTCTCTTCCCAAAACGGGGTTTTGCTATGTTTTAGCCAAAACGACATACCCGAGTCTTTGAAAAATTCTAGAGAGAAGTGCGGTAAAGAGAAAGCATCATAATCCTCTACAGGAATTTTCTCATAATCAGATTCATCACTAGAATCAGAAACATGAGGAGAAGAGTGGTGTACCTCCTGGGATTTTGATCGAGTCTGAGCTGGATGAGGTGTTGCCGAATCTGCTGTCCTCTTCCTGGCAATACTTGGGTGAGCACTCTGTATACCTTTTCCTTTGGCCAGCCTTTGTTTAGCAGCGGCTAGGGTTTCACTGTGGTGACCCAAAAAATCTCAATACCATAAATAATCAAAATATTACCTTTACATGTCCAAACTACTATACAAAGCCTCACCACAAAAATAAACACAAGTTCCACGTCCAGTCACGAGACAAAGTCCTATTTCCATAATTAAATCCAATAGTACTATACAAAATCTCACTACAAAAATATACAAAAGCTCCGTAGAGCAACTACCCCAAAAGTAGACAACCTGTTCGAAGAATCTCAGCCGCATACGATCTCACAACGAACTATCACTTGCTTCTTGAGGGGGGGGGGTTTAAGGAAAAACAAGTTGAAAGGAAAGGGGTGAGAAAGAATCTCAGTAAGTTACTCATGTACTACATGGCATGGCAATATGCATAACAACATAAAGGATAATAAACCAGTAGCACATAGTCAAGCAACGGAATTAAACACATTACAAAGGATACTGAGCCCAGGTTCTCGTAAGGATATAATTTCTGAAGCTTCAAAAAACCGTGCAATATATATATATGAACATTTTAAAATTAAAGAGGGGAATAGTAACTTACCTATTCCGAAGAAATTATCGATAAAACTAGATTCTAATCGGATAGAAATGCTCTACTCAACACCCTGAACATTTTGGTATATTTAGATTTTTAAAATGGAAGAGAAATTGAAAAGAAAGAAAATCAATTTGGGGAAGAACTCTTACCTTCTTCCAAGCTAGACGTTGAAGATGAAGAATCTTTGCTTGGCTACTCTTGATCTACTCTTCACAAGGAACAACTAAATGAAATTTCCTCTTGATTTGGGTAAGAAATGGTGATGAATATGGAGGTCAAGGAGGAGTCTGTCTCTCTAACTCTCAAGCTCACCAAGAAGAACAAGAAAGAAGGGGAAAGTGAAGTTAGATAACATGAGCTGAGATTTTCCACCCAAATATCCCCACAAGAATCATAATATCCCCTCAACAAAGAATAGGAAAAAAAATTAACCCTTGAACCAATATTTACACTAAGGCTCCCTAAGATTCTAACTTAATTAAAGACACCCTAATAATGCTAGACACATTACTAGAATAAAATAACTAACACATATTTGACAAGTAATAATGCAATGCAAGTAAATATATAATGCACCCAATTACTCAAATAATGATTAAAAAAAATAGAGTCCGAATTTGGGGTCGTGACAGTCACTCCTCCTTAAGAAAATTTCGTCCCGAAATTTAGGTGAACTTACCCGAAGACCAAATAACCAAGGATGTTGTCCGCTCCATCTCCTCCCGAAGTTCCCAAGTTGATTCCTCCACACTACTCGAACAAGTGGGATATTCTATTTCTCTCTTTTGAACTTTGGTGTCAATCACCCGATACAACCAGGAATCCTAATTTTTTCCGTTAAACCATTTTGAGGACTGCTAAGGTAAATCCTTTTAAACATAACATCTCTCACTTAATTTCAAAATCTCATCTTTTCGAGCCCAGTCCGGACATGTTGCCAATTACACATTCTAAACCTCAATAAAGTAACCTTAAATAATACTTACAACATGATAATTTCCCATACTTGACCTTCTGCAATCACTAGCTCAACCACTAATTAAAATTCCTACCCAGAATCAAAGAATCCAAATTGTTCCTAAGACATAATTCTCGAGGTATCACAAACCTGTCTCATTCACAACCTTAATTGCACTGTAAAGATACTTCCATTAGTAAGCCGTACACTTAGTCTTGCTTCTCCAAAAGAAATCTAAAATAATAACATAGTTATCATTAATAAAGTGTGAACCATCTCAACTTAATTAACTCCTCAAACTGTGAAAAGCTAAAGAAATTCTCCATTTCGATAATATTCACCAAAGTGACTATGTCTCCAAGAATTACATTTATAGTGTCTTCTCTTTAGTTAACACCTTAAACCAATGGTACAGTGTAAGCTCAAAAATTCTAATACAAAATGTCCACTTAAATTCATCCATATTATAATAATATCATTGCACTATTCCAACCTTTGAAACCAAAACAACTCCATATACTCTATTAATCCATTAAAGAAACAAAACAATCTAAATTTTACCTTCAAAAGATTTCCTCTAAATTCCAATTTAAGTTAGAACCCTTGCTTAAATACCCAAAAGAATTTAACAAATTCTAAATCTCCAATAGCAGACAACTTAGTCGTTGACATTTATATTTACTATCACAATAGTACCTTAATTGCCCAGTAGTATTACTAACATAATGATCCAATTAGAAAACATCATATATCAAATGACCCAAAACAAAACATAGTATCCTTTAATTAGCCCAAATATATATATCCAACTTTATTTACTCATCCTCAACCCAAGTAAGAAACTCCAAAAGAAAAGAATTGCATATAATAGAAGTCAAACGAAATTTAACTAATTGATTCCCTTAAATGTGGACTGATCAAAATCATATAACCCCTCAACTAAAACCCAAGAATGCCCTTAATATCATTCGGGTTATTACATTTTAACCCTTTAAAATATGCTTAGTCCGCTAAACTTAACGCGTCTACAATCTTAAATGATTATTACTTCCCAATATACTCATATTGCTATAACTCAAATCCATTTATGTACTAAAATGATCACATAATAATAACTAGCACAAAACAAAATCTTTATGTCCAATAAATTTCGTTCTCTAGAATCCAAAAGTATGAATTGTTACTCTCTTTCCCAATTTAATAAATTTAATCCTTCAAGATAAAACTTACTTATCAAATAACTAGAGTTCTACGATGCATCTGGTGCTCACTCCATAACAATTACTTAAGGATAAGCCATTTAACCAATTATCAATAACTATTATCGACTTAAACTAATACTTCGAATATAAAATAATTATTCCATCAAAATTTCAAAACAGACCCTTTTCATTTAATGAGATAACCCATCTTGAGTCAAAACCCTTAGTGATAAACCTATGAACCAATAAATTCTGCCAATGGTACGTAAGAGGAATTTCAAATCGGTTAAATGAGGCTCTCTATCCTAAACCAAAGATTTCAATCGCCACAAACCATAGCTTGGACTCAAAACGCCTTAAAACTCAATGCTAGCTTCCAATGTAACATATCCTAAATGCTTAATATTACCCAATCAATTTTTATATTTCTTCATGTCAAACAAAACTGATGCACTCCACGAAGATATCCTAAACATGATAAATTTCTCATCAAGTAATTTCTCAAGTTGAATTTTTTTAATTCTCTTAGCTCGACCGATGACGTACGGATATTGATCTAGATACCAACACTGCATCATTGCGCCATAACCCCTCAATCTAACCCAAGTTTTCTCCTTTAAGTACTATATACTATTCAGTAGAAAATATATCTAACATCTCACAAAGAATGAATACGTCCTCCAGGTTTAGTGTAGACATCCCAATACCAATCACGTAAACTAAACACTAAACACTACTTTGTGATAACAGTTTTCATACTTCTAATGCAGAACATGAATATCATATATAGATCTATTATGCTCCTATACAAGATCAAGCATACTGACATAAGAATATGCACCACCCATTGTGGTGAGCAGAAAATACTTAACACATAGAAACCCGACCATACTACATATCAAATCAATGACCCGTACAGGTGATATGACTACATCAATGCATAACTTCTAGGGTGTTACCGCCCACAACTCTACCGAGTTTCTTATAACTACATTTAGCAATCCCGCAGGCTCTTAGTAGTGAATACACCTCCACGAAGATCAAAGAATAAAGGAAAACATGCCTATATAGCACGACACAACAAAATAGACATGCTTAAGTCTTTAAAGACTCACACTCTCTATTCTTAAACCATCTAACCTCAATTGGACCAAGCTTATCAATACTAGTCATACGCCTAATCGAACAACAATTAAAGAAACACTCGACGTCAATATCACACTCATAAATTAACCCACTAAAGCCAAAAACCCACTCCAGGCTTAGAGACAGTCCCTGAAATTATAATTATGGGTATACCACAAGGACTCACATCCCAAAAATCGAATACCAATCAATCATGCTATACAACTCGGTGCACTACTTATGTCCAAGTCTAGTGGTCAAACCATATCCTACATTCTTAATCTCAATGGTTCTAGCTCAAAAGAACTAAAATCGAGTCACCAATAATTCATAAAAACCGGAGTTCTACCAAGAAATTCCATAATTATTGTGCTGCTTAATACTTTCTCTACTATCATTCCCCTTAACATCATTCCATATTCATATGTAAATTCCACTATTTTCAGTAACCTGTCTCCGTCTCTCGTCCCATCCCAAGAACGACCAACCCAAAATATTTCTTACTCTAAAGGCCCAAATAATCATCATTCTTCTTGCAATCCCCACTGGCCCAATACAATAATTTCCTATAAATGTCCCAAAAATTAAATAATTACTACTTAAAATCTTAATAATTTTCTCCCTAGAAGGAACTCATCCTCGAATTCAATCTTAACTCCATCTCACAAATCCGTTAGGCTTATATTCCACAAATTCTCAACACCAAATGCAACTAGTTGTCCTCAAGAAAGCTTAGTTTTCCTAATCGCTCAAAATCGTAATATATGACCAACCTATTCAATATCAGAGTTCCTATCCCTTTCAAGATCTAAAACCATAGCTCTGATACCAACTGTGGTGACCCGAAAAATCTCAATACCATAAATAATCAAAATATTACCTTTACATGTCCAAACTACTATACAAAGCCTCACCATAAAAATAAACACAAGTTCCACGTCCGGTCACGAGACAAAGTCCTATTTCCATAATTAAATCAAATAGTACTATACAAAATCTCACTACAAAAATATACAAAAGCTCCGTAGAGAAACTACCCCGAAAGTAGACAACCTGTTCGAAGAATCTCAGCCGCATACGATCTCACAACGAACTATCACTTGCTTCCTGGGGGGGGGGGGTTAAGGAAAAACAAGTTGAAAGGAAAGGGATGAGAAAGAATCTCAGTAAGTTACTAATGCACTACATGGCATGGCAATATGCATAACAACATAAAGGATAATAAACCAGTAGCACATAGTCAAGCAACGGAATTAAACACATTACAAAGGATACTGAGCTAAGGTTCTCGTAAGGATATAATGTCTGAAGCTTCAACAAACCGTATCAACATTTGTAGCAGGGGTTCCAGAACCAACAACAACCAAACAATAACAAGGAGTAAGTGACACAAAGTCACACCCCAAAACAAGTAGCTATAATGCTCACCAAAGGGAGCTAGCTCATCCCAACTAATGGCCAACTGGAAGGGGAAAACCAGGGTTACCAGTGGAGACGTTATAATGTACTTGGCTCGTGTGCCATTATAATCACCCTCCACTGCCCGACTCAACCAAGTAAGACCAGTTGGACCCTTTCTAAACTATTGCACAAACGGTACATAATTCCACAAGAGGGAATCATGCCAAACACATCAGAAAGATGATAAAATTTCTCATGAAGAGTTTAACAACATTGTGCAATAATTAATCAAACAATAGGATTTTAAAGTAGGAAATCCCATAAATACATCACAAGGATAAAACACATCAAATGAACCTAAAAGGTTACACATCTCAACTTGATCACAAACGGGCCATTCCAAAACTTTCGTGCCCTAAAACACCTATCGGAGTGCCATAAGGTAAAACCCGAAGCCTAGCCACGCATTGAATCTAATCAAGTCGAATAGAACCATTTTATATTTCTAGATAATTATACATCCAACAAAACCACTGCATAGTATTCGAAAAGAGCTTTCCAACGATAGTTTACACGCCTAAAATGGAGTCCGGATGAAGAAGTTATGGCCTCCGGAAGATTGAGCGTAAAACGGACAATTTGCAAAAGAATAGGGTGCGCGCGCCCCCTCCCAAAAGGGTGCGCGCGCCCCCTTTGATCAGAAGGAAAATTGACAAAAGGGGATATAAGGGTGCGCACGCCCCCTCCCAAAGGGTGCGCGCGCCCCCTTGCGCGATTCAGCCATTTTTGCAGATTTCCTGGGTTTGTGAACAAGGGTACCTACATCCTAAGCCTAAGGTACAAACATACCAAGCATCACCCAAAACCCAGCTGTAACAAGCTCACCCACACAACACCTTTCTTTATCTTTCAACACAATACTACCAACTAGGTTCAAAAACATCACAAACATCAATTTTCTCAAATAACATCAAGAAGCAATAATCACCCAACAAATACACCATGCAATATATATATATGAACATTTTAAAATTAAAGAGGGGAATAGTAACTTACCTATTCCGAATAAATTATCGATAAAACTAGATTCCAATCGGATAGAAATGCTCTACTCAACACCCTGAACATTTTGGTATATTTAGATTTTTAAAATGGAAGAGAAATTGAAAAGAAAGAAAATCAATTTGGGGAAGAACTCTTACCTTCTTCCAAGCTAGAAGTTGAAGATGAAGAATCTTTGCTTGGCTACTCTTGATCTACTCTTCACAAGGAACAACTAAATGAAATTTCCTCTTGATTTGGGTAAGAAATGGTGATGAATTTGGAGGTCAAGGAGGAGTCTCTCTCTCTCTAACTCTCAAGCCCACCAAGAAGAACAAGAAAGAAGGAGAAAGTGAAGTTAGACAACATGAGCTGGGATTTTCCACCCAAATATCCCCACAAGAATCATAATATCCCTCAACAAAGACTAGGAACAAAATTAAACCTTGAACCAATATTTACACTAAGGCTCCCTAAGATTCTAACTTAATTAAGGACACCCTAATAATGATAGACACATTACTAGAATAAAATAACTAACACATATTTGACAAGTAATAATACAATGCAAGTAAATATATAATACACCCAATTACTCAAATAATGATTAAAAAAAAATAGAGTCCGGATTTGGGGTCGTGACATTCACTGTCTTGTTCATCCACCCAATCATCAAAGTCATCATCGAGATTTTCTTTTTCCACAGAGTAATTCTCATCCGAAGCATGTAGAGATGACAAGCTTTGAGAATCTTCATCCGAGACTTCGACTGGATCAGAAGGAGTGTTGGTGTTGGCCTTGTTGAATATAGCCCTAAGCCGACTGGATGTTCGTTTTCTTGGAGCTTGGGTTACTGGAGGTTGAGAAGAAGAAGGGGATTTTCTCTTCTTCTTGGTGGCCTTTGTGGTTGCTTCAGCAGGTTGGGAAGGAGCCATGGTGGGCGGAGCTTGGGCGACTGGAATTGGAGGCGGACCGGACACCACAATCGCTAGAGAAGGCGGTGATGTCACCGGTGTTGTCGCTGGTGATGTCTCCATGGGAGAGAAAAAACTAGCTTCACCACTACTAGGAGAAACTTCTATAGGCTCAGAAAAGGATTTGGATGGAGAAGCCATTGAAGAAAATGAGAAGAGAAAGAAGAAATTTTGAAGAGGGCTTTCTAGAGATTGAGAGATTGAGAGAGAGAGAGACCAACGAGGGAGAGAGAGATCGGCGAAAGAGGAGGGGGAGAGGGTTTAGGATATTTTTAGGAAGTATTCAAATGGAAGTTAAATACTCATTATAAGATAACTCTTCCTATTCCTAAAAACACTCAACTCCCCCTATTTCCTAGCTAGATAGTTTAACTCTATCACATCACTCACAATTTAATCAAAACAACCGGCCATTATCCCCAAAAATAGAATTTTTTTAAATAAGAGAAAAATAAAAAATAACTAGGAGACTTCGGCATAGATGACCAAATCCCACAAATTTTTGAGTTTGATTTTAAATTTTACTCCAAAATTTTAGGGATGAAGTTACCTAATTAAATTCACCAAAAAATAACAATGAATTTAATAAAGACTTTTTGAAATTCAAAACGCCTCAAATTATAAAGGACTTTCGGACTTTCAAAATTTAAATATTAATTCCGAGAAAACAATAAATAAAAAAAATAATATGTCACATACTAATGTGTTATTGGCAATGATGGTAACACTTTAGAAAACACATAGGTCAAATATCCCCTTGATAAAAACTTTTTACTTTAAAAACAATCCTCATTATCAACACTTGAGGCCAATTGCTAGGCTTCTTTATTTAAGCAATTAAGGCAAAAACAGGCTTCTCAAATTCAAATTCTTGAGGCATAGCAAGCCTTAATTAAGAGTGTCTGAGGTAAAATAAATCTAACAAGTTAGATAAAATAAGCTTGTTCTTCATCTTCAAGCACTTTAAAATAATCATAATTTACACTTTAAAATCTACAAGAGAGCATCGTAGTAACGAGCTCCGTGCTCCGAGACCTTATAAAGTGTAAAAAAATGCTTTAGTGATTTGTACCTTTCAAGTAGGATACACTGTAGTAGCGAACTCCATGTTCATAATATTTAGTACGAAATCACTAGATAGTATCTCCTTCTGGCAAGAGTGCATCGTCGCAGCGAACGCCGTGGTCCGAGTTACTCAGGAAATACTATAAGTGATTTTTGCCTTTTATTTTTATCACAAAAATTAGTGACTTTGTCACTTTTGAGTACAAAGGAGATTTGACAAACATGTTAACCAAGTATAAACCTACCAAAACAAAAAGGTCAGCATGTGCCGTCGCAAGGACTTAAAAAGAGAAACATTTTTTTTATTATTATTAAACAGTGTTACGAGAAGTGTTGACAACACTCAGGATAACATTCAAAAATAGCAGATTAAAAAATACAAAGACCAAGAGATCTTTTCAAACTTGAAAATCTCTCGTTGTCAATGGCCTTGGTAAAAATATCAGCAAGTTGATACTTAGTATCAATATGCTCTATGTTTATCAAATATTTTTCAACCAAGTCTCTTAGAAAATGGTGATGGATATCAATGTGTTTAGTACGAGAATATTGAACCGGGTTTTTTGAAATGTTTATAGCACTTAGATTATCACAATACATGGTCAAGATATTACTATCAAGACCATAGTCGTCTAACATGTGTTTTAACCAAATGAGTTGGGAACAACAACTACCGGCCGTGACATATTCGGACTCGGCTGTCGAAAGAGACACATTTTTTTACGACTATACCATGACACTAAATTATTACCCAAAAAGAAACACCCCCCACTAGTACTTTTCCTATCATCCATGTCACCCGCCCAGTCAGCGTCACTAAAACCAACAAGATTGGTATTAGTATCCTTAGAAAACCATATACCTAAATCACTCGTGCCTGACACATATTTGACCATCTTTTTGACAGCATTTAGATGAGAGATTTTAGGACTGGCTTGATAGAGTGCGCATACGCACACACTGAACATTAAATCTGGATGACTCGCAGTAAGATAAATGAGACTACCTATCATTGAGAGATATAAGGTTGGATCCACATCGTCCCCCACTTGGTCCTTTCCCAACTTTAGTGTATAACCCATTGGTACTTTAGACGCCTTGGCATGCTCCAACCCGAACTTTGTTACCAAACTTTTCGCATACTTGCTTTGGGAAATGAAGATCCCTTCATTCGATTGTTTCACCTGCAAACCAAGGAAAAAGTTTAGTTCCCCTATCATACTCATTTCAAAAGTTGATGACATGGCATCCACAAATTTTTTCAAATCCGTTTCGGATGTGGAGCAAAAAACAATGTCATCAATATATATTTGAGCTATGATAAGGGTTTTACCATTTGTTAAGATAAACAAAGTTCTATCGGTTTCTCCTCTAATAAAACTATATTCCAACAAAAATTGAGTTAAGCGACCATACCATGCTCGAGGAGCTTGTTTCAAGCCATATAAGGCTTTTATAAGCTTATAAACATGATGTGGTTTGAATGGGTCTTCAAAGCCTTTTGGTTATTCAACATATATTTCTTTATCAATGTACTCATTCAAAAATGCTCCTTCATATCCATTTGGTGTAATGTGATTTTAAGATTTCTATAGCCAAGAGGAGTCTTATGGACTCAATTCTAGCCACAAGTGCGAAGGTCTCATCATAATCGATACCTTCAACCTGTGTGTAGCCTTGAGCCATAAGACGAGCTTTGTTACGAACAACGTTACCCGTTTCATCACTTTTGTTTTTGAAAATCCATTTGGTCCCAATAACATTGGTGTTAGCGGGACAGGGAACTAAAGTCCAAACATTATTTCGGTTAAATTGTTCAAGCTCATCTTGCATAGCTTGAATCCAAAAATTGTCTTTTAAAGCATCAATCACATTCTTAGGTTCTAAGGTAGAGGTACAACAAGAGTACTTCACCTTTGCATATGTGGTAGACATACACACATATCTTACCATTTCCTGGTAATTTATTGGTTATTTGTTTCTTGTTTGAATTCCTTCACTTACCTCCCCTATTACTTGTGTAGAAGGATGATTCTTTCTTATTCTGGCTGGGGGATCTCTCCTTATAATTTCATGAACCTCTGCACCGTTTGGATTTTCTTCTTCTGTTTCAGCAGCTGTACTGGAGTCAGGTGTTACCGGAAGTGTTGCCTAGTCAGTGGTAACACTTTGGTCAGCACCTGCGTCATCAACAGAATTGAAATTTTCGCTGTTATCATTCAGCTCATCCAACAGAATAAAAGGGGGATTCCTGATGTCCTTCACCTGCAATACTCGACAGGTCATCAAAAGCAATGTTAACTGATTCTTGGATAGTTTTCAACCTTAGATTGTACACCCTATATGCTCGACTATTTTAAGCATACCCAAGAAAAATTGCCTTATCACTCTTAGAGTCAAAATTTTTCAATTGATCCCGGTCATTTAAAATGTAACACACACACCCAAAAACATGAAAATAATGAACCTTAGGCTTCTTGCCATTCAAAATCTCATAAGATGTCATAGTGGTACCGGGTCTTAAGAAAACTCTATTTTCCGTGTGACAAGCGGTGTTTAGTGCTTCGGCCCAAAATCTTTTATAAATTTGTTTAGAAAACAACATTACACGGGCCATTTCAAGTAAAGTCTGATTTTTCCTTTCGGCAATCCCATTTTGTTGAGGAGTTTTGGGTGCCGAAAATTCATGGTGGATTCCCATTTTCTCACAAAAGGAAGTAAAGGAAGCATTTTCAAATTCTTTACCATGATCAGATCTTATACGAGAAACAGAAGCACAAAACATGTTTTTAATTTTTGAGTGTAAGATTTTAAATTTTTCAAAAGCCTCAAATTTTTTTTTAATAAAAAGATCCAAGTGAACCTAGAAAAATCATCAACAACTACCAATGAATATTTCTTACCACCCAAACTATCAACCTCAACCGGACCCATTAAATCCATATGTAAAAGTTGAAAACAATGTGTTGTTCCAGAGTACTGCTCATGGTATTGGGCAGCACTGTGAGCAACACGAGTTTGTTTGCCTTTAAGACAACCTTCACAAATGATTTTGTTTTTAAAGTCCAAGTTAGGAACTCCTTGAATAGAACCAAGCTTAACAATCTTTTCAATGTTTTAGAAATTTACGTGTCCCAACTTTTGGTGCCACAAAGTGGTGACATCAACTCTCACGGAGTTGCATACCTGTTTGTCTTCAACACAATAACAATTGTAAGTTGATCTAGTACCTGTCATCACCCACTTGTTAGTACGATCAAAGACCTCACAAGTATTTTTGTTGAATTTCACCTCTAAATTGTCATCACAAAGTTGGCTTATACTAATTAAATTAGCCACAAGACCATCTACATGTAAGACATGTTTTAAGGCAGGGAAACCGGGCACATTTAGTATTCCTTTACCAATTATCTTTCTCTTACTTCCACCACCATAAGTAACATTACCTCCAAGAACTGATTCATAGTCTTTTAAAAACAATTTTGTTCCTGTCATGTGACGTGAACACCCACTATCAAAGTACCATGAACCTTCAACATTAGTTCTTAAGGTAGTAAAAACAACATCACATCTTTGATTTTTTTTAGCTCTCCATTCTTTTTTTCTTTGATTCTTGTTTCTCTGACAAACAGTGTTATCAGAAGCAGTGGGTAACACTTCAGGTAACACTGAGGAACTGGACCACTTTCTTTTTAGAAAAGAATTACAATTGTTTTTAAAATGTTCAGTAGTGTGACAATAAGTACACACTTTTCCTTTGTCAGAGGTTTTGGAAGAAAAATCTTTATTATTTCCACGTTCATTTAAAAAACATGTTTGATTATTATCCAAAGATAAAGAAGAAATGATATTATCTAAAGAATCTTGAAAACCAATACCTGCCTTGAGAGGTTTACTTAACATGAGGATCTCATCCAGTTTTGTAGACCTCGTGTTGAGTTTCTTGAGTGTGGTTTCAGCAAGAGACAATTTGGCCGTGACCTTCTCCAGCTCAGCATCCTTCTTTGTGAGTTGGATTTCAAGAGTAGCCACGCCAAGCCTTAGTTGCTGAGTTTTTTTGGTCAAGAATTGCACCATGCTATGCTCCTTCTTGTATTATTCAAGAATGTCCTCATAAAGATTCCTTAATCCTCTTATGAGTTCATCCTTACTCATCTCAGAATCATCTTGAGAACTTCCTGCATCCAGATTAATAGATCCCATAAAACAAACATCATTAGTAAAATTGAAATCATTATACCTGCTGGGTGTTATCACAGGTGTTACCCCACTTGGGTTATCACTTGGGATAGCACTTTCTGTGTCCGAGTCACAAACAGTGACAAACATGGTTGTCTCATCTGGGTTTTGAGCATGGTCCACTCCTTCTTCTTCATTGTCACTGAGAGACACCCATAAGCCCTTACCCTTCTTCCTCAGATTTTTTGTGCATTCATTGGCATAGTGTCCCCATCCCGAACACGTATGGCATTGAATGGAGTCAAGGTAATTGGAATTTGAACTTGACTGATCGGAGGATGCCCTACGGATTGGGTTTGCTTTCTGAGTGGTTGGGAGTGACCTTGGCATCGAATCATACACCTTGGTTTGTTGCTCCTTTGCTTTTAGCTGTACATTTTCTTTGTTAAAATTTCTTAACATAGAGTTATATTTTCTAGAAAGTAAAGAAACACTAGCATTTTCATCCATTTCTTCAAAAACCTCTTCTTTTTCAACAATCGAGGGTTTAATTTTCAAAGCAACACTTTTTCCTTTAATAGCATCACTTTGATCAGAAAGGTTTAATTCGAAATTTTGCAAAATACTCATCAAAGTATTTATATCCATGGTTGCAAGATTGTGAGCCTCTTCAATAGATGAAACTTTTATATTGAAGCGCTCAGGAAGAGTTCTAACTGCTTTTGAAACAAGTTGTTTGTTAGTAAAAGGTTCACTCAAAACTTGACATTTATTAGCAATATCAAAAAGTTTTTCAAAATATGAAGTAATATCTTCATTTTCACTCATCCTCAATCTTTCAAATTTGCTAGTGAGCCTCCTAAGCTTGGTTTCACGCACACTACCATCACCTTCACAAAATCTTTGTAAAGTATCCCATGCCTCCTTAGCAGTGGGAGTATTTTGAATTAGTTTAAAAATATGCATATCAACTCACTCATAAATGGCATTAAGTGCCTTCTCATTGAAACTAGCTAGGTTGTTTTCCTCATTAGTGCAATCGGATTTAGGTTTGACTTGAAAGTCACCATCTTCATCCGGCGGTAACAATGGGACAGAATAACCATTCATAATAGATCGCCAAGCCCGGATATCAATTGATTTGATATACGAACGGAGGCGGATCTTCCAATAGGTGTAATTCGAACCATCAAGAACTGGAAGCCTCTTTTGATTAGGATTTGCAGGATCATAAGCCATGACAAACTGGACCGAAGTACTTAGTATATCAAGTAACCAGCTCTGGTGCCAATTGAAAAAGTGAGTCGATGGCTTAAGACAGAAAGGAAGTGTTATCAAAGCTGTTGCCACTACAACAATAACACTTCGGGCAACACTTAACACACACGAACAGAAAACAAATTCTAAAAAGAGTTTGCAGTGGAAAATCACACAAGAATTATTTTTCTTAAGATATACAAATTATATATCTTGAGGGATGCCTCAAAAGGCGAGACCTTCACTAATAATATGAAATGAGTACAAGGCTGAGAGTTCCCTAATGCTATTATAATGAAAGCTTTGTGGAACGACTAAGACTATACACGAGACCCTATCCTAGCCAAGAGTAACTCATAATACTCTATTACAAGAATGGAAAGGTTTGGGAAGACGGGGTTTATCAGAACCAAGGAGTGTATAGGCTTTTCTTGTGTGAGGAGTATGTTTTATTTGCTTCAAGTGTTGTATCTTCAAACACATCCTCCTTGCTATTTATAGGCTTGAAGTACTTGGGGAATACTTCAATAATGACTTGGGGAGTGGATAAAAACGTGGTGGAGTGGAGAGGTGGAGTGGCCGAACTTGGGGAGGTTATTATCCACATTTCCTAAAATGTAGGAACAAACTCTTTGTGCCCAAGTATTTGCATAGCCTTCTTATACCTTCTAGCTATCCACGCCTTGTACATTCTTGATCAACAATCAGTCCTTTGAATGGGTCAATTCACATGTGTTTGTTGTTGCTTTAAATCCCACATGTTTATGAATAAAATCCACTTTTATTCATAATCTCTTCTTTTAACTTCCTTGTAATATTCTAGTATAGTATATACCTGAAATTGGACCAACAATAAACACAAAACTTTCAATAATATTAGACATTAGTACATCAATTATTTATGAAGAAAATATCCAAATATAATCCCAGACAGTCCGTCGGGTATCACTGGGACAGTGTTGGCAGCACTTGTGGTATCACCACATTCTACACTTACAATGATCACCATTTACATAGCCACATTACAATTTTTTACATGGAGAGACATGAAGAATGAAGGATACCTATCCATTAGTTGACTAGGTCCCAAACTAAATCACATAATCATCTACATTGCTAATGTGTCCAAGTTTACATAGAGATTTTTACCTAGTTTATGGGATGAGGTTGTGCTTCCTTTGTCTTGCTATGGGAAGACTTCTTCTTGATTGAGTTTAGAGAGTATGAGTTGATTGAAGGTTTTCTTGAGTTTTGTGTAGGATTTGAGTTTGTAGGTTGGTTTGAGTAAGATTCTTGGAGTATTTAGGTGTTGTAGAAGTGGTGGAGGTAGGGATGGCAACGGGGCGGGTTTGGGACGGGTTTGGCATTTCCCAAACCCGATCCAACTTATTTTCTCCTAGACCCGAACCCGCCCCGCCCCGCCCCGCCTTGGTTACCATTAAACCCGAACATGCCCCGCCTGTTGGTAGTGGTGCCCTAGGCACGTTTAATAAACATTGTAATTGTTATCATTTATTTCATATCAATAAAGAGATGGTTTTGATTATTATTATTGTTCATGTTTACTTATAATAATCTCCGTCCCTAGTACTTGTTAAGCACTAGTATAAAGGCTAAATGATCATGCGATGATCATGTTAGATTTATGGGTACTTGTTTGGAACAAGGTACTGGACATGACCCGCTGTATGAGATTTATGTCATGGTCTATGTCGAACATATATCTCATATTAGTTATGTCATTTGAATCCTTAGACATGAAGTTATTTTAGTCTTCCACTTGATGAACATTATGTTTGACATATTCAAACGCTACCTTTAACCGGGAAGTTATAAAGGGTATGATTGGCATAATCGGATTCACGTAGGGAAGAATAATAAGCTAAATGGATTTGTCCCTCTTCGGAGAGATGTCAAGCTTGGGCCTCTCGTAGGAATGGTGTTGATGAAATGTTCGGCCGGACTCAAATGAATTGATTGGATCAATGGCATTTGGATTATCAACATATTCGGAATCGAGAAAGTATTGAACAAAACAAGTTGACTGTTTGACCATGACTTGTGTTCAATGACGTCGAGGACAAAGGGATTATGACATATTCTAAAGGAATGCGAACTTGTATCTAGTTATACTATTTGGGTAGGTATGACGGTTTGCTAGAACCTAATCATATCTTATGGTTTCATGTTTGAACCCATTGCCAACTTAGTATAATCCTAGAGGGTCACACACAATAGAACGAATCTTTAAAAGGACTAAATTGGAATTTTGGAAATTCTGGACATTCTGGGGAAGTGGGCGACCGCACAGTGCCGACTGGGCGGCCGCACACTTAGCTCAGATTTGTACCAGTTTGTTTCAGATAAATGTGCGACCGCACAGTGTATTCTGGGCGGCCGCACAGTACTGTCGGCTGGCACTTTCCTAATTCGATTTGGAATGTCTTTTGACACAAGATTCCTATTTGGAATAGGTCTTGCTTGTGTATAAAAGGATTAGTTCGGCCAGAACTTCAGAGATAGCCTTTTGTGAGTCTCCAAAGAGTTTGAGAGAGGTTTTACTTTGTTCTAAGACATCTTGGTCAAAGAACAAAATAATACACAAGAGAGAAAATTTCATATAGTTCAAATTCATTGTGAAAACGTGTTTCACAATTTGGTCTAGCAACCAAGATCAAAGAAGTTCCTTTGATATTCGTTCGAAGTGTGGATACCGCTAGAGGGTGAAAATCATCATCTTCAAACTTCGTGTTCAAGCTTTGTGATCGTGATCAAGTCTTCAAATCTCCACCAAAGACCAAGAGAAAATTTAATAGCCATCAAGGGTTAGTTTTATCCTATATTCATGTTATTGTATTTGATTTAATCATATGAACGGATCTATGGGCTTTGGGTTTCAAAATTTTAAATGTTAAATTCCGCTGCGCATGTTACTTGGAAACCCAACAGTGGTATCAGAGCCCCGTTCATGTTGATTATTTCAATACCTAGATCATGTTATATGTATATAAATTGTTTATGTGCCTAGCATGATATGAATATTGGAATATATGATGCTTATGTGTTTTGTGATTTTATGTGGTTTATTGTTTTGCAACTTTAATCGCACAACTCAATCTCAATAAATAAATTATGGTGGATTCAGAATTGTTGATTATTAATTTTTGATTGGATCAAAGTTTTAATAATCGGGGAAAAACGATTTTGAGACAAAATTTTCGAACTTGAAAATTCTGCACCTTCTGATGGCCATGGGCGACCGCACAGAAGATTCTGGGCGGCCGCACAATTTTTTGGGCGACCGCACAGATATTTTTGGGCGGCCGCACAAAGAGATCAGAAGGTCTGATTTTGGTCAAAAACAGAATCTGGAATTTTTCGAAAAATTCAACAAAACCAGTAACAGAACCAGTCCAGACTTGCTGATCTGGAATGGGTTTTAGGTAGTTGGTTTGTGTGTGGATTTTGGGGTTTGATTTTCCTATTTGTTTTAGTCTTGTGATTCTAAGATTGGTTCAAGGTTTGGATGGCTAGTCTGCGTTCATCGAGATTGTGTTTCCCAAACTTGATCGCAATCAAAGTTTCAAAGATAAAACGAAGTTAGAATTATGAAGAGTTCATAATTGCTAAAATTGAGAAACAAAGTTCTTGATTCAATGATTGGAGATCCATGTGGAATTGTGAATGCAATTGGCCTACGTTCATCGAGACCATCTATTGCTTAGTTTCGGCCACATGGACTACTTTCTTGGTTTCTTGAATTAGTGCAGGATTGTGGTTGCCTAATGGCTTAGTTCGACCACACTTCTTGTTGTCTTGATTTGGAGATAATAACCAAAGTTGAAATAGTCTCATCCTCATAATTATAGAGAAACTAATGACACATAAATATCATGCTTAAATTAATAGAGATTAATTTAGTGGCTAAACTTGATGTGTAACATGTTTATATTATGTGCTCATAAATGTGTTATATGCTATATATGATGAACCTTCAAAGAAAGTTTTAAGTCTTTTATTGCCATGCCATGATTAAAACACTTGTTAGTACATGAGTGATTTTAATGTAGATTCACCCTAGCGAGATGCATTAAATTTGTTTATGTATGAGCAAGATAGATAGTGTGGGCACGCCCTAGCGGGACATATTAACTGTGCGTTTAAAATGGTTAGACTTAATTGGGCGTCAAAACAGTTTTGGGCCTAGGCAAAGATGAGGTTTAACATGCTTTTTGAAATTTGATTTCTTAAAGAATCTCATAAAAGGAACTAAGAGTCATATGAGATATGATTGACAAGAGTTGTCTACCTAATTAATTTGATTTTGTGTAATCCGCCTTAGCGGACTTGAAATTAAATTAAAGTTGGATCTTAACCCATTTAAATTATATTATACATTGGATGTATAAGAAGGTTATATAATTTAATGGGAGTATTTTCATTTGAAAAATACATTATTTATTTCTTTAATGAAAAAAAATTGGTACTTATTAAATTTTGGAAATTTTGCATATCTGTAGATAATGACTAATAACACTCAATCAATGTCGTTGCGATCGATCCTTGAGAAGGATAAGCTCGAAGAGAATGGTACCAACTTTATGGATTGGATCCGTAGCATAAGAATTGTTCTTAGGCAAGAAGATAAGTTGTACATTCTCGATGGGCCTCTCCCTGCTGAACCACCGCCTACTGCCCCTAGGGTAGAAAGAGACAATTACAAGAAACATCGTAATGATTCTAGAGATGTAAGTTGTATCATGCTTGCTGCTATGTGTTCAAAACTCCAACAAAGTTTGGAACATTTGGAAGCCTATGAGATAGGCGTGGAGTTGAGAACCATGTTTCAAGAGCAAGCTAGGCAAGAGAGGTACAAGACCATTGTTGCATTCACTACTAGTAAAATGAATGAAGGGCAACAAGTGAGTCCTCACTTTCTTAAAATGAAAGGTTATGTAGAGCACCTTGAGAAACTTGGCTATCCAATCCCATTGGAGCTAGCCACGGATCTCATTCTTAATTCATTGCCTAAAAGTTATAATCAGTTTGTAATGAATTATAACATGTATGGAATGGATAAGAATCTCTCTGAGTTGCATGGGATGCTCAAAACTGCAGAGATGAAAATTGTGGAGAAAGGTTCTCCCGTGTTCTTGGTTCATGATGGGAAGAAGGCTAATGCCAAAGGAAAGGGTAAGAAAGTTATCAAACCCAAAATAAGCAAGGCAAAGGTTGCCAAGGCTTCTGAGGCAAAACCCGATTCACAAAAGGATGCAATCTGTTTCCATTGTCAAGAAATTGGTCATTGGAAACGTAATTGCAAGGCTTTCTTGGAAGAGCAAAAGAAGAAGAAGAGCAGCAAGGCTGCGTCGACTTCAGGTATCTATATGATAGATATTCTCCTTTCTACCACTGATTCTTGGGTATTGGATACCGGATGTGGTTCTCACATTTGTCTAAATGTGCAGGGACTAAAGAATAGGAGACTGCTTAAAGAAGGTGAAGTAGATCTACGTGTGGGGAATGGAGCAAGAGTTGCTGCATTATCCGTAGGGACTTATGAAGTCACTTTACCTTCCGGATTAATTCTTGTTTTGAACAATTGTTATTATGTTCCGGATTTAAGCAGAAATATTATTTCAATTTCTTGTTTGGATAATGAAGGTTTTAAGTTTCTTATTGAGAATAAGAAATTTTCTATTTATTTAAATGATGTGCTTTATGGTATTGCTAATTCATTTAATGGCCTTTATATCTTGGATGTCAAGAATGAAAATAATGTCTATCATGTAAATAAGAAATCTAAACCTAATGATGTAAATCAGACTTATTTGTGGCATTGCCGTCTCGGTCATATTAATGAGAAGCGTATCTCAAAGCTCCATGGGGACGGACTTTTAGGTTCATGTGACCTCGAGTCATATGATACCTGTGAGTCGTGTATTCTTGGAAAAATGACTAAGACACCTTTTACCAAGCTAGGTGAAAGGGCAAGTGACTTATTGGGGTTGATACATTCCGATGTATGCGGACCATTAAGTAGCAATGCTAGGGGAGGATTTCAATACTTCATAACCTTCACTGATGATTATAGTAGATTTGGGTATGTTTACCTAATGAAACATAAGAGTGAAGCATTTGAGATATTTAGAATATTTCAAAATGAAGTAGAAAAACAACTTGGCAAAAGTATCAAGGCACTTCGATCAAATCGTGGTGGAGAATACTTGAGTCAAGAATTTGATGATCATCTAAAGAATTGTGGAATGGTTTCACAATTGACTCCACCCGGAACACCACAATGGAATGGTGTGTCTGAGAGGAGAAATCGGACTTTGTTAGACATGGTTCGATTAATGATGAGTCAAGTTGATCTTCCAATATCCTTTTGGGGTTACGCCCTAGAAACCGCTGCTTTCACACTAAATCAAGTTCCAACTAAATCGGTTCCAAAGACTCCATATGAGATGTGGAGTGGAAAGAAACCTAGTTTGTCTTTCATGAGGATTTGGGGTTGCGAAGTTTATGTCAAGAGACTTATCTCCGACAAACTAGCACACAAATCTGATAAATGTATTTTCGTGGGATATCCTAAGGAAACTAAAGGATATTACTTTTACAACCGAAAGGACAACAAAGTGTTTGTTGCCCGAACTGGTGTCTTTCTAGAGGAACAGTTTCTCTCTAAAGAAATCAGTGGGAGTAAAATAGATCTTGAAGAAATTCGAGACCCAGAAAATAACATTGAACCAATAGTGGAACGGGAACAAGAACCACAAGGAGTTGTGGACCCTGTTCAAGATACACAAGTACCTCGCAAAGCTAGTAGGGTACGATCCGAGCCCGAGAGATATGGATTTCTCATAACGGATAGTAATGAGGTAGAAATCATTGAGAATGATGAACCGTCAACCTACCAAGAGGCGATGTCTTCTCCTGATTCGGATAAGTGGCTTGGATCCATGGAATCCGAATTACAATCCATTCAAGACAATCAAGTTTGGAATTTGATTGATGCGCCCGAAGGTGTAAAAACCATAGGATGCAAATGGGTCTTCAAGAAGAAGACTGACATGGATGGGAAGGTGCATATTTACAAAGCTAGACTTGTAGCGAAAGGTTATAGGCAAGTTCATGGTATTGACTATGATGAGACCTTTTCACCCGTAGCAATGATCAAGTTTATAAGAATTTTGCTTGCCATTGCCGCATATCATGACTATGAAATATGGAAAATGGACGTCAAAACCGCTTTCCTGAATGGAAAACTCCAAGAGGATGTGTATATGACACAACCAGAAGGTTTTGAACAAGATTCTAAGGTATGCAAGTTGCAGAGATCCATCTATGGATTGAAGCAAGATTCTAGGAGTTGGAATCTCCGTTTTGATGAATCGGTCAAAGAGTTTGGTTTCATCAAGAACGAAGATGAGCCTTGTGTATACAAGAAGATTAGTAGGAGCATAGTGCTATTCCTTGTTTTATACGTGGATGACATATTGCTCATTGGAAACGACATTCCTACACTTCAGTCTGTGAAGACTTGGTTAGGAAAGTGTTTTGCAATGAAAGATATGGGTGAAGCCGCATATATTCTTGGCATTAAGATCTATAGAGATAGATCAAGGAGGCTACTTGGTTTAAGCCAAAGTACATACATTGACAAGGTCATTAGAAGATTCCGTATGGAAAATTCTAAGAGAGGCACCTTGCCCGTGTTACATGGAGTTTCTCTAAGCAAGACTCAATGTCCTAAGACAAACGATGAGCGTGAGAAAATGAATGATGTTCCATATGCTTCGGCAATTGGGTCCATCATGTATGCCATGATTTGTACTAGGCCGGATGTATCTTATGCCTTGAGCATGACAAGTAGATACCAATCCGACCCTGGCAAAAATCACTGGATAGCTGTAAAAGCGATTCTTAAGTACTTGAGAAGAACTAAAGACTCGTTTTTGGTCTTTGGAGGAATGGAAGATGATCTCGTTGTAAATGCTTACACGGATGCAAGCTTCCAAACCGACAAAGATGATAGCCGATCGCAATCGGGTTTTGTGTTTATGTTGAACGGTGGAGCTGTAAGCTGGAAGAGTTCCAAGCAAAGTACAACTGCTAATTCTACAACAGAAGCTGAGTATATTGCTGCATCGGATGCTGCAAAGGAAGCTGTTTGGATTAAGAAGTTCATAACTGAACTTGAAGTGGTTCCTAGTATTGCTAATCCAATAGACCTTTATTGCGACAATAATGGTGCTATTGCTCAAGCAAAGGAGCCTAGAGCACATCAGAAATCCAAACACATACTTAGGCGTTTTCATATCATTCGAGAGATCGTTGATAGGGGAGACGTAAATATATGCAGAGTACCTACTGATGACAATGTTGCGGACCCGCTAACAAAGGGACTTCCACAAGCTAAACATGATGGTCATGTTAGGTCCATGGGTATTAGATACATAGGAGATTGGGCCTAGGGCAAGTGGGAGATTGTTGGTAGTGGTGCCCTAGGCACGTTTAATAAACGTTGTAATTGTTATCATTTATTTTATATCAATAAAGAGATGGTTTTGATTATTATTATTGTTCATGTTTACTTATAATAATCTCCGTCCCTAGTAATTGTTAAGCACTAGTATAAAGGCTAAATGATCATGCGATGATCATGTTAGATTTATGGGTACTTGTTTGGAACAAGGTACTGGACATGACCCGCTGTATGAGATTTATGTCATGGTCTATGTCGAACATATATCTCATATTTAGACATGAAGTTATTTTAGTCTTCCACTTGATGAACATTATGTTTGACATATTCAAACGCTACCTTTAACCGGGAAGTTATAAAGGGTATGATTGGCATAATCGGATTCACGTAGGGAAGAATAATAAGCTAAATGGATTTGTCCCTCTTCGGAGAGATGTCAAGCTTGGGCCTCTCGTAGGAATGGTGTTGATGAAATGTTCGGCCGGACTCAAATGAATTGATTGGATCAATGGCATTTGGATTATCAACATATTTGGAATCGGGAAAGTATTGAACAAAACAAGTTGACTGTTTGACCATGACTTGTGTTCAATGACGTCGAGGACAAAGGGATTATGACATATTCTAAAGGAATGCGAACTTGTATCTAGTTATACTATTTGGGTAGGTATGAAGGTTTGCTAGAACCTAATCATATCTTATGGTTTCATGTTTGAACCCATTGCCAACTTAGTATAATCCTAGAGGGTCACACACAATAGAACGCATCTTTAAAAGGACTAAATTGGAATTTTGGAAATTCTGGACATTCTGGGGAAGTGGGCGACCGCACAGTGCCGAATATGTTGATAATCCAAATGATATTGATCCAATCAATCCATTTGAGTTTGGCCAAACATTTCACCAACATCATTCCTTCGAGGGGCCCAAGCTTGACATCTCTCCGAAGAGGGACAAATCCATTTGGCTTATTATTCTTCCCTACGTGAATCCAATCATGCCAATCACACCCTTTATAACTACCGTGTTAAGGCAGCGTTTGAATATGTCAAACATAATGTTCATCAAGTGGAGGGCTATAATAACTTCATGTCTAAGGATTCAAATGACATAACTAATATGAGATTTATATATGACATCGACCATGACATAAATCTCATACCGCGGGTCATGTCCAGTACCTTGTTCCAAACAAGTACCCATAAATCTAACATGATCATCCCATGATCATTTAGCCTTTATACTAGTGCTTAAGAAGCTCTAGGGACGGAGATTATTATAAGCAAACATGAGCCATAATAATAATCCTATTATCTCTTTATTATTATGAATAAAATGATAACTTATACAACGTTTAACAAACGTGCCTAGGGCACCAACACCAACACTGTCGCGCCCCGACCCATGGTCCTACTTGGCCCCACGTCCGGGACACGCACGGAAGACGTCATAAAACATTTTTAAGAAAATTTTTCGAAATATACTTTCTATAAAAAGGTTCACACAACCAACTCGATACTAAAACATGACTTCAAGTCACAAAACAACCTTTCACAAACAAGTAGTAAGCCACTTGGCTACAATTACTAACGTTACTTACTTAATTACAAACACGAACATCTACTAAAAGAGATGATACAAACCAAGTCACGGGTATACTACCCAAAAGGTATTACATTTACATAATGTATCCTTTACTTACACAACCTTTCCCAAAATGTCTTACCCAAAGATCTCCTCGACGTCCTCCCAGTGTGTGTGAACTATCCCCTGGGCTCCTTCTTATCTAAAACGGTAAACAAATAAAGGGTGAGAATAAATCTCAGTAAGTTACTAAAATGCAACTACATTACATGCTAATATGATAAACATAAAGGAACAATGCCACAAATGATCATATAGCACATAACACATAATATGAGAGGCTCCCTATCGCCAACCGTCCCATACCGGTTGGAAATAACGACCAACTCATCATACAACACATAAAGCGGAAATAAACACTCATACGTGGATACTGAGCCAAGGTTCTCAAATCAAACAATCGCCATCTGAGAGGCATCAACTGAGCAGCATCGAAGAGCTGAAACGGGTTCCGGAACCAAACAACAACAACAACAACAACGGGGAAAATGACACAAAGTCATAACCCAAAGTGCCCAACCTTTGGCCTAAGGAAGGTGGTTAAAAATGGGAAACCAATGATAGGAGCCTTATAATGTACTTGGCTCGTGAGACCATTATAATCCCTATCACTGCCCAAACACACACAAAAGTACCAGCTGGACTTTACACGCAAGCACCATATAGAAATACTTGCTTAAACAACAATCAGGGACAATGATTCCAATGTAGGGAACCATGCCAAACACATCAAGAAGATGAACTATTCCAACACATTACAAAGTGTTCAACAATGCTCACATAATCAATTACTAACATTTCACAACACTTGTGTACACAAAGGTACTACTTCTACCACATTAGTGATCCACAACAATCATCTAACTACTTTAGAACACTACCCAAAAACTAGACCAAGATTGACCTCTAAATTACTTGGTTTAGAAAACTCTCAACTTTTCAGATGACTGGGCGGTCGCCCAAACCTGGCTGTGCGGCCGCCCAAAATGCTCTGTTCCAAGAAGAAAACCCTTCAGATAGATGTGCGGCCGCACGCCCATTTTTGGGCGGCCGCCCACATCACCTGGCAGACCAAATCTTAACCAAAGTTTACTCCTTTCATTTCACAACCCAAAATTACTTGCAACACTAATATTTGCAACTTACACAAAGGCTAAAACTCAGCCTAAGAACAATACTAACACCCAACAATAACCATTTCCATACTACTCCCTTTGTCCCAAATTTACAAGTATATAAAAACATTCAAAACATTATGCTTTCCACATATATAGCATATAGAACATACTCATGACCATTTTAACAATTAAAGGGGAATTAGTAACTTACCTATTTTCTGGAAAAGATGTCAAGAAAAATAATATTGATCGGTAGATATGATCTAATCAACACCCTGAACATTTATATGTAATTAGATTTGAAAAACGAGTAGTAAATAAAATAAAAGAAAATGAACAAGAACAAACTTCACCTTAGTCAACAATGGAGGAATTCTCAGGGAAATGATTTTGGAAAGTTGGTGAATATGTGTGTGTGTGAACCGCATGGAGAGGGAGGGGAAATAAGGATGGTTTTGTTAATTTCAAATTTTCATTTAAGTCCCTCCACTTCCACCTTTAACACATAAACCCCTCAACTATACTTTCAATAGAGCCCTTATAGTTCCATTAACACTTAACTCCCCTAATAAACTTTACTACTAACATTTTAACTAACACAAATAATCATATAAGATGTGCAAATTCATATAAGATGATGCAACACATAAAATGCACATATGATTTTAAATTAAAATTATAAAAATATAAAATAAATATTAAAATAAATAAAACGAATTTTGGGGTCGTTACACTCACTCCCCCTTAAAGAAAATTCGACCCGAATTTTAGGATTGCTTACCTCAACCCTCAAACAACCAAGGGTACTTCCTCTCGATCTCTTCCCGAAGCTCCCAAGTTGACTCTTCCACGTTATGATTCCTCCACACAACTCGAACAAGGGGAATACTCTTAGTTCGCAATTCTTGAACCTTTGAATCAATAACTCGGACCGGATGCTCTTCGTAAGACATACTCGGTTCAATATCCTCGGGAACCTCGGACAAGACATGCGAAGGATCATACACATATTTCCTAAGCATCGAGACATGAAAAACATTATGGATCTTATCAAGAGAATGAGGTAACGCAAGACGATACGCTCTATCACCAACTCTACTCAAAATCTCGAATGGGCCAATGTACCTCGGTGCTAACTTGCCTTTTTTCCCGTACCTTCAAATTCCCACTTTAGGTGAAACTTTCAAAAACACAAAGTCACCCGATTGAAACTCGAGATCTCGCCTCCGGTGATCGGCATAACTTTTCTGTCTACTCTGAGCGGTACTCAAACGATCTCGGATAAGCTTAACCTCCTCAACTGACTTGTTCACCATATCAATACCCCAAATCTTTGCTTCTCCCACTTCATCCCAAAAAATCGGAGACCGACATTTCCTCCCATACAAAGCTTCATACGGGGCCATCCCAATACTTGACTGAAAACTGTTGTTATAGGCAAATTCCACGAGAGGTAAATGAGAATCCCAAGAATCTGAAAAATCAACTGAGCAAGCTCGCAACATATCCTCGAGAATCTGAATAGTCCTCTCTGACTGCCCATCTGTCTGGGGATGAAAAGTTGTACTAAACTTCAACTCTGAACCCAAAGCTTTCTGAAATGCTTGCCAAAACCGAGATGTAAATCTAGGGTCACGATCAGACACAATGCTCACCGGAACTCCATGCAATCTCACAATCTCATTTATATACAAGGTTGCAAGCCTTTCCATCGAGTAACTAATCTCAATAGGTAGAAAATGAGAAGACTTGGTCAATCTATCCACGACCACCCAAACTGCATCAAACCTTCTTCGAGTGCGAGGTAATCCCGTCACGAAATCCATAGTAACATGTTCCCACTTCCATTCCGGAATCTCTAACGGTTGAAGTAACCCCGCAGGCCTTTGATGTTCATCTTTCACTTGTTGACATGTCAAACATTTAGATACATAATCCGCTATCTCTCTCTTCATATTATTCCACCAAAAGTGTTGCTTCAAATTCTGATACATTTTTGTGCTCCCGGGATGAATAGTATACCTCGACTTGTGTCCCTCATCAAGAACTTGGCGTTTAATCCCATCCACGCAAGGCACACATAACCGACCTCTAAAAGTTAACACTCCTTCGGGATTAAGAGAGAAATCCTCAAATTTGCCATCTTCGATTTTATCTACGATTTTCACCAACTCCGGATCATCCTTCTGAGCTTCTTTTATTTGTTGAATCAAAACTGGTAATACTTGAATACTCGCAAAAATAGCCCCATGCTTTGACTCACAAGGATCCCAATCTCGAGCATCCTCTAACATCTTCCATTCACGCACCATCAATGAAGCCATAAAAGATTTCCGGCTAATGGCATCAGCTACCACATTTGCTTTACCCGGGTGATAAGAGATAGTACAATCAAAATCCTTCAATAGCTCCATCCATCTTCTTTGCCTGTTATTCAACTCTTTTTGGGAGAAAAGATACTTCAAACTTTGATGATCGGTAAAAATCTCAAATTTGGCTCCGTACAGATAGTGTTTCCACTTGTGCAACGCAAAAATAATAGCCGCAAGCTCCATGTCATGGGTAGGATAATTTTGCTCACTCGGAGTCAACTTTCTTGAAGCATACGCAATCACCCTTCCGTTTTGCATTAACACACACCCGAGGCCTTCTTTAGAAGCATCGCTATAAATTATCAAATCATCATTTCCACTAGGAAGCGCAAGGATAGGAGCTGTAGTCAACCTCTTCTTCAACTCTTCAAATCTAGCTTGACACTTGTCATCCCACACATACGGTACATTCTTTCGAGTCAACTGAGTCAATGGAGTAGCAATTTTAGAAAACCCCTTGATAAATCTTCTATAATACCCGGCTAGACCCAAGAAACTTCGAATCTCCGCAACTGATTCCGGCCTCTTCCAATTCACAATAGCTTCAATCTTGGAAGGATCTACGGATATTCCTCTATTAGAAACCACGTGCCCAAGAAAAGACACTTCATCGAGCCAAAAAGCACACTTACTGAATTTCGCAAACAGTTGCTTCTCACGAAGAACGGATAAAACCATTCGCAAGTGCTGCTCGTGCTCCTCCTTAGACTTGGAATACACAAGAATGTCATCAATGAATACAACCACGAAGGTGTCAAGATAAGGCTTGAAAACCCGATTCATCATATCCATGAAAACAGCCGGAGCATTAGTCAACCCGAAAGGCATAACAAGAAACTCGTAATGACCATACCTACTACGGAAAGCAGTCTTAGAAATATCCTCAGAACGGATCTTTAACTGATGATACCCACTCCTCAAGTCAAGCTTTGAAAAGACGACTGACCCTTGGAGTTGATCAAACAAGTCATCAATGTGAGGGAGAGGATACTTATTCTTTACGGTTACATGATTCAGCTTCCTGTAGTCGATGCATAGTCTCAAAGACCCATCTTTCTTCTTAACAAACAATACAGGAGCTCCCCACGGTGATACACTAGGACGGATGAATCCCCGATCAAGCAACTCTTGTAATTGCACCTTCAATTCTTTTAGTTCAGCTGGAGCCATTCTATAAGGTGCTTCAGATATGGGGGTAGTACCTGGAATCAAGTCAATACCAAACTCGATCTCTCTATCGGGAGGCATAGAATATTCAGAAGAGAACACATCAGAAAACTCTTAAACAACATTCACATCTTCTACTTTAGGAGACTTTTTAGTAGTATCCAAAACACAAGCCAAATACCCCACACAACCACGGTGCAATAGCCTCCTAGCTTTCACATAAGAAATAATACGAATTCCCTTACCCAAAGAAGTTGCCTCAAAAGTAAACACAGGCACACTAGGGATAGAAAACGTAACCACTTTCTTAAAACAATCAACAGAGGCATGATATTTACTTAACCAATCCATACCCAAAATAACATCAAAGTCTTGCAATGGCAAAATAACTAGATCAGCAAGTAAAACATGCTCACTAATATGCACATCACAATCACGCAACACCTTGTCAGCTATCAAACAATTTCCCATAGGAGTCGACACTTCTAGCACATAAGGCAAAGACTCAAAGGAAGAATGCAATCGAGATGCAAAAGACACAAAAACATATGAATGCGATGAGCCGGGGTCTATAAGTGCACGTGCCCTCAAACTGGACATAGAAATTATACCTCCTATCACGGTGGAAGCATCTGAAGCTTGTTGTTGATTGATTGCAAACACACGACCTTGAACCTTTGGTTTTCCTGAGGCATCCCTTTTCTGACCCTGAGATGGTCCAACACCACTCCCCGATGGTTGACCCCCCAATCTCGGGCAATTTCTTTGAAAATGGCCAAGTTGCCCACAATTCAAACACTTTCCTTGTTTCTTCCAACACCGTTCCTCACTGTGCCCTTCCCTCTGAAAATAATTACATACTCTCTTGCTTTGACCCCCGGAGAAATTACCTTGATTTCTAACACTCGGTTGCCCTTGTGGTTGTCCTCTAAATGGGGTTGAAGTCCCTTGTCCTCCACGATTATCATTCTTTTGTGGTTGTGGTCTACCTTGCCTTCCAGCACTTGTTAATTCCACCCTCCTCTTGTGTTCTTCAATGTCGTGCTCCACTTGATAAGCTCGATCAACTGCATCTTGAAATTCTTGTAGCTTGTGGGACACCAATTGAGTCCGGATCACTGTCTTTAACCCTTTCACAAACCTTGTTGCCTTTCTCTCCTCTGTTGCAATCAAATGGGTACAATACCTCGATAGCTCCGTGAACTTGGCTGCATACTGAGCCACCGACATTGTATTCTGTTCCAAGCTAAGAAATTCCACTTCCTTCCGGTCTTGATCCACCCTTGGAATAAAATGTTCCTTGAACTTCCTCAGAAAATTTGCCCAAGTATATGGTACATGAGCTTCATCCTAACTAGCCTTCAGTGTTCTCCACCAATACTCCACAGCTCCACTCAACTTGTAGGTAGCAAACCTAACTCGATCTTCTTCAGTACATACTAAGACATCAAATATCTTTTCCATGGATTCAATCCATCTCTCAACTTTGGTCACATCTGGTTCACCATCATAGCCGGTTGGTTTCATCTTTAAAAACTGTTCTAGACCATACCTCGGAGGTGCATGCTCTCCTCCTTGCCTCTGATCATGGATGGTTTTCATTGCAGCCTCGAACATCCCTTGAAACATAGCTCGAGCTTCTTCCCTTATATTACCCTGGCCTGCAGTACCAGACTGTTCACCCTCATGTTCCGGCATTTTTACTGAGTACCTACATAAAACACTCAACGTTACTCACTCCATACTCAACTACCCTCCTAGGTCACTTAGTCATTCTAGACCATCTACAACCTAGCTCTGATACCAACTGTCTATTGGGTTTCGTAGTAACATGCGCAGCGGAATTAAGCATTTAAAATTTATGAAACCCAAAGCCCATAGATCCATTCATATGATTAAGTCAAATACAACATAATGAATACTAGAATACTAACCCTTGATGCCTTTGATTTTGCAACCTTGAATTCGATGGAGGGCATGAAATCTTGATCACGAACAAAGAAAGAATCACGAACTTATGAAGATGATAAGTTTCACCCTCTAGCGGTATCCACACCACGAACGAATATCAAGAACACTTGATCTTGATTGCTAGACCAAATTATGAAACACGCTTTCACAATTGCAAGAACTATATGGAATTATAAATATTCTTGTTCTTCACCTTTTGGATCTTAGAACAAGAAAATAACCTCTCAAAACCTTATGGAGGCACTCATAATCATGTGCTTAATGACTGTTGAAAGGATCCTTAAATAGGTCTTAATCCTTAACCCTTAAGGACATAGGAAACCTAAATCCCGTCACCAAATTAGGCAACAAGGAATTCTGGCCGACTTGACTGGCACGGTCGTGCCCTACAATCTGGCACGGTCGTGCCATCTAGTCTGCGCGAATTCCCCAGCCGCCCATTTTCGGCACGGTCGTGCTTGGTAATTTGGCACGGTCGTGCCAATCATGTGACAGGTTTGCCTTGGTTTGGATTTATGGCACGACCGTGCCATTTTAAGGCGCACGACCGTGCTAGAGCCAAAACACTGATATCTTTCCATAATTCCCATTTAGTCCTTTACGATTCGTTCTATTTGTGTGTGACCCTCTAGGATTACACTAAGTTGGCAATGGGTTCAAACATGAAACCATAAGATATGATTAGGTTCTAGCAAACCGTCATACCTACCCAAATAGTATAACTAGATATAAGTTCGCATTCCTTTTAGAACATGTCACAATCCCTTTGTCCACGATGTCATTGAACACAAGTCATGGTCAACAAGTCAACTTGTATTGTTCAATACTTTCTTGATTCCGAATATGTTGATAATCCAAATGATATTGATCCAATCAATCCATTTGAGTTTGGCCAAACATTTCACCAGCATCATTCCTTCGAGGGGCCCAAGCTTGACATCTCTCCGAAGAGGGACAAATCTATTTGGCTTATTATTCTTCCCTACGTGAATCCAATCATGCCAATCATACCCTTTATAACTACCGTGTTAAGGCAGCGTTTGAATATGTCAAACATAATGTTCATCAAGTGGAGGACTATAATAACTTCATGTCTAAGGATTCAAATGACATAACTAATATGAGATTTATATATGACATCGACCATGACATAAATCTCATACCGCGGGTCATGTCCAGTACCTTGTTCCAAACAAGTACCCATAAATCTAACATGATCATCCCATGATCATTTAGCCTTTATACTAGTGCTTAAGAAGCTCTAGGGACGGAGATTATTATAAGCAAACATGAGCCATAATAATAATCCTATTATCTCTTTATTATTATGAATAAAATGATAACTTATACAACGTTTAACAAACGTGCCTAGGGCACCAACACCAACAATCTCCCACTTGCCCTAGGCCCAATTTCCTAGGTATCCAATACCCATGGACCTAACATGACCATCATGTTTAGCTTTATGGAAGTTACATTGTTTAGTGTGTTTGTAACGTTATCATAAGTAAGGTACTTTGCATATATATACGTCTTTCTTATCAACGATTTCTCGAACGATAAGAAAACGCCTAAGTATGTGTTTGGATTTAGGATGTGCCCTTGGTTCCTTTGCTTGATCAATAGCACCACTATTATTACTAACAAGGTCCATTGGTTTTAGTAATACTAGGAACCATCTCAAGTTTACCAATGAACTTCTTAATCCAAACAGCTTCCTTTGCAGCATCCAATGCGGCAATATACCTAGATTTAGTCGCAGAATTAGTGACTGTACTCTGCTTGGAACCATTCCAACTTACAGCTTCACTATTATTTATAAAACTCGATTGCGATTTCTACCATTTTTGTCGGTTTGGAAGCATGCATCCGTGTATCCATATACATCGAGATCATCTTCCATCCCTCCATAGATCATAACAATTCTTTAGTCCTTCTTAGGTACTTTAAGAATTGTTTCACAGCCATCCAGTGATTCTCACCGGTTGTCGGATTAATGTCTACTCGTCATTCTCCAAGCATTTAGATATATCCGGCTTAGTACTTATCATGGTATGATGGATTCAATTGCCGAAGCAAATGGCATCCCATTCATTCTTCTCACGCTCATCATTTGTCTCAGGACATTTGAGTCTTTGCATAGAAAACTCCATGTAACATTAACAACCGTCCTCTCTTAGAATCTTCCTTGCGGAATCTTCTAAACGACTTTGTCAATGTATGTACTTTGGCTTAATCAATTAGCTTCTTCGATCTATCTCTATAGATCTTAATGCCAAGGACATATGCAGTTTCATCCATATTCTTTATTGTGAAACACTTTCTTAACAAAGTCTTTGCAGACTAACGTATAGGAATTTCGTTTCCAATGAGCAATATGTCATCCACATATTTAATTTAAGGAATATCACTATGCTCCCACTAATCTTCTTGTATATGCAAGGTTCATCTTCGTTATTGATCAAGTCAAACTCTTTTGATTTATCAAAATGGAGATTCCAACTCCCACAAGTTTGCTTTAATCCATCCAATGGATTTCTGCAACTTTCATAATTTATCAGAATTTTCTTTGACTGTCAAAACCTTTAGGTTGTATCCAATACATCCTTAAGTGAGTTCCCATTGAGGAACACTTGTTTTGACATCATTTTGTCAATTTTCATATCCCAAATATGAACATGTGACTACGAGAATTCTAGTAAATTTCTTTGCGATCCATGTAAAATTTTCTCCAAGAAAACTCATTCCTCTCCTTTGGTTTTTACACCTTAGGTTAGAATGATCAAGTTCCAAACTTGATTATTACACATGGGTTGCCTTTTAGATTTCATGACTCCAAGTCATTAATCTAAATATGTGGAGTTGACATTGCATCTTTGATAGATGGTAAATACTTCATTCCAAATGAACTTTACCTCAACACTTTCTATTTCGAAATATCCAATATTTCTTGCAATAGATTGTGTCCTATCACATACGCAAGTTCTTGTATATCTTTTGAACGGACTTTTCACGACTCCTTGTGAAAACTTGTTCAACTTCCATCTTAGGTTAGAATATATATTTTCTAGGTCTCGAACCATTCGAGATACATTTTACTCCCACTGATTCTTTTAGAGATAAACCTTTTATCTAGAAAAGTATCATCATAGGCAACAAACCATTTGTTTCTCATGAGTAAAATTTTATCCTCAAGTTTCCTTAGGGTATCCCATAAAAATATATTTATTAGATTTAAATGTGAGTGTGTTCCAGACAACTCCTTTCCAAAAGGGTCTCACAATCTTAAATCTTTATGAAAGACAAACCGAGTTTTCTTTCACCATTTAACCTCTCTTGATGGAATTCAGATTAGTATAATCATAGCGGTTTTAAATACATAACCCCAAAATAAATAATGGAAGATCACTTTGACTTTGTCATCCAACGAACCGTATCCAATAAGGTTCTTATACTTCCACGCAGACATATCATTTAGAATGATATTCTTAGTGAAGTTAATTTGTGAAACCATTTCACAACTTTAATGATGACTGTCAAATTCTTGGTTTAATTATTCATCATCATGATCCAATCATAATTTTTGAATAGTTTTACCAAGTATAACCAAAATTCTCTTTTAGCATTTCTTCTTAATGCACCATACACATCGAAATGTATTGGGTCAATTAAGACATTATCCTTTTAACCAATCATAGTAAAAGATGTCTTGATCCAAGTAAATAAAATTTGCATAAATCATGTGATTCCAAATCATATGACTTAAAACTCCGTCCCATGGAATTTTAGATATGCATTTATCATTTATTTGATCAAAACAATAATGCATAAAGAATTTTAATTATTTATGTTATAGTCTTTATTATTTTGTTCTTCAAGATTTAGGATATAAGATTTATTTATACGATAACACAATGAAGTAAATCATAATAAATAAAGCACTTTTCTTATTCCAAATAAGAAATTAATATCCTTCATTATCTTATAGCAAAATAATGTTTTCTACTTCATCAGTAAAGTCACTTTACAAGTGTTCTACGAACAATGTTGCAACCATTGCATCATTACTGTTTGTAGATAAAACTTTACTATAAGTAGTCTTTCATCTTACTAATTATTCTGGTATCCAATACCCAATGATTAAATTTAGAAAGAATAATTTATAACATAAATATTCCGAGTGGTAGTCCCACTACCATTCCTTTTATTGATCACCCAAAATTTTGACTACAATTCTAAATGGTCAATCCAATTGCCGTTTTACCAAATTGCATCTATTAGAGTTATTATTATAACCAAAATTATTTCCTTTAGGTTTGACAAATCTGTCTTACCTTTCCTTTGGCATTTGGCCTCCTTTTCCATCATGAACCATGAGCATTGGAGAATCCATTCTCCACCATCTTCATCTCCACAGTATTTCAGCATATCATGCAACTCGGAGAGATTCTTATTCATTCCAAGCATGTTATAGTTCATCACAAAGTGATTATAACTTTTGGACAATGAATCAAGAATGAGATTCGTGGCTTGCTCCAATCCAATTGGACAACCAAGTTTCTCAAGATGCTCTACGTAGCCTTTATCTTAAGCATGTGAGGTTCCACTTATTGCCCTTTACTCCTTTTGCAAGAAGTGAATGCAATAATGGTTTTATACCTCTCTTGCCTAGATTTCTCTTTGAAACATGTAACTCAACTCCACGCCTATTTAATAGGCTTCCACAAGTTCCAAACTTTTTGGAGTTTAAGAGAACATAATCGTGAGCATAAGACAACTCACATTCCTAGAATCATAATCATGATTCTTGTGATTGTCTACTCCGGCATTAGGTTCTTTAGGAATAGGCCCATCAAGAATGTACAACCCATTTTCTTGCCTTAGAACGATTCTTAGGCTCAGGATCCAATCAATAAAGTTTGTACCATTCTCTTGAAGCATTATCCTTATCAAGGATTAATCGCAACGATTTTAGTTGTCATCTACAACCAATGCAAAATTTCCAAAATTTTACAAGTATCAATCTCATTAAAGAGATAAATAATGTATTTTTCAAAAATACTCCCACTAAATTATATAACCTTCTTATACATCCAATGTATAATATAATTTAAATGGGCTAAGATCCAACTTTAATTTAATTTTAAGTACGCTTTGGCGCACCGCTCAAAATTAAATTAATTAGGTAGACAACCCTGTCAATCATATCCCATATGACTCTTAGATTCCTTTTTGAGATTCTCTTAATTTTGGGCTAAGATCCAACTTTAATTTAATCTTGAGTCCGCTTTGGCGGACCGCTCAAAATCAAATTAATTAGGTAGACAATTTCTTGTCAATCATATCCAATATAATTCTTAGTGATCCAATTTCAAAAGCATGTTTAATCTCATCTTTGCCTAGGCCCAAAACTGTTTTGACGCCTAATTAAGTCCAACCGTTTTAAACGCATAGGAAACTCTTATTCACTCATCTTGCTCATACAAAGATAAAATCAATGCACCTCGCTTTGGCGAGCCCACATGAAAGTACCCGTGTACTTACAAGTGTTTTAATCATGGCGTGGCAAGAGGACTTAAAACTTTCTTTGAAGGTTCATCACATATAGCATACAACATATTTATGAGCACACAAGATAACACATGTTACGCATCAAGTTTAGCCACTAAATTAATCTCCATTAATTTTAGCATAATATTTATGTGTCATTAGTTTCTCTATTATTATGAGGATGAGATTATTTGAACTTTTGTCATCATCTCCAAATCAAGACAACAAGAAGTGCGGCCGAACTAAGCCATTGGCAACCACAATTCCGCACTAATTCAAGAAACCAAGAAAGTAGTCCATGTGGCCGAAACTAAGCAATAGATGGTCTCGATGAACGTAGGCCAATTGCATTCACAATTCTACATGGATCTCCAATCATTGAATCAAGAACTTTGTTTCTCAATTTTAGCAATTATGAACTCTTCATAATTCTAATTTCGTTTTATCTTTGAAACCTTGATTGCGATCAAGTTTGGGAAACACAATCTCGATGAACGTAGATTAGCCATCCAAACCTTGAACTAATCTTAGAATCACAAGACTAAAACAATTAGGAGATTTAAACCCAAGATCCATACCCAAAACCCAAACCCTACCCCCGCGCCAAACCCTAGGTCCGGCCGGGTCAAGGCTTGGGTCCGGTCGGACCCCTTGCGAAAAATCCAAATTTTTAAAGTTCCAAAATTTATCTCAAAATTGTTTTTCCCGATTCAATTAGGATTTGGTGTTCTTGATAATCCAAACAATTTTAAATCCACCATAATTTTAATTGCGATTGAGCAGTGCGATTAAAGTTTATAAAACAATAAACCACATAAAACACATAGACCACATAAACATCATAATCCCAATATTCAAATCATGCTAGGCACATAAACAATTTATATACACACAACATGATCTTAGTATTGAAATAATCAACATGAACGGGGCTCTGATACCACTGTTGGGTTTCGTAGTAACATGCGCAGCGGAATTAAGCATTTAAAATTTATGAAACCCAAAGCCCATAGATCCATTCATATGATTAAGTCAAATACAACATAATGAATACTAGAATACTAACCCTTGATGCCTTTGATTTTGCAACCTTGAATTCGATGGAGGCTTGAAATCTTGATCACGAACAAAGCAAGAATCACGAACTTATGAAGATGATAAGTTTCACCCTCTAGCGGTATCCACACCACGAACGAATATCAAGAACACTTGATCTTGGTTGCTAGACCAAATTATGAAACACGCTTTCACAATTGCAAGAACTATATGGAATTATGAATATTCTTGTTCTTAACCTTTTGGATCTTAGAACAAGAAAATAACCTCTCAAAACCTTATGGAGGCACTCATAATCATGTGCTTAATGACTGCTGAAAGGATCCTTAAATAGGTCTTAATCCTTAACCCTTAAGGACATAGGAAACCTAAATTCCGTCACCAAATTAGGCAACAAGGAATTCTGGCCGACTTGACTGGCACGGTCGTGCCCTACAATCTGGCACGGTCGTGCCATCTAGTCCGCGCGAATTCCCCAGCCGCCCATTTTCGGAACGGTCGTGCTTGGTAATTTGGCACGGTCGTGCCAATCATGTCGACAGGTTTGCCTTGGTTTTGATTTATGGCACGACCGTGCCATTTTAAGGCGCACGACCGTGCCAGAGCCAAAACACTGATATCTTTCCATAATTCCCATTTAGTCCTTTACGATTCGTTCTATTTGTGTGTGACCCTCTAGGATTACACTAAGTTGGCAATGGGTTCAAACATGAAACCATAAGATATGATTAGGTTCTAGCAAACCGTCATACCTACCCAAATAGTGTAACTAGATACAAGTTCGCATTCCTTTTAGAACATGTCACAATCCCTTTGTCCACGATGTCATTGAACACAAGTCATGGTCAACAAGTCAACTTGTATTGTTCAGTACTTTCTCGATTCCGAATATGTTGATAATCCAAATGATATTGATCCAATCAATCCATTTGAGTTTGGCCAAACATTTCACCAACATCATTCCTTCGAGGGGCCCAAGCTTGACATCTCTCCGAAGAGGGACAAATCCATTTGGCTTATTATTCTTCCCTACGTGAATCCAATCATGCCAATCATACCCTTTATAACTACCGTGTTAAGGCAGCGTTTGAATATGTCAAACATAATGTTCATCAAGTGGAGGACTATAATAACTTCATGTCTAAGGATTCAAATGACATAACTAATATGAGATTTATATATGACATCGACCATGACATAAATCTCATACCGCGGGTCATGTCCAGTACGTTGTTCCAAACAAGTACCCATAAATCTAACATGATCATCCCATGATCATTTAGCCTTTATACTAGTGCTTAAGAAGCTCTAGGGACGGAGATTATTATAAGCAAACATGAGCCATAATAATAATCCTATTATCTCTTTATTATTATGAATAAAATGATCTCTTGGGAGGAAGGACAAGATGTTTTACACTACCTACAACAACATTATTCACTCCAGTGGGAGTAAGAGGCTTGTCGAATGCCTGTTGGTGGAAAATGGAAAGCCATCAACAAACGGCATGTTAGGGGGGGGGAACTCAAATTTGATCAACTCGGAGTGTAAGTCAAGTGGCCCTAACAGAGAGTGATTAAAGACTATGAGTAGTCAATGCAAGAGACAAGGTGTGTTTGTGTTTTATGGAGGATCATTGCAAGGAAAGTAGGTCTTGAGGGGGAAGGCGAAGTTAGACATTCTTAGAGAAATAAAAGGATAAGTTGGTTTGGGGAGGCAAGAGAAATCTAACATGGAGAGGTTGAAGCGTTTCTTGGCTTCAACTCACCTTAGCACTTGAGCGAGGAGGCTTGGGAATGTCAAGTCAGTATGACAGTAAAATGTGTCAAAGGAGGTTTATTCAGTGGTGGGAGTTGACGGTTATTTTTTATGGTTATGGTTTTAGTCTTCAGGTGGGAGATTATTGGGATTGGAGTCTAACAACAATATGGAGATAAGGGGAAAAGGATTCTAGTCTAAATCATTGGGGAATTGAGAAAAGATCATGTTGTAATAAATGAGGAGAAGGAACCAGAAATCGGCCAATACATGCGTGGCATGACCGTGCATGGTGCAAGACTCGGCCGTGCAAGGGTTGGTCTGAGAGCTTCGTCTGAGAGCTGCTTGGCTAAATTTCTTAAGCACGGCCATGCTCCATATAGGATACAGCTCTGCACGACGGCAAACAATCCAAATCTGGTTTACTTTCCTATTTGGATAGATCTCTCCCAATGATAACTTTAGAGTTTTCTTGTACAACTATATAAACATAGATACGACATAGGTTACTTTTTTACCTTATAACCAGAATTTAATGATCAATCAACGAGGTCCATGGTTTTTCAGAGAACACAGGGGCTCCAACAAGGTCGTACCTAACAGAAGCGCATTCGTCGTCATCAAGCTCGATCTATCATGAAATCTTTGATTTAGTTAGAGTCATAATTAATTATAAGGAATCTTTATGAAATCATCGTACTTTGTAAAATTTTTGAATTTTTACCAATAAGTACCTAACAGGAGGTGGTATTTTCTAATAAAAACACAACATTTCACATTCTACCTTAGGGTTTTGAGTTGAAATTGATTTTAAGAATAAATCCCTCGCTCTCTTTATTATAATTCTAAATTGTCAAACTAGCCCTAAACCAATAACAAAACCCTCCCCCCCCCCCCCCTTCTTTACGCATACAACAGACGCACACTCGCACACTTATCATTTCCTCTTCCCCAAATCAGGTGACCCATCCTCTCTCCGACCTCCGGTGACCCCTCCCTTTTCTGACCTCCAGCGACCACCTCTTCATCTTTGGCAATGAATTAACTGACACAACAAACACTAATTCTCCCCTCCACCAATGCCCAAATCCGCTATCACTCGATTACCTGTAATTTCCTTTCTAGTTTCATGTAATTTCCTTTCTAGTTTCCTACAGAATCCATAAATATTCACCATTTTACTCAATTTCACAAACCCTAACTTGTGATTCCTGATTCCAATTTATTTCAGGTAAACAAAAACTCATTTTTCCCTTAATCTGTTTTAAATTTGTTTTTTGGTTTATCCAACCCTGTGATAATGGTTGTTAGAGAATTGGTGATTGGAGATAAAGGGGAGAGGATGGGGACGAGGGCTAATGGGAACAGGATTAGTATTTTGAAATAGCTATAAATATTTGTGTAGTGCTGAGGTTTAATGAAAACTTTTTCTGTAATTCTAGTGCATTGATGGTCAGGCTATAATGGCTATCTGTTCTGAAATGGAAGGTTGCAGCATGACGGGCCACCTTTGTCGACTTGAAGTTGCATACCAAGTATGATACTCCATCCGTCCCAAAATATTTGTAGTTCTAGGATTTTCACATAAATTAAGAAAATCAATCAATGCATGTCTAATGGACAAAATTACCCTAAAAATATTTCAAGTATCAAGACAATTAAATGCTTTTACAATGACAACTACCATCATAAATAAGAGTATATTTGACAAACAATGTCAAAGATGTCTTGATAAAAGCAAAACTATAAATATTTTGGGACAAATTTGAAACCCTTAAACTACATATATTTTGGGACGGAGGGGAGGGAGTAATAAATTGTTGTTATTGCTCAAATACTACTTGGCTCGAACAAACATTTTGGGGTTCAGCTAGAGAATATTTTTTTGAATAATACTAGGGGCACAAAAACGTTACAAAATCTTGCTCACAAAATCCTAGGTGTAATGCTTTTATTAGTGTTTTTAATTAGAGTGCGGCGGGTCCATTATGGATGCAACCAATAAAATATCGCCACCTCATTTTGTAAGCAAGATTTTGTGACCTTATTTTGTGCCCCTAACATTGTTCTATTTTTTTTTTATTAAGATTCTAGATAATACAGATATTTACCTTTCCGATTAGACCCCCATTTGACAGCTATGCTCCCAAAAGTAACCAATTTTAAAAATTACTCTATCCGTCCCAATAAAGTTTTTTAAAAAAATCAAATTTACTTTGGATCTTAATCAAGGTTGATTTTTTTAACATTCATTTTATAGGAGGAGGGAGTAGATAAATTGATTTATAATTTTTAAGGGAGTATGGGAAAGTTTCATACTCCCTCTTTCCCAAAAAAAAAAAAAAATCCAAATTTACCTTGACCGTGATCAACATTGAATTTTTGTTTGAACATTCATTTTTGGAGGAGGGAGTAGATAAATTGATCAAGATTACTTTTTCTTTTATAACTGAGAAAAAAATTAATTATATTTTGTGAATAATTGAGAAATGAATTTATCAATTTTACAATTGATAAATGTATTTTTGCGTAATTGTAAAATGGAATATCATTTGTGAAAATTGAGAGATAAATTAATGAGTATTATACTGAATTATGAAAAGAGTTAAAAATGATTGTCTCAATTTTTAAATTTAAACATCTGCAAAATTTGACTATCGATTGTGAAAATTGAGAGATTAATTTATCAGTTTTATACTCGATTCTGAATAAATGGGGAGTAAATAACTCAATTTTATACTCAGTTACGAACAAATGAGAATAACCGGGTGATAAATTTATCATTTTTAAATGAGAAAAAATGAGAAATGAAGATTTCAATCGTTCACAAGCGAGAAATATGTGATAAATTAGGTTATCTATTGTTTAAAGGTGTGTGTCACTGCATTTATTAACTAAACATATTTTTCTTTAAACATCTGGTAAATTGATTTCTCAACTGTTTAAATAGAATATGACATCACACAAATGTGAAATCACACAATTGTGTAATCATATAACTGTGAAATTAGTTGATAACTGATTTTACAAGTGATAAATGAAAAAAAATGACACAACTTTGAAATCATACAACAATGAAATCAATTGAGAAATAATTTTACAAGTGATAAATGAAAAAATGACACAACTGTGGAATCTGTTAAGAAATAATTTTAAAAGTGAAAAACGGATAAAAAGTTAAAAATGTGAAATTATACAACTGTGAAATCAGTTGATAAATGATTTTGAAGTGAAAATGAAAAAAAAATGACACAACTGTGAAATTAATTAAGGAATGAAAAATGATTTTCTAAAAATTATATAAGTGAAAAATAAAATTTTATTTCTAAAATTTGAATTATGTGTTACTGTAGTTGTTTGATTCGTCTTTACAACACGATTTAAACAGTGCTTTCGGATTATTTATTCTATTTCTAGATTTTGAGGTATCGCATTTTAAAATTTTGAGGGGAAAAGAAGGAAGAGAGAGAAAGCGCAGATGGAATACGCGGATAGCACTGAATGCTTGTGCGCACGTCATGGAGTGCAAGCGCAATATGGTCCATGAAAATTCCAATGACTTTTGGCGAGTTTCGAAATTGTATGTCCTTACTTATTGGTCATTTTTATTTGGCTGAGGGATTTATTGGTCAAATCCTTTCTCCTCGACAATTTGTTTACAATCGGACTCTCGGTCTCCACATGATTTACAAAAACATATTCGGTCTATCTCGGGCCTATCCCTGTAATTCTCGGACTGACTTGGTCCTCCACCTTATCTCATACACTTAGAAGACCCCATGTCTAAAATCTCATCTCTTCAGGTGACAAACCCATCCGGTCTCCAATTCATGTCCCAAATTTACCGTGTCTAGCCTTTTAGGCCTACCTAGTATAAATACATATCGTAACCCCCAAGATCCCAAACTTGTACGTACTTACGAGATCCCTATCCCCATCCTCTGCCCATATAATAAACATACCTAGTATAACCTATAACCCTTTAGGCCTAGTCCTTAAACATCTATGTTCCAAAGCCTAGCACCATCCTAGTCATACTCTTCTAACCTCGTAAGCCTATCCGATTCAAAATTTTGATCTTGACCCTAAACTCTTTAGGTCTCCAACCTACCCGATTAACTTAGAACTTATCAGTATTAAACTCATCCGGTCCTAATTGTCCCTAACACTTACCCAGTCTCACTACACTTAAACCGTGAGTCTTAAATCCCCAACACATGTTCAATCTAAACCAGCCCTGACAATTTGGATTCCTAAAACTGTGCGGTCCTAATTTCTGCCCCTAACACCACCCCAGCCTAGTTCTCCACCGACTAGGTCCCATTCTTACCTCTTAAATCTTCCTTGGTTTCATCATAAACCCTGGGCTACCTAGAGCCTTTCATTAAATCCCTTAACCATACCTTGGGCAACATGAATTAATCCCGGTCCGAAAATCCACAAAAGCCCATATCCAGAAGCAAGGGTCCGTACGGAATTCCAGGATCCAGGCGCACCACACCAAGTGGGACGGCTAGGCCCCTCAGAAAAAAATGGACTTGTCTGTTTCTGTCCCAAACCACCCAATAGGGATATAACCACCTGAATAAAACCTGTTTTTACCCAGACAGCTCATAACCACAACTTAGTCTACAAGCTGTGCAACACGCTCTGAGGAAGGACAAAACATACATGACATGCATACATGCATGCATACTACATAAATCCATGCATATCCGCATATAAAGTACAAGTAGAACATTGTTTATGTTAGTTATTACGCTCTAGGCCCTTGAGAAAGGCCTTTATATTATGTCACGTCTTCATTTATTATAGAGATAACAAGCTTGATTATTATATCTTTTGCATGTTTGTTATAATAAATCCCTGCATCTCTCTCTCTCTCTGATTGCTTTGGAGTGGTGTGATTTTATCAAAAAGTGTTAGCCTAGAGTCTCTTCAAGTTATGAAGATGATCTCGAAGTACAAAACCTGACATTCCCAATAAATAATTGATTATTTATTGGTTTTTTGTATATTGGATTTAAAATATGATGATGATGATGTTTAATAGCAAGACCAATCCTAGATTGGGTGAATTTGGTGTTCTTTGACATTCCAAATCCATAACTTAACCCCCGAACCCATGAATTTCTATGATTCATGTTCCATGAGATAACATGATGATGACTCTAAACAAATCTATTCAAACGACGAGCACTCGAGAAAAGAGACCAAAAAACGCGTGCGCTCACAACCATTGTTATGCGCATTGCTATATGAAAAAACCTTCATGAAAATTAAGTTAGGTGTCAATTCATGATTAAACACTTGTAACTACACAGATAGTTTAATGTTGGCTACGCTATAGCGAGGTGCGTTAATTCTATCTTTGTACGAGCAATATGAAGAAATAATGGTTCCTATGCGTTTAATATGGTTTGACATAATTAGGCTATCAAAATAGTTTTGGACCTAAGGCATATGATGAGATTAAAACATATTTTTGACATTGAATGTTTAAAATCCTATGAAAGATCTAAGAGTCATATATGATATGATTGATAAAGAGTTATCTTTCTATATAGCTTATTATGAGCAGTCGTGCCATAGCCGACTTAATGCAAGTGAAATATGGATCTTAGCCCATTCAAATTGTATTATACAATTGTTGTATTGAATGTGTATAATTTAGTGGTGGTATTTATGAAATACATAATTTATCTCTTAAATGATATTGGTACAACATATACATGTATATTTATTTGTATATTTGTGTTGAATAAATTACGTTAAAATAATATAGGTGTGAATTTATTTGTGTATATGCAATCCGTTCTTAATAAAGACAAACAAAATAGAATGAGATCAACTTCTTTCATTGGATCATGAGTCTAAGAAGAGTTCTTAAGCAAAAACGGAGGTCGTACATCTTGATAATCCTATTCTTAAGGAACCTTTTGCCAATGCCTTTAGGGTAGACAAAGACATACATTAGAAACATATTGATGATTTTGTAGATCTCGGTTGTCATGTGCTTGATACCATATGTCCAGAACATTAGAAGAATCTAGAATATTTAGATGCTTATGATATAAACAATCACATGTAGGAATTGTTCCTACAAGCAAGCTAGGCAAGAAAAATTTGAGACGATAAAAGCCTAACATTCATGAGATAATTGTAAGGTGCACCAATAAGTTCTCATGTTTTAAACATAGAGAGACATATTACTCACCTTTAAAGACTTGGTTATCCAGTTAGTTTGTAACTGACAATGGATTTGATATTAATTCATAAGCTGCATGGGATGCTTAAAATGATATACTTAATATCAAAATGAAAACCATCTCAATCATCATGGTTAATAAAGTGAAACAGATTCAAGATAAAGGAACGATAAGAGTTGTCAAGCCTTAAATAAATAATTTTGGACAAACTTATAACTCTAAATGATGCAGTTTGATACATGACAATGAGATCGACCATTTGAGAAATTGCAATTTGAATTTGGAAGATCAAAGAAAATGAAAGATAGTAAAACTACCGTTTCAAGTATTTATTATAGAAATTATATTTTCTATTTCTACTTCTTGAGTATTGGATATTGGATATTGTGAATGCCCCGTTCCCATACAATAACACGTGGGAAGTTTTATGATAATGATGTGATTTATGGCCGGAAAATATATACAAAATAGCATGAAAAATATGAGTCTCCGTGCCCTTTTATTAGAGCTAAAACATTGAGAAAAGCTACTTATGCAAATAATAGGGTTCGGGGGTCAAATTACAAAAAGAGAATAATATTGATGTGATCACTACTATTTCCCGATGGATTAGTCTTTCTATCATGATTAAGAGGTGTTTGTGTGTGTGTGGTATTTATGGGAATAATAAGAAGAAGTGGGAGAAGGCATAAGGTGGAGGAGAGAGAAAGAAGTAATTCATTATCACATCCTAGAATGATGATTACATCATCGATATGATTGATGTGTGATCATCATAATTCATCATTGGAGAATTGAATGATCATGGGAATTATATCTAAAGATTAGGGCAAGAAGTATTTCTTAGATCTAGTGTGGGTTTGATGAAACCCTAGATCGTCATAGGCTATGTATGAAATAAGATGTATATCATGAAGATCGAAACCCTAAATCTAGAATTTATAAAGAATAAACCCTAAATCTAGCATAAGAACATCAATAACATATGAAGAGTATGAATAAACATCATAGGAACATGAATAATATAGATCTATCCTAAAAATATGGCAAGAAAATAAATAAAAGGCTAGGAGATTTACCTTGATTTTGATGAATCTTCTTGTAGATTTGAAGGAGCTTCGAGGATGCCAGAAAGGCTTAAACTAGAAGTCTCAGCGTCAATTTTGACTGCATAACTCGCAGAATGAATTCGTTATTAGAACTGAGGGCTGGAGGCCCTTTTTATAGGATTCCGGAGATGGGAAAATTGGCCCGACGGCCAGGGGACCACATCATGGACACGGCGCATTTATCAAGATTTTGATAAGATTTTATCTGTTTGTTCTCGGGATTTGGTCTATCTCCTGATCAAAATTGTTCTGAAATCTGATTTCGCCAATCTAGGACGTTGGAGAAATTTTGGTGAGGCCCTTATCAGGTTTTAAATACCTAAAAGGTCGGGTACTAACAGTAGCCCTTCGGCGATGCTACTTCACAGAGCAAGAGCATGGAAGGCTATTCCAAAGTACCTTATCAATAAGTAGAAAATCAGTAGGAACTAAAATGAACAGGGTCGACGATAAGAGATAGGATCCATCCTGAAAAAGGAAATTTAGAGATGGATGATGGTGAAGAGGATAACTCCCGCATGATTGATGTTGAACTCGGATGAGTTGCAATAAGAGATGACTAGGTTGGTCGAGCGACTAAACCTTTGTAGGCTACCTACGTATCCTAAGGTTTATCAAGCCAATCGTAGTTCAGATAACTAAGCGGGACCGACGAAACAAGGTATCTTCTTCTGGGAATGAAATTACGGTATATGAAGACGAATGTCTTATGGACCATAAATAAATGGAGGAAGAGGTCAAAGATATCTCTGGGATGCATGAAGGTATCACACCGTATATTGAGTTAAGGGAATGCAACATATGACATATAGAGATGATCATGCCTCCAAGGCATACGAATCATGGGTAATTTAAATTAGGTCTAGCTAGAAAATGTTCAAAGAATTAAAAACTCTCGAGGCACATCCCATACCCAATGAATGTTCAAAGAGTTAAAAACTCTCTAGACACATCTCATACCCAACGAATGTTTAAAGAGTTAAAAACTCTCGGGGCACATTCTATACCCAATATTTATAGAGGCTTCTCCAAGACGATGAATACACATGGTATATAGAGATGCAAGTGCCTCAAGAGCATATGAATTCAAATTGAGTGGAACTTACCGAATATCGCGACGCTGGTGCCTTGGGATCGCACAACTCATAAAAGATATCATAGGCGAATGTCTGACAACCTTGACGTGGGATGAACACATTTCGTGCCTAGAATTCATTGGAAAAAGCCGGAAGAGGAACCATACGAGTCATAAGTACTCTTGTGTCTCATAACCAAATAGATTAAAAAAGACATTACCAGCAAAATTCGAAAAGCCTTAACGTGATATGAACACATCACATTCCAGGAATTTAATGGAAAAATCCAAAAGCCTTGACGTGCGATAAATATATCTCGTGCTGGAAAATATAGCCGGTGGTGGAATTTTCAAGAGTTTCAAAGATAACGGACTACAAAACAAGTCCTAAGGATAACAAACTATGGACAAGTCCCAACTATAATGAGCTATGGACAAGTCCTAAAGATAACAGACTATGGACAAGTCCTAAATATGACAGACTATGGACCAGTCTTTCAAAGATAATGGACTATAGACAAGTCTTCCAAAGGCTAAGAGTCGAAATGATGAAGGGCGAATTCCAAGGACTAAATTAAAGAATGCCCAAAGTTAGGGTTTGTAAAGTAAAGTACCCAAAGTCTAGGTTAAATTATAAAATGTCAAGAGCCTGGGCTTACGTACAAATCAGTTAAGCCTAGAGACTAAGGTGTAATGTACTCAAAGTCTGGGGTTCAAGGTGAAGGATGTCCAACCTATAGGGGCTTAAGTGTGGACTTATTTGGAAAGTTAGGGAAGCATCGTATCTGTGATATCCCACATCGGTGGGCTATCCTTGGTTGGAGTAGTAATTAAAGTACAACTACTTACCATTGAATACCAATACGTCCATGGATTTTTGGGTGGGCCTGTGGTAAGCCAAGTGGACCCAAGATATTTGTATTCATTGGAAAATGCGTGGTGCTTGTGTAACGGGTTGGGCTTGTGGGCTCAGGTTGTTACAGTATCGTACGGCTGGCATACTTTATGATGGATGGTAATCAAGAATGAAGGAAAGTTTGACGTCACGGTTACTAAATTTCCTAGGTTTTGAAAATAGGGTTTCGGAAAGGATGTTATTTTACGTTCTTGTGTAAGGTTTTGAGGAAAGGGTCTAGGAAGATGGTTATCTCCTTGATAGAGATGTTGAGGACATTGTGGTAAATTCAAAGCTAAGGATTGTAAAGGTATTAACTCTCTAGGATCAAGGCTAGGGGTTGAAAGATTGATGTTAAGGATTGTATATTTCTTTGATTTGGGACTAGGGTTATGGAAATTTCCTAGACGTGAGGCTGGGTTTGGAGAGAACATGTTGCCTTCTATGCTTAAGGCAAGATTAAGATGATCGGGTTTGTGGGCGGTTCCTTAAGCAAAATGATAGAGATTTCTTTAGTTTAAGGCTAGGGATTTGGTAAAGAACATAGATTCCTAGGCTTGAGGCTATGATTTGGAGAGAGTGTGAATTCCAAGGCTCGAGGCAAGCGTTCAGATGAAGTGTGATTTCCTAGGATCGAGAATAGGGTTCAGATAGAGTGTGACTTCCTAGGCTCGAGGCTAGGGTTTGGGCAGTTTGTAGGAAGACACATTGATGACTTCAAGGAGGACTACGCATGTATACTAGGGTGTCTATGCTTAGGTACACATTAAGTAGGGAATTATGATGGGTCCATCTTTAGGGCGAGTTTCTTTGGATGGAGAGGCCTAGATGGTGCATGAGTTGCCTGGTTCTCTAGCTTATAAGGTCTCTGGGTAGCATTGAAGGCATACTAACCTGATTTGTCTAAGAGAGAGATAAGGAATCTCATCGAAGGTCCAAATCCGCTTTAGGGTTGAAGGTGAGTCTCGAGTATGGACAACTAGGCCAGATAGGTCCTCGGGACAGACGCTAAGATTGGATAAGTTTTAGCGATTCAAAGGATTTGAATGTTGGTCTTTGTTTAGACCTATGAGGGTTAAGGATTAGAGAGGGTGAGCTTGATACCTCAAGGCTAATAATTATGCGGGGTAAGCTAGAAACCTAAAAGGGTTTGGAGATTTTAAAAGGGTAATTCGTAAAGGGTTACATCGGGTCGGCTCGAGTAGTTCAGACAAGACTAGAGAGTGAGTAAAACCAGATAGGTGCTAATGAGACTGGGGCCTAATGGATCATTCTAGACCTCGGAGGCTTGGGACCTAAAATTTTGGATTGGGTATGTTCAGGACTTAGGGGATTTCTGATTAGACTAGGTAAGTGCTAAGGTAGCAGCTAGGACTAGGTCGGTTTGACCCCTAAATGGCTTTGGCATCTAAAGAGTCGAAGGTTTTAAAGTGTAAGAGATAGGTTAGAGGTTTGAATCGTAGGTTTGGAACCTAAAGGGTTAAAGGCTAGACTGAGCAAGCTATAGGCACTGGAAGTGCGTTCAGACATGTGGTTATGTTGGCGCTTAGGCCATGTCCAATAAGGTAGTTGAGGAGGGGGTTGAGAGGGATTAAACTAGTTGAGAAGGGGCAATAAGGTAGTTGAGAAGGGGGGTTGAAGGGGGAAGGGTTGAAGCTTCTCAACCGGGTTGAGAGAATTTTTGTTGGGGCCCGCCTGGACACGCGTCGACCTGTGGTTGGTGCCGACATGGCGCGTGCGCCTCACCGCCGACAGAGGCGCGTGAGGGCAGCGTCCACCAGTTTTTTTTTTTGTTTTTTCTCCTTTTGCCAAGTGTCAGCCTACGATTGGTCCTCCGGATTTTTAGATATGATTTTCAACCCAATTTTTCGAGCTCAATTATTTTACAGCAAAAAATTATTATTATTTTTTTTCGCGAAAATTCTGGATTTTTTTTCTCTATAAATTGATATAACTTTCATTTTATTTGTACACCAAAAAAAAAAAGCTCTCTTTTCTCTCAAAAAAATCTTAATTATCCTTCTTTAACCCCTTATTTTTTAAAATATTCATCATCTTTTTAGTGAAATGGATCCCAATAATCCGAATAATCCTTATTTCAACACTCAGAATTCAAGTAATTTTCCACCAAATTACTACAATCCTAATGATTTTCAATCGCCAAATCAATTTTCTAACCAACCACGTCCTCAAAATGTCCCACAATTTTATTATCAACCAAATGCCATGCCTTCAGCTGTACCCACCTGGAATCCATATTATGGTGTGCAATTTCAACGACCTCCACCACCACCACTACCCTCTCAAGAATCAGAATATCCTGAATATTCAACACAAATGGTTATGGGTAGCAATAGCGGTGCTGATGAAGCTACTCCAACTCCAGATGCAGGAGGTTCAACCACTAGTCGGAGAAAAATTGTCAAATAGAGCACGAAGGACAATATAGTGCTAATTAGTGGGTGGATTAAGTTTGGAACCGACAGTGTAGTCGGAAAAAATCAGAAGAGTGAAGCGTTTTGGGGTAAGATTGTTGAATATTGTAACGAACATTGTGAATTTAACCCTCCCCGTGACGTAGTTTCATGCAAAAATCGTTTCAATTATATAAACGCCAAATTGGGCAATTGGGTAGGTGCATACGATAACGCTAAGCGTATGCAACAAAGCGGGTGGTCGGAGAATGATGTTTTGAAAAAAGCTCACGAATTATATAAAAGTGCTAACAATAGCACTTTTAATTTGATGGACGAGTGGATAGCTACCCGAGATCAACCACGCTACGCAAGTCAGGTTGGAGGAAATACTGGATCTGATAGCAGTGGATCTAAGAGAGAACGAGAAGGTGATGTAGGTGATTCAAGCTCGGTTGGATCCATTCCTCGTCCTATGGGAAGAGAGGCAGCTAAGAAAAAGGCGGGGAAGAAAAAAGTGGGGTTGTCACCGGTAAAGGAACAAAAGTGGTCAGAATTCAAACAATTCAAAGAGAAAGAATTGGAACGAATGGACAACTTAGTCTCAGAACAAGAGAAGGCAAACAATATTGCCCTTAACAAGACTCGGGCTAAAAATAGGAAAATGTGGATGCAGTTGAGTCAAATGGAGTCTCGCGATCATCATCAACAACAGCTTTTTGAAATGTTGACTGAAGAGCTGTTTGGCAATTAATGTTTGTTTTCTAGCTTTATGTCAATTTTCTGCACTGATGTACTACTTTCAAGATTCTCAGTATGTAACTTTACCTTTTAATTAAATCTATATAATTCTATTATTGGAGTCCGTCAATTAACTCAATTGAATTGAAGCTTCAAATCCGTCAACCACGACCACTCATTTGTTATCCTTTAACTAACTCAATTCAATAGAAGCTTCAAATCCGTCAACCTCAGCCACTCATTTTCTTATAAATAACACTCTCTTCTTTCATTCTTCCTACACCAAACACATTCTTCTTTCCTTCTTCCTACATCAAACACTCTCTTATTTCAATGATCTTGAAGCAGGAAATACTCCACGAGTCAATTTCTTTGTGAATGAACGTCAGTATAATATGACATATTATCTTGCTGACGGTATCTACCCCTCTTATCCGACCTTCGTCAAATCCGTTAAACTTCCTCAAAGTGAAGAAGACATGTTATTTGCAAAATACCAGGAGGCTTATCGGAAGGATATAGAACGGGCATTTGGAGTGCTCCAAGCTCGATTTAAAATCATTCGAGAACCAGCTCGAATGTGGCAGATAGAGGACTTGGCTATGATCATGAGAGCATGTATCATATTACATAATATGATCGTTGAGGATGAACGTGGTACGTATTCTCAAAATTGGCTTGACTATCAGGATCAGCCCGGGGCAAGTGGGTCTAGTACACAACAACCATTCTCAACTGAGGTATTACCAGCGTTTGAAAATCATGTACGTACTAGATCGGATTTTCGTGATCAGAGGGCTCATAAACAATTGCAGAACGATCTAGTCAAACACATATGGGCAAAGTTCGGAAATCAGTGATTTTTAAATTTTATTGTACTGTGAGTCGAGTCTATGTATCGTATGTTTTTTTTTGTTTTTCATCATTTGTGGAACGAGCTAAGTTTATTGTAATTTTTCTTATTTTTATTAAAATTAAAATATTCTCGTATTTATTTAATTGCTTCGAAAAAAATTAAGTAAGTTTGAATTAAAAAAAATTAAAAAAAATCTCGAATTTATAAATAAAAATATTAATAATTTATTTTTTAATAATAAATTATTAATATCAATATTTATTTTTAATTATAAAAATAAATATTGTAAATAAAATAAAAAGTGGTGGGGTATAGAATAATGAGTTGGGAGGAGTTGAATTTTAAACTAAACTAGCTTATTGTGGGAGGGGTGGTTGAGAGTGTAGTTGAATGATTAAGTGGATTGAGAGAGAAGATGAAGTGTCGTGATATTAGGGTAGTTGAATGTTTTTTGGTAGTTGGATTATTGGACATGGTCTTAGGACAAGGGTTGAGTCGTGGTCGGATGGGGATTGTCCTACACGTTCAGGATGGGTACCTGTAGGTTCTGGGTAGACTTAGGACCTTGTTTTCCTTGAAGACAAAGTATGGAATGAAGTCAGCTCAAAGTGCAAAGCTACTGTTCATTTGGTCAACTCATCGAACTTTGTAATTTTATGAAAATTTAGATACTCTTATGCAGTTCTAAAAAATATTATTGTTTCAATGCCAGAAATAATATAAATAACATTTTTTAGAATGGCATAGAGATATATATATATATTTTCATAAATTATGGTTAAAATTCAATTAAATTTGATAAAAAAAAAATCAAACTGTGTATATTGAGCTAGGATGGAGGTAGTACTTTTTTAACTAAAGGAATACAACTCATTAGGTGTATTTACTTATTTATTTTTTTAGAAAAAATAACTATTATTACCAAAAAAAAAAATGTAAGTAAATGTCCATTTTCTAAAACATTATGTTTCTAAATGAATGCAATAGATTATTATCACAAAAAATCTCTGTATCAACTTCTAAAGAAACGTATATTTTTTTAAAAAAAATACTAAGCTCTTAAATGAATGCGCATAAGCTGAGGATTAATTGTCTTTAATTGATTTTCACCTAAAACAATAATTTAATATGTATATTGCACTAACGCACACATGTAATGCATTAATCGTGCATAGGTAATGTAAATGTGAGATATTAGGTAACAGTTGTTTTATAAGATTCACTCAGCTTTTGGTAAACTACTGACCATGTTTAAGAAAAATTTGGTAAATGTCGAGACAATTCTTTAGTTTAGGATAACCATATTGTCAAAAAACTGCTCCTTTTTTTTATTATTATGTGTTGGTGCATGCACCATGTTAATTGTATACATATTCATAGAATATTTTGGAGTCTTGTTGTAGGAAATCTGGTCAAACGTTTTTCACAGCACGTAAATTTAGTTCTTGTCAAATGAATGAAATTATTAATAACTCATGGAATAAATGAATGAATACTAAACTCATAGAACAAATGAATGAATATGAGAAATGCACCTAATTAACATTTCATTGTAAAAGTTTTCCATACATATCGAATCTATTTTTCTCTCTCCAAAGTAATATACTTATGACATAAAAGTTTGTTTAGGTTTTAAAGATTGAAAATGTTCGTTTGACTTCAAATAAATGTGAAGAAAACAATAAGAAATTAAGATAGAAGTACATATTTGTGTGTAAAGGGTATTCGGGAGTATGGAAGATCTAAACATGTCTTTGGTTTTGGAGCCAAAACAGTACCGATATGACCATAAGCCATAAACCATAATTTTCTAGACAAGATTTGTTTTATCACATCTTGATTGGGCTTGTTGTAATTGTTTGTTATGTATATCATAAATAAAATGCCACAATGTTATTTGGTAGGGTGGGTAAGCGAGATCTTGGAGGTGCAGCAAGTACCACAAAGGTAACTCAGCACTAGGGATTAAGTATGATAGGACAATGCTAGAAAATAAACTTTTTATTCAGTTATCTCTTATACCATCATATATTATACTCCCTCCGTCTCACCCGAAATAAGACGTTTTTCCATTTTGAGTGTCCCACTCGAAATAGGACATCCCAAAATTGAAAGCTTTTATTACTTTTTTATTAGTAGGACCCACTTGTCATACTCACAACAACTTTTCATTTATTATTCCCCACCCACTTTCTCTCTCCTTCATACTCACAACACCTACTTTTCAAACAACTTTTTATAATAAAAGATTATTATTCCTTAATCTCCGTATCGGGACCAAGAATCCTATTTCGGATGGGATGGAGGGAGTATATTTTATCAAAGTATTAAAATCAAAACCAATTTGCTGTTACAATTTTTATTTAATTTTCTTATAGGCTTCATTGTTTTGCGTCTACTTTGATTTTTTGTGTTTTCATGACTAAGCCAATAAAATATTATTCGTTCACAAGTAATTTATTTATTATATACACATTTGAAAATTAATATGATTATTCTCAATAAATACGTTTTTTAAGTAATACAACTCTTTAGGTAAGTGTATTTACATATTTCTTAAAAAAAATATTATGACAAAAAGATACTCTATCTCTATTTATTAAATGAATGTCTATTTTATAAAGTATATTGTTTCTAAATCAATGTGAGAAATTAGTAATACAAAAATTACTCAACCTAATTTTAAATAAATGTCAATTTCTATAAATATTTTGTTTCTAAATGAAAGCGTATAATAAGCTGAGGAAAATTTGTGTATAAATGATTTTCACTTATAAAAATATTATAAAGTGTAAAATGCAATAATCATGCACATATAGTACATTAATGGTGCATATGTAATGTGAATGTGAGATATTGTATTAGGTAAAAGTTGTCTTGTAGCTTCATTCAGTTTTTCGCCCTATTATCATTAGCCGATCATGATATATTCATTAATGCCTGTCAGTTTTTTGAAGACCTTAGTTTTTTTAGAGCATCCGCATTAGTGACCTGGTCATGCTTCCCTTCTCTCCTCCACATCAGTTACACATCATCGGTCATCTATAATCATAACTTCACACTATTTTATCCCCATCAGCGACCTAGGTCATCAGTTTCTCTCTCTTGCTTTTTATTATACCCCACTATATTTTCTCTATCCTACTCATATCTATACCAATTATTATCATTATTAATATTATTTTATTATTCTTACATATATATGATAAAAATATATGTTTATTTATTACATATTTTATTTATTAATCAAATAATTTTATTAATATTATTATTATTTAATAAATAAAATAATTTATATTAATAAGTCAATAACATCTTATTATAGAATACATAATTTAGCATACAACAACAAATTAAAACTTAAAATTACATAATTTTAGCATACAACAGAACAATTAAAATTACATAGTACACACTATAATAAATAACACACAATTTAATTATCGTCAACTTTGTCATTAAATTTTTCCCAAATATTCTTAGTCAAATCTTTCTTCAGTGACTTGTTGATATTTGTGTCTCGAACCTAACTTCGATTACTCATATATGATGACAAGTCATACTCTCGAACATTGGAGAAAGTAAACCTTTGATCTCTATCGCCAGTTGATGCTTGATTTTGAGAGGAATCTTCTTCATAGTCTTTTGGATCAAAATGTCTATAGGTTGAATGTTCGTCTTCAACTATCATGTTGTGAAGGATGATACAAGCAAGCATAAGTTTACCCAAGATACTCCTACTCCATGCTAGAGCAAGTTGTCGAATTATAGCAAATCGAGCTTGTAAAACTCCAAAAGCACGCTCCACATCTTTTCTCACCGTATCTTGTTTCTTAGCAAAGAGTTTTTGTTTTGCCGTCTATAGGGCACTTATTGATTGAATAAAGGCCGCCCATTTTGGATATATTCCATCCGTAAGATAATATCTCATTTTGTATGAATGATTATTCACAATATAATTAACAGGCGGAGCTGGACCTTCCAATATATCTGTAAATACCAGAGAACGATCTATGGTGTTCCAAAGAATGCATCGCGCGACACTACAGCTTCTAGGATTAGTGTTGGCGTTTTATTTCTACCTTGAAATTGCATCTCCAACCTCGTGGACAACTTTTCCACGCCCAATGCATACAGTCGATATTGCCCATCATTCATGGAAATCCACGCTCCTCTCCTTGTCGGAGTAACGTAGCTATATCATCGGCATTCGGCCTTCTCATGTAACGATCGTGGAATTACACCTTCAAAAAAATGAAGAAGACGTTCCTTCGCTGTACTTTCAGCAACATTTAGATGTTCATCAAAGGATGGCTTTCTTTTGATCTGTTCCGGTGAGCGTATCTCCACCGACATCAAGGTAAGCCGAAACTAGTGCATTGTGTTCAGGTATGCTCCATGCCCTCCTATCTATCTTAGTTTTGGATTTATCGGGTTGGTTAGAATGAATAGTGAGCTCATTTTCATCAACATCTTCTTCAACATCTTGAAATAAAATTTGCGAACTACCTATGTCACCAACATGAGTTAGAGGAGATCTATTATATTGTTAGGATGATGAAAATTCGAGATTGGGCGAAGAAAATTGGACATTTTGAGAAGACAACATATTTGGGGAAGAAAAGAAACTAGGATTAAATTGGGATTGGAAAAAATTTGGAGCATTGGAATTACTAGGAATTTAATGAGGTTGATGTTAAATCCCATAAATTGAGATAGTTGTGGATGGTTTAACAAATTTGGATCAATAGGTATATGGGAATTAGGAGGATTTTTATTGGCATTTGGATTTGTTTGGGAATATTGGTTATTTCCATAGTAATTAGGATAATTGGAATCCCTAATTAAAAAAAAAAATGAAAGAAATTTTAAGAGAATTGTTAATATAAAAAGAAGTTGAGATTTTGAAGTAGATGTGCAAAGTATGTTAAAAAACTTAAAACTGATATCTATTTATAGATGAAAAAAAGAGTCGTTTTCTATTTTCTCAACTTTTTCATTTTTCTTTTTTGCTTTTAACGGTTAAAAATTTAAATAAGATGAATGATATTTATTGTTCTTGGCATTTTTTAGGTTGGATAATTTCCAACGGATACATTTCATATTTGTTGGTGTGTTTGCCTTAGGCACGTTATTTGAACAATTAATGTTATCATTTGCTTTACGCTTTAATAAAGATATTGAATGTTTGATTATTATATCTTTTGCATGTTTATTATAATAATCTCCATCCCTAGTAATTATGATTAATTACTAGTTTAAGTTTAATGGATAGTCACATGATGATTATGTGTATGCGATACAATTAGACTTATGGGTATTTGTTGGAGAACAAATATTGGACTGACCCCTAAGAGATTTATGTCATGGTCAAATATCATAATTAAATCTCATATATTTATATCACTTGAATCTTTAGATATGAGGTTATAACAGTCTTCCACATGATGAACATTTTGTTTGACATATTCAAACATTACTTTTAACCGGGTAGCCATAAAGGATATGGTTGGCATAATCAGAATCATGTAGGGAAAGATAATAAGCCAAGAAAGGATTTGTTCCTCTTTAAGAGAGATGTCAAGCTTGGACCCCTCGATGAATAGTATTGATGAAATGCACGGTCGCGCTCAAATGAATTGATTGAATCACTGTCATTTGTGCTATCAATATATTTGGGATCGAGAAAGTATTGAACAAGTAAGTTGACCATTGACCATGGCTTACGTTCAATAGACATCGTGGCTTGCTAGAGCCCACTTGTGACTTACGAGGTCTAAATGGTTTGGACTCGTTGCCAACTTATTATAATCCTATTGAGTAACACACACAGAGCAGATAATTAAAGGAGCGAAAAACGAGGCAGAAAGGGACAGGAACCTTACGGTTCCCTAGCAGCCGTACAGCTGTTTAGGCGCCGTACGGCTGCCCTCCCCCCTGCACTTGTAAGTACCCCAATATGAAATTAACCAACTTTAGAGGAATTATTAGCACCATTCAGGGATAAAACTGATAGACTGGGACCTCACGAAGATAAACCTAAAATTCCTGGACTACTCTGAAATTAAAATTGGAAAAGTCCAGAAGCTCGCCAGGCTGAGCCGTACGGATGGTTTGGACGCGGGAGGGGCCAATCAGTACGGATGGTTTGGGCACCCTCAGTCCCTATAAATTGGACCATTGGCTGATCATTTCAGGGGGGAGAAATCATTTTGTGAGTGTAAACTCTGTCGAATTGAGGGCAGGTTAAACACATAAACACACATTTGAGTGAAAAGAGAGAAAGAAGATAGGCTTAGAACCAAAATTGGTGAGGCCTCCTTCTCCCCATCTTCTCTTCATCTCATATTCTATCTTTCTTTTGTTTAATTTATGTAAATGTCTTTACTTTTCTTGTAAATGTTATGAATTGGATCCAAGTTCTTGATGTGAATCAATGGTACCCTCATGTTCAATGCATGATCAAGGGTTCAAACATAAGATGATCAAGTCTTGTTATTATTTAATTTCTCTATACATAATGTCTTTACATTAATGCACTTTACATTATGTCTTTACATTAATGTTCTTTACATTATGTCTTTACTTTTATGCAATTTATACTATGTCTTTACATTTATGCAAGTTAAATTTCATGTCTTTACTTTTAAGTTGATTTTATGGTGAAATGATCAAGTTTGGATGATAAAGTTTCAATCTTTATCATTCAAATCTTGATCTAACTCCAATAATGTCCCTTTGGATGGTAAAGACTCAATCTTTATCCATCCAAAGGTTGATTTCTTACCTCCCCAAGGTTTTTCCTTGGATGAACCATCCATTTGGATGTTAAAGTTGCCATCTTTAACCATCCAAATGATGATTTTGGCTCAAATGCCATGTTCATCACCTTTCTTATTTGTTCCCCAATTATTGCCTTAATCACACCTAAAACCTTGTGTTTTCGTGTTTAATTAGTGATTAAGAGCATAGGGATGATTTAATCCACTTTGTGTGAGTAAATAAACTGGAAAGATATAAAACAGTTCAGTTTCAGCAGAATGCTCTGTTTCTGCCTGAAACTGGACTGATTTCTTGACATTCTGTAAAAACCCCAGGGACGGCCTTCCCAGCCGTACGGCTAGTTTGGCCGGAGGGGTGAATTTTCAGTCTTTCCCTTTTCTGTTAAACGGTTTAAAAAAACAGCACTTTTTTGTTAAGTTTCTAACTGATTTTGTTAAAAGTCAGTTTCTCCCATTTTCAAGGAAAACACACACACACACTTGCACAATTTTTAACAAACTTTAGGGATACTCGGTTTTTTCGAGGCACTTTGGGTGAACAACCGGTTGAGTTCTTCCCAAAGCGTAACCTGACCTCCGAATCCTTTGTCTCTAACCATTTTTTGTTAAGTTTGGGTTTAAAGTTAAACTAACGTGGCGACTCCGTTAAGCATTGAAAGTGCCGTGTTTGATTCTCGAGGGAACCATTTGCGTTTTCCCGCGGGTATCTTACAGCACTACAGTTTATTTTAAGTCTTTTCTTATTAGACAAGAAGACCTAAACCCTAAAGGATCTTGGAGACCTCTTGTATATAATTTGTAAAACCTAGAATTGTTACCATAACATTGATTTGTGAAATCATAAACTCTTTCTTGGAGAGAGAGAGAGAGAGAGAGAGAGAGAGTACACATATTATACTAGGATTATTAGGTTTGATTATTCCCAAATATCAAACTATAATAATTATAGGGAGCAATTGAAGAATCGTTCTTCATCAAGTTTTTCAATCCGAATGACCTACCAGTCAAGTCAAGAAGAGTTCTTGAATCCGTTCGAAGTGTGGATCTGTTGGTGTTATGCCCTAGACATGTTGTTTGTAAAACAAATGTTATTATTTATAAAGATATTGAACGTTTGATTATTATGTCTTTTGCATGTTTATTATAATAATCCCCGTCCCTGATAATTATGATTAATTATTAGTATAAGTTTAATAGATAATCATATGATGATTATGGTGTATGGGATACAATTAGACTTATGGGTATTTGTTGGAGAACAAATACTGGACTGACCCCTATGAGATTTATGTCATGGTCACAATGTCATAATTAAGTCTCATATAGTTATATCACTGGAATCTTTAGACCTGAGGTTATTACAGTGTTCCACATGATGAACATTATGTTTGACGTATTCAAACGTTATCCCTAACCGGATAGCTATAAAGAATATGATTGGCATAATCGGAATCATGTATGGAAGAGTAATAAGCCAAGATGGGATTTGTTCCTCGTCAAGAGAGATGTCAAGCTCCGGCCACTCGATGAATGGTATTGATGAAATGCATGGCCGTGCTCAAATAAGATTTGTATTATCAATACATTCGGGATCGAGAAAGAATTGAACAAATGTAAGTTGACCATTGACTATGGCTTACGTTCAATAGACATCGTGAAACAAAGAGATTGTGTTATGTTCTATTTTAGGAAACTTTGGAGTTCAAAGTTATACTAATTGGGTAGTCATAATGGCTTGCTAGAGTCCGCTTATGACTTACGAGGTTTGACTGGTTCGGACTCGTTGCCAACTTAGTATAATCCTATTGGGTCACACACGCAGAACGGATAATTCAAAGGAGCGAAAAACGAAGTAAAACGGATCCTGCCTAAAGGATCCGTACGGCTGAATCTGGATGCTTCCAGAAACATCCGTACGGATGGTTTTGCCGGCAGAATCAGTTTTTAAGAAAACTCTTGTTGAACAAGAAAACCTCATTCCTAAAGGGTTTCTGAAACCCCTTGAATATAAATACAAACTGACGGGAATTGTTCCCTAAGTAGTTGATTTGATCAATTCCAAAGTCTTTCTTAGAGAAAGAAATCACACATTATATTCTTGGGTTATTGTGATTGATTAATCTCAATTATCAAGTCACAATAATAATTAGGAGCTTTGAAGAATCGTTCTTCAACTTCGTTGATCAATCCGAAGACCTAGCAGTCAAGTTCAAGAAGGCGTTCTTGAAATCTGTTCGTTGTGTGGATCACCGGTAGAGGGCGTTTGTCTTAACGCTTAATCCAAGTTTTACATAACGATCTACAAGGGTTAGTTTCCTTCATCTTGTTATTATGAATTATTGTTCATAGCGGATCTAGGCTATTGGGTTTTATTCATGTCTATCTTCCGCTGCGCATGATTGCACGAAACCCAACAGGATCACCGATAGAGGGTGCTCTTCTTAGCATCTAAATCCAAGGCTTCATATTTCGATATACAAGGGTCATTTTCTTTCATCTTCATATTATGAATTATTAAACATAACGGATCTTGGCTTTTGGGTTTTTCATGTGATATCTTCCGCTGCGCATGATTGCACGAAACCTAACAGTGGTATCAGAACCCCGTTTATGATCAATAGTTCTAATATTATCATGATATAATTATTTAATATGATTATTTAATTGGTATGATCATGATAAGATGAATTTATGCGATGGGATTTTATATGAGATATAAAATATGCATGCTAGTTTATGATGGGATCATGTGATTGTAATATTAATTTGATTCATATGTATGATCGCATGCTTAGATTATCATGTTATAATTGGATTATATTTATTGATGATCTAGATCTAATTTGTATATGGAATAAATTGATTATTGATTATATAAATTAGATTGGTTAAAATTCGTAATCTGTAAAATTCGTGTTATTATAATCTGATTATGTATGAACACGATATTGGGATTGATCGAATTTAAAAATTTCTGAAAAATTGGAAATCTGGAAATCTGGACAAAGGCACCGTTCGGCTGCCTAAGGAGCGTACGGCTCCAAAGACGCCGTACGTTGCGAGCCCTAATTTTCCAGAAACTGTTCTGTTTTCTGGTGTTCAGATTGTTCTGTAAATTGTTTACAGAATTCGAATCTGGAAACTGAAACTGCTTCCAAACGGTTGGTTTTCGAAACCGTGTTTCCTGAAACAATTTTCAATCGAAAAATCCATAAAAGTTGCAGAAATCAGAATTCTAAAGAGTTTAGGATTGCTGTAATATGTGAGATTGTGAGAAAATGAAAGGGTCTTGAAACAAGTGACCGCTCTATATGGAACTGTGGATGCCTTTTGGCTTAGTTTTGGCCGTACGTTTTGAGCTCTCAATTTCAAGATGCTCTGCGGATTCAATTTTAGAAATTAAATCCTATAACTAGGGGAATTTAGTCACATAAAATTAATTCGGTTAATTGACTAACTTTTATGTGTTTGAACCTTCTTGAAAACTTAAGTTCTATGCCATTCACGATTAAAACACTTGTCAAATACTTTGATCTTTTCGATGTGGTTTATTCGCCAAAGCAAGGCACATCACTCTATCTTTGTGAAGCAAGATAAGACAAATGTTGTCTATGCGTTTAAAGTGGTTAAAGTTAATTAGGCTATCAAAACAGTTTTAGGCCTAAGGCATGTGAGATTAAAACATGTTTCTGACATAAGATGTCTAATGAATCTCATAAAAGGATCTAAGAATCATATATGATATGATTGATAAGGAGTTATCTACCTAAATAGCTTGATTTTGAGGTTCATGCCAAAGCAGACTCACAAATCAAGTGAACTATATATGGATCTTAGCTCATTTAAATTATATTATTCATAATTTCTTATGAAGGTTATATAATTTAGTGGGAGTATTTATGAAATACTAAATAATAATATCGTTAATTAAGTTAGTACTTATGTACGGTTACATGTTTGCATATATGTGTAGATAATGGCAATAAACAATAGTCAAACCCCGTCATTGCGATCTATCCTTGAATTAAATGAGAATGCTACAAAACTTATTGAATTGATTATGAGCTTAAGAATGCTTCTTAAGCAAGAATGGGAGTCATGCATTCTAAACAATCCTAAGTCAAAAAAAATTGTTGTCAATATCCTTGGGACACTCAAAGACATATATAAGAAACATGTTGATAATTCTTTAGATGTCTCTTGTATTAAGCTTGATATCATGTGTTCAATACTTAAGAAGTATCAAGAACACATAGATGCTTATATGATAATCAATCTCTTACAGGAAAGGTTCCTACTGCAAGCTTGGCAAAGAGGTTTTGAGACGAAGATAGGATTTAAATATCTAGATAAGACAAGAGTTGTCAAGTCTAAGGCAGATGATGTAGCTAAGAATAAAACTCCAAAAGATACAATTTGTCACCATGGCAATAAGATTGACCATTGGGATAAAAATCGTAATCTGTGTTTAGAAGATCAAAAGGAAGTAAAGGATGTTGAGACTATTAATTCGCATATTTATGTTATAGAAATTAATCTCTTTACTCCTAGTTCTTGGGTATTGGATACCGTATGTGGATCCCACATTTATACAAATGTGCAAGGACTGAAGAATAAGAGACAGCTCGCTAAAGGTGAAATCGACCTACGTGTGGGAAATGGAGCAAGAGTTGATGCATTAGCCGTAGGGACTTATGAAGTTACTTTACCCACTGGGCTAATACTTGTTCTGAACAATTGCTATTATGTCCAGAGTTTGAGTAAAATTATTATTTCAGTTTCTTCGTTAGATAATGAAGGATATTCTTTTCTTGTTAAGAACAAGAAATGTGTTGTTTATTATGATAATATGCTCTATTGTATTGCAGTTCATATAATGGACTTTATATCCTAAATCTTGAAGAACAAAATAATAAGGATATCCATAACGTAAATAAAAGATCCAAACCTAATGGTGAATTTTCGTCTTGGTCATATAAATGAGAAGCGTATCTCAAAACTCCATGGGGACGGACTTTTAGATTCACATGATTTTGAATCATATGAAACTTATGAGTCTTGCTTACTTGAAAAGATGACTAAGGAACCTTTTACTAGGAGTAGTGAAAGGGCTAGTGACTTATTGAGACTTATACATACTGATGTATGCGGACCATTAAGTAGCAGTGCTAGGGGCGGATATCAATACTTCATAACATTCACTGATGATTTTAGTAGATATGTCTATGTCTACCTAATGAAAAACAAAAGTGAATTATTTGAGATATTTAGAATATTTCAAAATGAAGTACAAAATCCACTTGGCAAAACTATTAAAGCACTTCGATCAGATCGTGGTGGTGAATATATTTAAGCCAATAATTTGACGATCATCTTAAAAATTGTGGAATTGTTTCACAATTAACTCCACCCGGAACACCACAATGGAATGGTGTGTCCGAGAGGAGGAATCAAACTTTATTGAATATGGTTTGATCTATGATGAGTCAATGTGATCTTCCACTATCTTTTTGGGGTTATGCATTAGAAACTATTGCGTTCACACTTAATAGAGTTCCAACTAAATCGGTTCAAAAGACTCCATATGAGATACGGACTAGAAAGAAACCTTGTCTTTCTTTCATGAGGATTTGGGGTTGTGAGACATTTGTGAAGAGACTTGTGTCTGAAAAACTTGCACACAAATCTGATAAATGTGTTTTCGTGGGATATCCTAAGGAAACTAAAGGATATTGCTTTTACAACCGGATGGACAACAAAGTGTTTGTTGCTATAACTGGTACCTTTCTAGAGAAATAGTTTCTCTCCAAAGGAATCAGTGGGAGTAAAATTAATCTCGAAGAGGTACGAGAACCCGAAAATAACATTGAACCGATGGTGGAATCTGAACAAGTTACACAAGGAGTTGTGGAACCCGTTCAAGATACACGAGTCCGTCGCAAATCTAGTAGGTTACGATCCAAACCGAGGAGATATGGATTTCTCGTAACGGATAGTAATGAAGTAGAAATCATTGAGAATGATGAACCTACTTCCTAACAAGAAGAGATGTCAGCTCCTGATTCGGATAAATGGCTTGGAGCCATGGAATCTGAAATCAAATCCATGTATGATAATCAAGTTTGGAACTTGATAGATGCACCCGAAGGTGTAATATCCATAGGATGCAAATGGGTTTTCAAAAAGAAAACTAACATGGATGGAAAGGTGCATACTTATAAAGCTAGACTTGTAGCGAAAGGCTATAGGCAGATTCATGGTATTAACTATGATGAAACCTTTTCACCCGTAGCAATGATCAAGTCTATAAGGATTTTAATTGACATAGCCGCATATTTTGAGTATGAGGTATGGCAAATGGATGTCAAAACAGCGTTCCTTAACGGGAACTTACTTGAGGATGTGTATATGACATAACCTGAAGATTTTGTAGGTCTAGAAAATTCTAACAAAGTATACAAGTTGCATAGATCCATCTATGGATTGAAGCATGCCTCTAGGAGTTGGAACCTTCGATTTGATGAATCGGTCAAAGAGTTTGGCTTCATCAAGAACGAAGATGAACCTTGTGTATACAAGAAAATTAGTGGGAGCGTAGTATTATTTCTAGTATTATATGTTGATGACATATTGCTCATTGGAAACGATATTCCTGCACTTCAGTCTGTAAAGACTTGGTTAGGAAAGTGTTTCTCAATGAAAGATATGGGAGAAGCGGCTTACATCCTTGACATAAAGATCTATCGTGATAGATATAAGAAGTTGATTGGTTTAAGTCAAAGTACATACATTTATAAGGTTCTTAAAATATTCCGTATGGAATACTCTAAGAGAGGCAACCTGCCAGTATTACATGGTAAAAGTCTTAGCAAGACTCAGTGTCCTCAGATAACCAATGAGCGAGAACGCATGAATGGAATCCCATATGCTTCTACAATTGGATCCATTATGTATGCCATGATATGTACTAGACCGGATGTCTCTTATGCTTTAAGCATGACGAGAAGATACCAATCGGATCCTGGTGAGAGTCATTGGATAGCTGTCAAAGCGATTCTTAAGTACTTGAGAAGGACTAAAGACTCATTTTTGATATATAGAGGTTTGGAAGATGATTTTACTGTAAGGGGTTACACGGATGCAAGCTTCCAAACTGAAAAGGATGATTATAGATCGCAATCTGGTTTTGTGTTTATGCTAAATGGTGGTGCTGTAAGCTGGAAGAGTTCTAAGCAGAGTACAGTAGCTGATTCTACAACTGAAGCTGAGTATATAGCTGCATCCGATGCTGCTAAAGAGGCTGTTTGGATTAAGAAGTTCATTGGTGAACTAGAGGTGGTTCCTAGCATTGCTAATCAAATATACCTTTATTGTGATAATAATGGTGCTATTTCTCAAGTAAAGGAAACTTGATCGCATCAAAAATCCAAACACATACTTAGGCGTTTTCATATCATTCGAGAAATCATTGATAGAGGAGACGTGAATATATGCAGAGTACCAACTAAATATAACATTGCTGACCCATTGACAAAGGGTCTTTCGCAAGCGAAACATGATTGTCATGTTAGGTCTATGGGTATTCGATACATTAATTAGCCCTAGTGCAAGTGGGAGATTGTTGGTGTGTTTGCCCTAGGCACGTTATTTGAACAATTAATGTTATCATTTGCTTTACGCTTTAATAAAGATATTGAATGTTTGATTATTATATCTTTTGCATGTTTATTATAATAAACTCCATCCCTAGTAATTATGATTAATTATTAGTATAAGTTTAATGGATAGTCATATGATGATTATGTGTGCGATACAATTAGACTTCTGGGTATTTGTTGGAGAACAAATACTGGACTGACCCCTATGAGATTTATGTCATGGTCAAATGTCATAATTAAATATTATATAGTTATATCTCTTGAATCTTTAGACCTGAGGTTATTACAGTCTTCCACTTGATGAACATTTTGTTTGACATATTCAAATGTTACCTTTAACCGGGTAGCTATAAAGGATATGATGTCATAATCAGAATCATGTAGGGAAAGGTAATAAGCCAAGAAGGGATTTGTTCCTCTTTAAGAGAGATGTCAAGTTTGGGCCCCTTGATGAATAATATTGATAAAATGCACGGCCGCGCTCAAATGAATTGATTGGATCAATATCATTTGTGTTATCAATATATTCGGAATCGAGAAAGCATTGAACAAGTAAGTTGACCATTGACCATGGTTTATATTCAATAGACATCGTGTAACAAAGAGATTTTGATATGTTCTATTTTAGGAAACTTTGGATTTCAAAGTTATACTATTTGGGTAGTCATAATGACTTGCTAGAGTCCGCTTATGACTTACGAGGTCTAAAAGATTTGGACTCGTTGCCAAGTTAGTATAATCCTATTAGGTCACACACACAGAGCGGATAATTAAAGGAGTGAAAAACGAGGCAGGAATGGACAGGAGTCGTACGGCTCCCTAGGAGCCATACGGCTGTTTAGGCGCCGTACGGCTGCCCCCCCCCCCACTGCAGTTTATTTTAAGTATTTTCTTGTTGGACAAGAAGACCTAAACCCTAAAGGATTTGAAGACCTCTTGTATATAATGTGTACAACTGGGAATTGTTCTTTCTTGGAGAGAGAGAATACATATATTATACTAGGATTATTAGGTTTGATTATTCTCAATTATCAAACTATAATAATCATAGGGAGAAATCGAAGAATCGTTCTTCATCACGTTTTTCAATCCGAAGGACCTAGCAGTCAAGTCAAGAGCAGTTCTTGAATCCGTTCGAAATGTGGATCACCGGTAGAGGGTTCTCTTCCTAGCATCTAAATCCAAGGTTTTATATTTCGATCTACAAGGGTTAGTTTCTTTCATCTTCATATTATGAATTATTGAACATAACGGATCTAGGCTTTTGGGTTTTTCATATGATGTCTTCCGCTGCGCATGATTGCACGAAACCCAATAATATTTTGGGCCAGCCACTTTTCATTGTGAAAGATATTAATTTAAAAGGTGGTCCCCACCTTGTCAGTACAAACTTAAACCACCAGCTACCTTATCAATTTGTGCCATGCACGCGCCTGATTGCTCCCTCTTTTTTGTTTGTGGGACTCAACAACAAGTGGGAGAGACCCCACTATATCTCCAAGCCCAGCAGGTCATTCCCCAACCCATTTTTATCTTGGTCACCCTAAGCCTGGAACGGAGGTCACGATTGTGGGCTGTCACCAGGTCCACATCAGCCAAGCCTTAATGCAAAGGGCACCACAGCAGATGCTCTTAAAGGATGAAATAAGAGAACGAGGATCAGACATAAAATATGAATGCGTAGTCCAATACAGATGATAAAGTGATTGTAAAACATGAACTATTTATTCGAAGACCTAATTGGCTGCACTGATGCATACATACATTAAATATAAATATTTTAATTTTGAAAGTATACATTAAATTAATATTACATTCGTCCCAGAGCATATTTCTATCCTCCCATTTACACGAAAAAATAAAAAAATTGTGGAAGTGATGTGAGTATGAAAAATGAGGTAGGAGAGAAAAAGTGGGTTACAGAATAATAAGTTGATTGGTATTGTGAGTAGGAAAGTAAAGTATGAGAGAGAATTAGTGGGAGGAATAATAAAGATTTTTTGTCATTTTTGAAAATGGGCATATACTTTATGATAGAGTAAAAAGAAATGTTGATATATACCGTGCGATAGAAGCAGTGGCGTATCCAGGATTTGAGGTGAGGGTGCGCCCCCGAATTTTTTTTTTTGGGGTCCGGTCAGGTCGGCACAAAACTTAATGCAATAAATATAAAAAAAAAATCCAAGACAAAATAATATGCATCATTGACAAATGTACCACCCCCCCCCCTTGATCTCCATTTTGAGGTTTAAAAAGATAACAATATAAACAATATGCTGCATCTTTACTCTCACTATATTCCAACCAATCAAACTCATCATACCAATCAACAATAAACCGACGTGGTTTCCCATAAATCATGGTTTGAGGAAAATAAGAAATGCGCGGCTGACAAGCCTTTTTGAGTAAGTAGGCTCTACGAATCATTTCAAGCTCTTTAGAATTTTTAGCAACACGAGACAATGGTAATATCAAACCCGGATCAGACTCAATTCTAAAAGAGTTATCATTTCCTTGTCGTTGAGAAGAAGTACCTTGTGCGATTTCTTGTTCAACCCTTTCAACTGGAACAAAAGCTGTTTCAACTGGAACAGAAGCCGTTTCAACCGGAACAGCCGATGGCTCACATCGAGGGCATTTGGAAAAGAATCCATCAAGATTAGATTTCTTACCTATCAAAAATGATAACAACAATTGCTCAATAAATCCCCAAATCCATCAAGCCGAAGCCGATTGCTCATATTTTAAAGCCCTAAAATTGAATTTCAAAAAATACCTTTTTTAGATTGAGACATTGAGGAAGGAAAACAAGGGCAGATGGCGTCTTTCAGAGTTGTCGTGGCCGCCGCCGGTGGTCTGTTCGAGTCGCACAGGCGTCGTCTCCGGCTCCGTCGATTTCCGTCTGCAGAGCGCGAAGAACCGGAGTGCGGCGTAGAAAACAAAACTCGATGGTGTGTTATGATTTCCCATTTAAGTTTGGTTTACTCTCTTAGTAATGGTTTTTTTACACTCTGCACCCCTCTTCTTTCAAAAATCACAATTTACACCCCTATGGTTTTTTTTTTTTATAACTACTCAGTAATTTTTTTTTGCAAATCCAGGGTGTGCATCGGCCCACCCTCGTTATATACTAGATCCGCCCCTGGATAGAAGGAGTATAATTTTGTTAATTCACTCAAGTACCAAATAACTAGGCAGTTGGATTCTTCTTTTTGGAGCAAAACAAATTTGAAGTATTGAGATCATACTTCCTACATGTCATCCTGATTTTATGTGAATGTAAATATGACATCCTATAATGCAAAACTAATTTGTCAAACTAAGTAACACAATCGTTAGTTAAGGTGAAAATGAAAATAAATAGGAAGGCATATTATATATATATGTTGGGTATGCTTATTATAAACCACTCCTATTACCTTAATTTGATTGATCCCATAACCTTATTTTACTCTTTGTGGACTTTAGGATATATTGTAAGAAGTACTTGTACTTCATTTAGAATAAGTCCACTTTATAGTTGAATAGGCTTAGCAGATTAGGACTCAATTTTTTCTAAGTCTGGAAAAATGAGGTAGGTCCATTGCCTACCGCATGTAACCTACCGCATGACCAAGGTGCCGCATTCTCTATGCTTGCCGCAGATAACCTTGCCGCATGGTTTCATCCTACCGCGTGAATCTCTACCGCATGGAACCTTGGTTGAAGAAACTCAAGTTTGTTCAAACTTAACCATGGTCACATTTATGTCTTTACCTTGGTTAGTTTTGAACGTTGCAAATTCAAATTTCAAATTTGAATACAACTGTCATCATAGTACAGTTGGACCACCATGACTCTGCAACAAAAGGACAACTCAGACTGAGCTCCAATTAGACTTCAACAGCTCATTGTCCTTCAACTTGGACCCCAAGTATTTCTAACGGCTAGTTTCTCCATCAAGGCTATAAATAGACCTTGAATTCTTCATTGAAAGACAAGCTGAGATTCTAAGAGAGAAATTGCTGTTGAAATTCTTGGTGATTGAAGATCATACTCAAGATTTCCAGAATCCTTTGAATCTTCAAGCACTCAACCTTCAAGTCTTCAACAAATCTCCAGCAACCTTCAAGATCAAATCTCAAGCCTCTCAACACAAGATTCATTAGGCTCTAAAATCATATAGATTTCAAAGAGTTCTTGATTCTTACACACACACTCACCCCGATTGATCAATCACATAGATTGAATCATTAGGGATACACTGGTCTAAGTCTAGGATTGTTCTTCATAGAAAATAGGAGTTAATTCAGTTCTTCATCTTTGTAATCTATACTCAAGAGAATTAATACATCCTCCATTCAAAATCCAAGACTGACCATCTTGGTAAAGGACGTAGATCTTTTAACAGATCGAACCTTTCCAAATCATTGTGTCATTTACTTACTGCACTTTACCTTTATGCAAATTTACTTATTGTTCATCTTGTTCATATTGCTCTTCACTTGTTCATATTAATTTTGTTTGTCTTTTAGTGTTTGATCTTTCAGATTTAAGAACAAGTGTGAATTGTGTTTGTTTGTCTACCTCATTGCCTAAGTTAAAATCTGACTAACTTATCATCTGCCAAAAATCTCCAAGACACAAATTTTCAATCTTTCAACCTACCTCACCTTAACCTACCGCACTACTACCTACCGCATATACATCTACCGCACTACCTACCGCAAAAACTAACCTACCGCATTGAACTTATCAAAACCAACTCTTAACTTGTTTCAACGAAAACTTCCGCTGTGCATTTTATACTTGACCGTGTGGTTTTTATGTACCGCAAAACTCAAGTGTAAGCATAAAGGTTGAATTTTGAAAAAGGGTTGAAATTTTAAATAGGCTATTCACCCCCCCTCTAGCCTCTTTTCATACCCTTGTTGTGTCTCTGGGACCAACAAGTGGTATCAGAGCAAACACCTTTATAAAACTTCTGTTTTTCAAGCTTAACAGCTTGGGTGCCGATTCAAAATGGCAAGTCAGAAAACTATGGCAACGGTTAACTTCACTCACGTTCCAGCGTTCGACGAAGATAATTTTGACGTATGGAAGCACAGCATTCTAACTCAGTTCTACTCCATGGACGAGCAACTTGGTGATTGTCTAACCATTGGACCATACTTCCCAATGAAAGCTAATCCGGATCCAGAAACCAATGGTGCAAATCCGACTATCAAGAAACCAAAAGCTGAATGGACCGATGAAGAGAAAAGACTGGTTGGAATGGATGTGAAAGCAAAAAGTATACTTCTAAGTACCTTGAGTACGTCTCAGCGTCGACAGATCATGGAATGTTCTACTGCAAAAGAACTTTGGGATGCAATTGAAGATTACATCGAAGGAGATCAAGCTTGCAAGGAAAGCAAAAAGTTTGCAATTCAAAGAAGATTCAACAACTTTGCTAAGATCCCCGGTGAATCTCTAAGAGCCACTTATGATCGTTATTGTGAGATCGTAAGTACTTATACAGCACTCGGAAAGAAGCTTACCAAGAAAGAAATTAATGTTAATTTTCTTGCCGCTCTTGGTTCGCAATATCTACACAAAGGAAACACTCTTGAAGATACCAAGTTACTAGATGACATGTCTCTTAGAAGCCTCTATGCCAACCTCAAGGTCTTTGATATCAAGCTTAACAACATTGCTGAAATGGAAGGAAAAACAAAGAGCTTATCGTTGGTTGCTCAAAAGGAAGAAGTGATCGAGGAAGAAGATCCAAAAATCTCCACATCAGACTTACTTGATATGGATGATGATGATTTTGCTATGTTCGTGAAAAGATTCCAAAAGTTCAGAAAGACATCAAGACCCGGATCAACAAGCAAAGCTCCAACAAGGTTTTCAAGGAGCAGCCCTTCAAAGAAGAAAGAGAACTTCAACTTCTCCAAGAAGAAAGAAGATCTTGTTTGTTTTAATTGCAGGAAACCAGGTCACTTCGCATCAGAATGTCCAATTCCCAAATATGAGTATATGAAGAAGAAAAGTAACTTTACTCCAAGGTATTCAAAGCAAAAGGGAATGATGGCTGAAGAAGACTCTACCTCAAAAGAGTTAGCTACTTGGATAGAGTCAGACTCTGATGAAAGCGATGAGGATTCTGAAGAAGGTCACATTTGTTTGGTCGTCCAGTCCGATGATGAGGATGATAATAAAAGTCGTCGCTCACCAAATGCAAAACCTAAACGGATAAGTTATACGGCCGATGAACTTGCTGAAAAAGGATTCCTAACTCCGGTTCAAAAGAATGGTGATCTTCTATTTTCAAGATGTGATGTTAGTGCAGCAAAGAAGGCTCTACTAAACCCCAAAGTGAAGGAGGTTCTGTCTACCACACCTCAAGTCAAGTTTGACATTTCCCCCGATGAACAAGAAAAGATGTTTGCAAAAGCTGAACAGGTAATTAGTAAGTTTTCTGGCATGAAGGAAGCTTTAGCACTTTCAACTGAAGAAATTTCCCAGCTCAAGACGGAGAAATCTCTACTAAGATCTGAACTCACCCTCCTTAAGGAGCAGATCAAGAGCATGACTCCTCTTACTGATCGAAACCGTTTCTTAGAAGAACAAAATGCTATATTTAAAGTTAAAAATGATGAATTGGTTTCTGAGATAAATGACTTGAAAAGGATCACTAATGAGTGGACCAATTCTCGTGTCACTATGGAACAAATCTTAGAATCCCAAAAGCCTAGTGGTGATAAGGAAGGCTTAGGATTTCAAACTAATGACAACTTTAAATGTGCATCTTGTTGTGAAAGAGATGAGAAATTTACCCAGCAAACTTTGGAAGGGTCGAAGGCTAAACATCATGTTTCAAAGAGTGTAGGACAAGAACCAAAGAAGAAACTAGAGTTCAACTATGTCTACCCTAAGAAACAAACTGGCAAGGCAAAGATGAAAGGTATTGCCATGGATGAACCTACCGCAGAGGCTTCCTCTAGCAAGGTAGATGGCGCTCCCTACCGCATCCTGCCGCAAGGTCAATCGACCGCACCAAGGAAGATGGCAACCGCAAGGAAGCCATCGACCGCAAGTGGCGGCAAGGCAGCAAAGTTCAAAAGGATGAACTTTGTTAAGGAGACCTCATCCATACCAGTGAATGATGTTGTGCTCAAGACTTCAACGAAGCTTGTTAAAACTCAGTTGGGTGGCTTCCACCATTGTTCCGTGTGTGATGGTTATGGTCATAAGGCTGCTGAATGTCTTTTGAGATTCACACCCAATCCCAGAAAGAGTAACCCTCCTTCTGTGAGGCAAGTGTGGGTCGTCAAAAGTTGCTAACCCTTTGGACCCAAAAGAATAAAAAGGGGACCTTGTTCTTAAATGTTTATTTTATAGGTTCTCTGCTTAATGGCTGGACTCTCCAAGGATAGATCAAGTTTATGGTATCTCGATAGTGGCTGTTCAAGGCACATGACCGGAGATATCAACTTATTGGAAGATGTCCGTGAAGAAAAAGGGCCATCAGTAACCTTCGGAGATAATAACAAAGGAAAGACTGTAGGATATGGAGTCATTCGTAAAGGAAAAATCACCATCCAAGAAGTCTCTCTAGTTATTGGACTACAACACAATCTACTCTCAATATCTCAGTTCTGCGACAAAGGATTGCAATGCCACTTCACTTCAAATTTCTGTCTCATCAAAGATGGCATATCCGGCGTCACTTTGCTCAAAGGGATTCGTAAGAAAAATGTTTATGTTGTTGATTTTAATTCATCTTGCATTTCTTCTAATCTCTGTTTTGTAGCAAAGAATGTTAGTGAAAATAGTTGGCTGTGGCATAAAAGACTAAGTCACTTAAACTTCAAGTATCTCTCCAAGATTGGTAGAGAAAATCTAGTTCGTGGTCTACCCAAAGTAGCTGATCACCACGATGAGAAGTGCACAGCATGTCAACTAGGCAAACAACCAAAAGTGTCTTTCTCCAGCAAGACGACACCTTCAACTTCTAGATGTTTGCAACTACTTCATATGGACCTGTTTGGACCTGTTTCTACCGCAAGTATTGGAGGAAATAGATATTCCTTAGTTGTGGTAGATGACTACTCAAGATATACGTGGGTCGAGATGATGAGCTCCAAAGATGATTGTTATGACATTTTGACCGCACTCTTTAGACAGCTCCAAACACAAAAAGAAGATGACATCGTTAGTGTTCGATCCGACAACGGTACAGAATTCAAGAACAACGGTGTTGCTCAATACTGTGATGATCATGGTATTGACCACAACTTCTCTGCTGCTGGAGTTCCACAACAAAACGGTGTAGTGGAAAGAAAGAATAGAACGTTGATAGAGGCCGGAAAGACAATGATTGCTGAAGCAAAGCTACCTCAATACTTTTGGGCTGAAGCCGTCAACACAGCATGCTTCACTCAAAATAGATCCCTCATCAACAAGACTACAACAAAACCCTTATGAACTTTGGAGAGGAAGAACCCCCAACATAGCATACTTCAAGATATTTGGATGCAAATGCTTTATACTCTACAACGGTAAAGAACATCGAGGTAAATTTGCTCCTAAGGCCGATGAAGGTATATTTATTGGGTATGCTAAACACTCAAAAGCTTTTCGTGTATTTAATAAAACCACTCTTAAGATAGTTGAATCCGTCCATGTTTCTTTTGATGAACATTCTCTCCTTGAGCCGCATATGGCTCCAAATGTTGCTGATGATTTTGTTGAGATAAATGAGACAGGTACAACTCAACCACAAAATCAATCAACTCAAGGAAACCCATCTACCTCAACTGCACCTCCACCTACCTCATATGAAGCACCAGAAGGTACCTCATCTGCTGCTACCTCAAATGAAGTTGAAGTTGAGACACCCATAAATGTTGAAGAACCTATCCCTCAAATTACTTATGATTGGGATGGCTCAAATGATGTACCACTTGAAGACTTACAACCACCATCAACTCAACCAGACATACCTCAAGAAGTTCGTGAGGTCAGAGATCACCCAATTCAGAATATCATTGGTGATTTGCATTCTGGTGTAAGAACAAGAAGATCAAACTATGATGCACTTACCGCATTCATATCTCAAGTTGAACCTAAGAAAGTTGATGAAGCACTCCAAGACTCAAGTTGGGTTGTTGCTATGCAAGAAGAACTCAACCAATTTGAAAGATGCAAAGTTTGGACCTTAGTTCCAAGGCCACAAGATCAAGGAGTGATTGGTACAAAGTGGGTATTCCGAAACAAGATGGACGAGAATGGAAGCATCACAAGGAACAAAGCAAGGTTGGTTGCACAAGGATATAGACAAGAAGAAGGCATTGATTATGATGAAACATTTGCCCCCGTTGCAAGACTCGAAGCTATAAGGATATTCTTAGCTTATGCCTCTTACAAAAGATTCAAGCTATATCAAATGGATGTGAAGAGTGCATTCCTCAACGGTGAACTTCAAGAAACAGTCTTTGTTGCTCAACCACCCGGATTTGAAGACCCCAAATTTCCAAATCATGTCTACAAACTCCGTAAAGCTTTATATGGACTCAAACAAGCTCCACGAGCATGGTATGATACTCTATCTAAGTTTCTCCTTGAAAAGGGATTCAAGCGTGGTAAGATCGACACAACTTTATTCATTGCTAAATATAATGATCATACTTTACTTGTTCAAATATATGTAGATGATATTATTTTTGGTTCTACTAATGAATTGTTGTGTAAGCGTTTTGAGAAACTCATGAAAAGTAAATTTGAGATGAGCATGATGGAGAATTAACATTCTTCCTTGGGCTACAAATCAAACAATGTGCTGAAGGCATCTTCCTCAACCAAGCAAATACACAAGAGATCTTATCAAGAAATTTGGACTTGAAAATGCAAAGGCATACGACACTCCTATGGCTACTGGTAACAAGCTAGATAAAGACTTGAAAGGTAAGAAGGTTGATCAAACCTTATATCGAGGTATGATTGGCTCTCTCCTATACTTAACTGCTAGTAGGCCAGATATCATGTTTAGTGTTTGCGTTTGTGCTCGTTATCAAGCTGATCCTCGAGAAGCACATCTTATTGCTGTTAAACGAATTATTCGATATCTATCTGGGACTATTAACCTTGGACTTTGGTACTCCAAAGATTCAACTTTTGATCTTATAGGTCACTCAGATGCAGATTACGCAGCATGTACCATTGACAGGAAAAGCACAAGTGGAACTTGTCATTTCCTTGGAAATCGACTAGTTTCATGGGCAAGCAAGAAACAAGCCTCAGTCTCTGTATCTACCACAGAAGCTGAATATATAGCTGCTGGAAGCTGCTGCTGCCAAGTGCTGTGGATGAAGCAACAATTGGTTGACTACGGAATCAAAGAAGAAAATTGTCCAATCTTTTGTGACAATACATCTACCATTGCTGTCTCCAACAACCCTGTCATGCATTCCAAGACCAAACACATTGATATCAAATACCACTTTCTCAAGGATCATGTTGAAAAAGGTAATATCCACCTAGAGTATGTGAGTACTGATGATCAAATTGCAGATATTCTCACCAAAGCTCTCGATTCCAAGAGATTTAGGTATCTAAGAGGAGAAATGGGTATGCTTGAACTCTAACTCAAACTTGTCCATATAATTTCTTGTACTAATGTTTGTCAAAAGTTCAATATCAAGATAGGTACACGGCAGACCAACTCACGGTCAAGCATATAACACAAACCTCTAAACTCACTTGACCGCAACTCATGTCTGCCGCATCAACTATGCTGCCGCATAAAGTCTTGTCACCTCAGTAATGATCTCTCAAAAGACTAAATATGGTAAGACCTCACCGACCGCACATGTCACGGTCGACATCTCAAGCTACCGCACATGTCACGGTCGATCTTCAAGTTACCGCACTCTAAGGCCCCAGGTAAGTCTTTCTAACTTAGAGATATCTAGGTTGCTTAGATCTAACCTACCTCAAGGGTATTAAGGTAACTTCCTCTTTTCCCTCGTTTTATTAATTCAAATATTTTGGAGCATTAAATTTTTATTCCTTAAAATTATTTATGAGCCGTCATTAGGCTATTGACATGACACCTAGTAACCTCGCATTTAATTCGATCAGACATCCCTAGGTCACATCCGTACCTTTTGCAGAGTTAACCCTCCATCTTCCCATCATCTGACCTCTGCAAACCACCCTCCACCTCAAACCGTTCCACTTCCTTTTTATGCTCCACCACTCTCTGCATTTCACCTTTTTCAGAAAATCATCTCTCTCTCTAAAACCTCTCTCTAAAACCGTCGTTCATCTCACTCTCGATTCACCTCTATATAATGTCTAAACATCAATCCAAGAAATCTTCCAAGTCAACTGAATCCAGAGACGAAATTCCTAGTTCTATTCCATCTCAATCCGTTCCTCCAGTCGTAGTTATGGTATGAACTTCTTGAATCTCGTATTTTTTTGCGGACATTTCCCAAAAACTTTTCACATTCTCTAAGATTCATCTCATTATTGTTACTTATATGTAGTTAAAACTTTGGGTTGATTGTTTATTCATGTTCTAGTTACTATTTCTGTAGATTTCATAAGATTTCATCCAAGTTTGTTGAATTCGATTGAGCCAAATGGATTTTTAAATTTTCGGTACTTTTCCCTTTCAAATTTCTGAGTTTAATGTTGTTTGTTTCTTGAAATTGATATGATTTTGTGCCTTTTTGCATTTACATTTTCCGATTCTATTTTCTTGATTTCAGTTTTTTCTGTTGAGTTTCAGTCACTTTAGTTCTGACCTATGGGTTTAGTTTCGACCTATGGTGTTCTTGGTGTTCTTCTCTTAAGTGTTCTTCGTGTTCTTGACGAATTAACCTTTTTGATCCTTGTTTTTACTTGCTTTTGAATATTTGTGTTTCTGCCCTATTCACATTTTGATCTCGTATTGGTCTAACACCTCAATGTTTGCGGTATTGTTGTTAACTTCTTTGCCTACCGCAGCCTTTTGTTACCGTGCCTCACTTGACCGCACAATCATTGCTTTACACTCTTGTCAAGTGACCGCACGACCTACCTCGTTTTCTAAACTTTAAATTTTGCTTTTTGTTTCAGGGACTTAAACCATTTCATTCCTGGATAGTCATTGACCATGCAGATCTCAAGAAGGATGCAATTGGCCGCCATATCTTGGGTCGCATGCACAATCTGGAATTCTCCCTCTCTTTACCTTTGCTCAAGAATTTCATCTCCCGCTTTTGTTGACGAACTCTTCAGTTCGGCTGTTGAAATGGAAAGTCCAAGAGCCTGCCGCACATCCTAAATTCCCTAAAGCCACTGTTATGGGAATCCAATTGGCCTTTGATGCTAGTGACATTGCACATGCCGTGGGAATCAAGAAAAGCAAGGACTTTGATACAATTTCACGGCAGGAGACCCTTAGTCTGGCTAAGAAACTAGCTGGCACGGCAGACATTCTAAAATTCAGAGGAAGGATGTTGGTGAAATTATGTACCATATGGCCATCTGGTAGATCATGCCCTATTATCAAGACTGGCAATCATGCCAACTTTAATCACACTCAATGGATGATCTCTGCTGCTATTATCTTGGCAAGCGATTAGATTGGGTCAAATCATGTATGACATCCTGCGAGCCAATATTCTCTCTTATAAGGATGCGGCTGATGAAGGCTAGACCAAGTACCGCACGAGACAGTAGGTTGATTTCCTACTTGATGAGTCCACAATCAGAATTAGGGAATTGTATGAGCAGAACAGGAATTATAAGTTCCAATTCCTACCTCAAAAGACTTCTGCCGCAAATCTATGAAGACCAATTACCGTAGTAATTTTGAGATGAGATGTACCGCTCCTATCTTCTGAGAGATCCAATTGAAGAATACATCCCTCCCAAATACTCTAAGAGAGGTCAAGCAAATCTTGGTGATAGAATGGTTAGTGATGTGGAGGCTGCCGAATTTGAACAAGACCGCAAGAATGCTGCCGCCATGAAGGCTCGTGAAAAGGGTAAGAATGTTGAACTCCCCTCTCCTCCAACTTCGGTTAAAGGCAAAGAGAAGGTTGGGAACACGACAAGGAAGTCAAACCAGTTTCCCAGGGCTCAAGATTGCACCTACCGCACCTGTTCGTCCTGCCGCGCCAAAACCTCCAAAATCTAAGTTCATTCTACTGCTCCTCCATGTCTCCTTCCCCATCCCCTGAACCTCAACCAAAATCCAAAGTCTCTAAATCCCTCTCTTCTAAACCTGCTGCCGCGCCAAAACAAACCCTATGTTGTCCCTCAATCTACCGTGCCTTCCCTCAAATCCAAACCTTCTATATCCCTCAAACAGCACCAAGTAAGGGGAGTCGTTTGACAAGAAAAGATCCATACCCTAGCCCTGTCAAAGTCTCCAAAAAGGCTAAGGTGGCTAAAGCAACCTTCACCTGAGGTAATCTCCCCAACCCTTTCATCTGACGAAGAAATAGTGTTGCCCCTCCCAAAATTTCAAAGAATTTTGTTCTGGATGCCCAAGAAGCTGATATGGAAGAAGTGAGTGGATCTGAGAATGAGGATGATGCTGCCGCAGAAGAGGATGAGCAGTCTGAAATGACACTGAAAGTGAAAAAGAGGAACAGGCTGTTGAGAAGCCTATCGACAAGGGATTGGTTGATGAAAGTTCTGAGGAAGAACATGGAGATTCTGCCGCAAGTGATAAGTCTGCCGCAGAAAAGGATATGGATGTTGAAAATGTTGAAGAAGATATGGATGTTGAGCATGTTGAAGAAGATATTGCTCCTGAGAAGATGAGTTCTTTTGTTGTTGTTGAAGATGTGATGATGATGAGCCAATATCACCAAGGGTTAATGTTTCTGAGCAACATGTTGAAGTTCCTCCTACCGCAGTTCCTGTCCCTGCCGTACCCAGCTCCATCGACCGTTCAACCTGAGGCTGCCGCATCATCCACTGCTGAGCTCTTGCCGCAGTTAAACTTTTGACTCAGATGCAGGCAGACACCCAAGTCACAAGTTGATTCTCTAGTGTCTAGTATGGTGGCACTTCGAGAGGAGGTTATTGAGCTAAAATCTGATCAAGCCGCATTGAAGCGAGATGTTGCCGCACTTCCCTCCGAAATGATTGCGACCATTAAGGGGGAGAGTGTTGTGATAACAAAGGCTGTTAAGGACATCATCGGCAGAACAACTAGCACCTCTCGCTCCTCCACCTCCTACCGCAGCTGATACTCCTTCCCTCACTCTTGCCGCACTCAAGATGCCCTTCATAAGCAAACTGATTACATAGTAATAGTGTTGTTAATGGGGTTGAGGCGGCAAGCAAAGAGCTTCAAAGTCATGAATTGATAAACTTGAAGTCAAGGATGAGTTGGAAAGGAGCTGAAGAAGTTGAAATCTTCTCTAAAAGAGGAAATAATGGTTCAAACAAATACCGCACTTCTTTCGGTTGCTGAAAAATTTACTCCCAAGATTACCGCGATGACTGAAGCAATGAAGGTTCAAACCAACCGTATTGAGATCAACAACGTCAGAATTGAAGGACAATCTACCAAGATTGACCTCCTATCCAACCGCATCAATACGGTAATGAACAGGCTAAATCGACAAGGCGTGATTCAAGCCGCGCAGGAAGCTTTTCAACTCCTGAAGCAGGTCACGGAAATGTTCAAGCTCACGGTGAAGAGGAAGAAGAAGATGGAATCACTGCTCCAGTTCATGATTCCAGGATTGAATATCCCAGCTTACCGCTTTCCTCTTGCCGCAAAATTCATTGAAGACCTCATTGATGTTGACCGTATTTGATCTGACCGCATGTGGTCATGAAAATTTGATGTTTAAAACAATCTTACTTTTATGTTTTTATTCTGGGTTTGTAAACTTAAAAAAATATTTCTCTTTTGAGATCCTTATACTCCTGCTGCCCTAATGATTATCATCTTGGAGTATGATTATTGTGTTTGTTGCATTTCTACTCCTTCTCTGATTATTTATCTTGAAATGCTTCAAAATATTTCTATCTTCTAGGATTAGTAATTTGTTTTTCTTTTTAGGATGATAGAAATCTATGACATTGGCTTAGAGTGTGCATTGACTTGGGACATGATATTTATAAAATATTTATTCTTGAAAACATGTTTTTACCAAGTACAATGAATTAGCCTTTGTTATAGTAGGTAATGGTCTCAATCAAATAGGGGGAGATTGTTGGGTATGCTTATTATAAAACACTCCTATTACCTAATTTGATTGATCCCATAACCTTATTTTACTCTTTGTGGACTTTAGGATATATTGTAAGAAGTACTTGTACTTCATTTAGAATAGTCCACTTTATAGTTGAATAGGCTTAGCAGATTAGGACTCAATTTTTTCTAAGTCTGGAAAATGAGGTAGGTCCATTGCCTACCGCATGTAACCTACCGCATGACCAAGGTGCCGCATTCTCTATGCTTGCCGCAGATAACCTTGCCGCATGGTTTCATCCTACCGCGTGAATCTCTACCGCATGGAACCTGGTTGAAGAAACTCAAGTTTGTTCAAACTTAACCATGGTCACATTTATGTCTTTACCTTGGTTAGTTTTGAACGTTGCAAATTCAAATTTCAAATTGAATACAACTGTCATCATAGTACAGTTGGACCACCATGACTCTGCAACAAAAGGACAACTCAGACTGAGCTCCAATTAGACTCAACAGCTCATTGTCCTTCAACTTGGACCCCAAGTATTTCTAACGGCTAGTTTCTCCATCAAGGCTATAAATAGACCTTGAATTCTTCATTGAAAGACAAGCTGAGATTCTAAGAGAGAATTGCTGTTGAAATTCTGGTGATTGAAGATCATACTCAAGATTTCCAGAATCCTTTGAATCTTCAAGCACTCAACCTTCAAGTCTTCAACAAATCTCCAGCAACCTTCAAGATCAAATCTCAAGCCTCTCAACACAAGATTCATTAGGCTCTAAAATCATATAGATTTCAAAGAGCTCTTGATTCTTACACACACACTCACCCCGATTGATCAATCACATAGATTGAATCATTAGGGATACACTGGTCTAAGTCTAGGATTGTTCTTCATAGAAAATAGGAGTTAATTCAGTTCTTCATCTTTGTAATCTGTACTCAAGAGAATTAATACATCCTCCATTCAAAATCAAGACTGACCATCTTGGTAAAGGACGTAGATCTTTTAACAGATCGAACCTTTCCAAATCATTTGTGTCATTTACTTACTGCACTTTACCTTTCTGCAAATTTATTATTGTTCATCTTGTTCATATTGCTCTTCACTTGTTCATATTAATTTTGTTTGTCTTTTAGTGTTTGATCTTTCAGATTTAAGAACAAGTGTGAATTGTGTTTGTTTGTCTACCTCATTGCCTAAGTTAAAATCTGACTAACTTATCATTTGCCAAAAATCTCCAAGACACAAATTTTCAATCTTTCAACCTACCTCACCTTAACCTACCGCACTACTACCTACCGCATATACATCTACCGCACTACCTACCGCAAAAACTAACCTACCGCATTGAACTTATCAAACCAACTCTTAACTTGTTTCAACGAAAACCTTCCGCTGTGCATTATACCTTGACCGTGTGGTTTTTATCTACCGCAAAACTCAAGTGTAAGCATAAAAGGTTGAATTTTGAAAAAGGGTTGAAATTTTAAATAGGCTATTCACCCCCCCCCTCTAGCCTCTTTTCATACCCTTGTTTG